>CM039735.1:86908872-87196372 GCA_022539455.1 Dendrobium nobile | reverse complement strand
AGTGAAATGTTGAATGGATATACAGAGGAGAGAGATGGGCAGATGAAGATAGTGTTGATTTGTTTATTTGTAATGTGGGAGAGCAACATGCAAAAGAGTTTCAGAGCTGTTCTGAAATCTGGGGTGATTTAAACAGGGAATTTGCAGAAGACAGAAGAGGAGGGATGCTTATGAACAACTTAGTATTGTATATAATATCCTCAATTACTTATGTTTCATTTGAGGCTGTTTGTTTATTGCTTTCTGAGATAAATTTTTTTAATGCAAAAATTTTAATTCAAAAATGTTTGCATTAAAAAATTGCTTTAGAAAACAGTAAGAAAGCTGTCCCAAATGTTGGTAACATATCTTAATGTTTTTTTAAATAATTCTTTTAATTAATACCTTAATGTTTTACCTAATGAGTCAAATCTAAGTTGTTTCTTTTATAATTTGAGTTAAATTTGAATTGAATTTTAAATATAAATTGCATAGGCACATACCCATGTGTGTGTATATTGTATGTATGGACTGTTTTCTTTTGGTTGTAGCTCTTTGAGCATTCCTTAGTTTTCGATCCCTTTAAGGACTTGTAATATTTTTTATATATTACCGTGTAGGCCCAGGTTTAACCCCCCAAAAAAATTGTATTAAAATTCATTTTAAGAAATTAGAGATTAATCAATTAAAATTAAATTGAATAATTAGCTAGAGCCTAGTTCAAATCTAAGTTATAATTCCACCAAACCTCCTATTTGTGAGTGATTTGTGTTGCTACATTCTCCAAAAGTGATGAGTATTTTGATATCAAAGTTACAATTTATCTTCATCTATTTTTTCGAGGCTTGGAATTTGATTTCTACGCTTCTTCATATTTTTCATTCCAATTTGATATTTGAAATTATGTTTCATCAACTTTATTGGACTTGCAACACCGAGAGCTTCAAAAATATTATCCTTCACCAATTGATCAAAGATTTCGGCTTCGTTTGGGACGGTTTTTTTCTTGCTTCTTAAAACAGTTTTCTTGTACAAAAAATTTAATTTTTATATTAAAAAGCGGCTTTAAGAAGCAGTAAAAAAATCATCTCAAACGAAGACTTCATCAATGACATATCAAGACTTTCTCCGCAAACATCGTAATAGACATTCCCTCACCAATCAACTCTCTTTACATTGTATACCTTTCTAATCATAAATTTTGACTTATGAAACCATTTAAAGATCTCATGGAGAATATCCTTTGTAATGGTTGACTTGAGAATTGAGATTGAATTATCAACCACTTTTCTAATGACTTTGCCTCAGTTATATTTTTCATAGACAAATAATTTATATAATTTATATTATATCATGGCCCTCCATTTGCAACTATCTATATCTGATCCAGTCACAGCTTTCTCCTTATGTCAAAATATTCTTTCTACATCCTCCTTTGATGCTGCAAGTTAGGCTGTAATAAAGGTGACATTGGCCTATGAATGAATAAGTTATCCTTTTCAATATTTGGATGACAGCCCTTCTATGTTTGTGATGGGTCACTATTTAATATTTATGCCTTTATCCCATTCTCACTAAAGAAAAAGAATAAGGCTTCCTTTGGGACGACTTCTTTTATTGTTTCTTAAAGCAATTTTTTAGTATAAAAATCAAGGTTTCGTTTGGAACGGCTTTTTTACTACTTTATATAGCAAATTTTTAGTACAAAAATTTTAATTTTTATAAGAAAAAGCTACTTTAAGAAGCAGCAAAAAAGTGGTCTCAAACGAAGCCTAAGAAGCAGTAAAAAGTCGTTCCAAACGAAGCCTAAGGCTCAGTTTGATAAAACTGTCTTGCTATTTTTTAAAGCATTTTTTTAATAAAAAACTTCTATTTCAATTTAATCAGGCTTGTAAGTGTAATTAAAATTTGATTAGATTTCTAATGATAGAAGATGTGGTGATTAACTAATGAAGCTAGTGCATATCTTACAATTGATTAACATAATTGTCCCATTAGAGACCTTTTAAGATTAATTAATTGATAGAAATCTTGGCTTTGATTATAATTTTCTATTATATCACTGAGAATTTCCTTTTGGTTTCTCAGCCAATTAAAAATTTGTTGTATTTTTCATCATAGATCAAGTGGTGAGAATAAATATATGCATGCCTCCTAAAGAAAGATATAAATATAGCTAGAAGGGGTGCAACTGAGTCAAGCCAGCTCGCGAGCTAACTCGGGCTCGACTCGGTAACATGCTCGACGAGTCGAGCTTATCAAGCTCTTGAGTCGAGCTCAAATACGATTTCGAGCAAGACAGCTTATCAAGCTCGAGCTCGAACAACCTACTGCAGCTCTACTCATGAGCTCGTTAAGTAGCTCACAGATGAAATCGCCAGCGGGGAAATACAATTTAGAGAGAGAAAATGAAATCGTGGGCAGAAAAAGCTGTCGACGACACAAGCTGGATGGAAGCTCGACGGACGTGGACGCTGGCAAAGCGAGAAGCTGGCGACGACGTGGATGCTAGCGACGGACGCTGGCACAACGAATAGATTAAGCTCGAAATGCTGCTCGAGCAGCTCGACGAGCTTTTTTTTCCTCTGTCGAGTCGAGCTCGACTTTTGAGTTGGAGCTCGGTATTTGACAGCCAATCTCTACTCAAGCACCCTATGACTCGAGCTCAACTCAAACACCCTATGACTCAGAGCTCAACTCGACTCATTAGCACCCCTAATAGCTAGTGGTTTAGCACAAGCCTCAGATTGATAGTAGGAAGGTTCATAGATTATCCTTTTGATAATTATAAGAACTAGTAAAGAATATAGCAACATAATTAAAAATGTTAATTATGTGGATTAACTATTAATCAAGGTTAGTTATGCGTGGAAACTACAATGAGTTTCATGATAGAAAGACAGCCCAACTAATTAATTGGGCCTCAAATTTGGTCTAGCTAGATAGATATTAAAAACTACTGTGCTGGGCCTCCGCACGTACATATATTCCAAATGAAGACATAGCAGATCATGAGCTAAATATAGGTTAAAGAAAAACAAAGTAGTCATAATGTAGAGCATTAATATATACTCTAATAATTTGAAACTTCTTAAAGGAACATAAATTCGTTTTATTTTTTTTTATTTTTTTTATTTTTAAACACACAGAGAGGCCTAAGTGTTAATAATAATAGAATTACAAATCCTTTAAAAACATCTAGCACTCTAAAAATACAACCTTTGAAGTAAAATATATGAGCCAAATGTTCTACCTAATACAATGATGAGCAAAAGAATTAAAGTAACAAAACAAAGCAAAGACATGGAGCCACACGAGTCATTCAAAGCAACCTGTAAAAAGAAATCCTAAAGAAACCTGCAAAAGAGAAGAGAGAAATAACCCGAATACAACAAAACAACACCGCGAAATGACCAACACTGCGAAATGACCCAGACACATGGACCATCCACAACATAAGAGAAATTCAAAAAAGAAAACAAATTACTTCATTTTAGTCTTCCTCATACCACATTTGTCAAATAAAAGTTAGATTAATGAAGGAAATAAAAACTAATTAAGGTTATTCATTATTGGACACACTCAGCCAAATAGTGATTGGCCTTATCATTCATATTTTGAAAAACCTCCACTAGCTCTACAATAGTTCACTTACAACATGAATCATTCTACGCGAAGCCTCTAACCACCAACACAACATCTACGTTTTATTTGAGACAACCTTCTCACTACTTTCTAAATCAACTTTTTAGTATAAAAGTTTTTGAATCAGAAACTTCTATATTAGAAAATTGCTTTTGAGAGCATTAAGAAAGTAATCTCAAATGAAGTCCTAGTTGAACAAAATTAAGACAACAGTATCATCAAATCCTTAATCCATAATATTTTCCCTTTAAGAGAATGCAAGAACGCAAGAAGAAACCACATAAGGATTAACTTTCTCATCAAGAACCAAAGATTAATTGTAATGTTCTTCCTTAGGAAAGCCACTCCCACTAAGAGATACTAAACCAACAACCATCCCTCCATTAAAAGAAGGCCAAAGGTGGATGGCCAACCTATTAAGGAAAATGCTTAGGCATTTGGTTCATGTGAGTCACCTTAGATTGACCATATCTCTTTATGTTTCATCTTTAGCAAAGCATTAATGGCTTTTCATATTTCATAGTCTAATACAAAATAAGAAGAAGCATTGATTTAAAAACTTTATAACGAGAGCATAATACTAACATTAATATTTTCAATATTTTATAACGACAGCTTTTTTGTAGCTTTGAAAGTAATTTTTTAGTATAAAATTTTCTTTTTCAAAAAAATTTTATACTAAAAAATCGCTTCATAAAATAATTCAAAGTTGTCCCAAACAAAATCTCAATATGAAAACCAATGAGAATAATCCTCCAAAATCATAATCCAAGTAATTAACCAATAGAATAAGATCCATAAGCTTATAATCTTTAAAGATATTCCTAATCCCCACCAACAAAGTACAGTCAAAAGAAAACATATCAATTGTATAAAACATAAGGTATTGAAAGGAATTTTCTAAATAATTAGTTGCAATTGATTTTTTATAAAAACTTTCAGGAAGTGAGGAAGTTGGATAAGAGCACGTAATATTAACTTGAAGCAAAGAAATGGTGATATTTTTTTTAATTTAAGCTATAGTTCTACGGGGCTTGAAAAGCAGATTATGAGATAGCTACAGTTTTTCATAAAGATGATTAAAAAATTATTATATTATGAAAAAAATAATTTTTTTAATGTTGTAGAATGCAGTTTCCTATGAGCAAAATACGAGGAGATCGATATGAAATCAACTCTACAAAAAATCACAATAAACAAGAAGATCAAGAGGCAGCAAGATTCAGGTTATGGGAATGCTAAACATCTTTCTTTTGCAGCAGTAACAACATATCTTCCAGTTTCAGGATATCAAGCCAACAAAAATTTGAAGGAAAAAAATCATAAATTGCAGGAAAGTTAGTAAGTTGCGGCGGATTTGCAGTGGCATTTGCAACGAATTTTTTTTTTTCTCGGAAATTACGACGGAAATATTCATTGTTTTTTGCGGCGGATTTGCGACGGAATATCTACCTTAAATTTGTGACGACAAATTCGCTGCAAATCAGTCACAAATCCAACGCTAACTAACATATCTAACCAACTAAGTATGCATCTATTTCATTTGTTCTGTTTCGTTCAATTCGGTTTCGGCTCTGGCGATTCTAAACCTCCTTTGACGACATTTCACGTGACCTCTCCTCCTTTGACAACGACGTTCTAATTCCTGTCCCCGCTTTCGAGCCACCTTCGAAAGCTTTTCTTCTAGTTGATCTGAAGCCTTCAATTTCCTTCCCATTGGATCCAAAGTCACACCTCCTCCCGCCGTTCTTCTTTGGTATCCAAAGTCACAACTCCATGAAGCGATGACAGGAGCTTGGTCTTGCCAAGGTACCCATCTTTCTTCCTTCTGCGCACTTCTTCTTCCAAATCCCTCATCAGCCAAACTCCTCCTTGCCGCTAAGTCGAGTTTTGTTGTGAAGGTATGGTTTTTGTTGATGATATTTCTTGTTGATAATATTAGATAGGGATTTGATGAATACACATTTTAAATATTTTGGGTCTATTGTTCATAATGATGGTGAAATAGATGGAGATATTATTAGTTGACATCAAGTTGGATAGTTGAAATTGAGGAATGCATCGTGCTTGTTGTATCAGATAAGTCCCCCTCAAACTTAAGGGAAAATTTTATAAGATGTGGTGAGACCTACAATTCTTTTATGGTGCAGAATGTTGACCATTAAAAGAGAAGCATAATATTAAATTAAGTTTTGCAAAAATGAGAATGCTCAGGTGGATGAGTGGCTTTACTCTTAGAGATATGTTACAAAATGAGCATATTCATGACATTGTTGGAGTTGCTCCAATGGAAGAGATAATATTAGAGAGAATCGTCAAAGATAGTTTGGATGTCACATATATGCTCATTTTGTATGGTTGAAGTGGAGGAATGCATCGAACAGGCGAGCAACCACTTTGGATTGGAGAGGGTGTATGGTTCGAGCTCAATAGTTCTTGGGACAGCCCAGATTATATGATAAGGAAAGAGAAGAACAGATAGAATCGAGCTCATAACATCGGGGGTCTAGGTAGCTCCCTCCATACCGAGGACTCAGTTTCACACACTAAGCGCAAAAGATGATTTGAAAGAATTTTAACATATTTTAATAATTTTTTGATTATGCATGTTAATTTAAGTATATTGTAGAAGGAGATGCTTAATAAAAACTCACTGCAGTTGAGTTGCACAGTCACACTCACAAGCTCTAGGAGGACCAGCAGTAGGTGGATGAGCCAGCAAGGATGACAAAGGTAAGTATATAAGACTACAACAACAACAACAAGCCTTTATCCCACTATGTGGGGTCGGCTACATGAATCTTTTTCTCCATTGTGTCTTATTAAAAGTCAAATTCTTGTTTAAATCTAATAAAGAAAGGTCATTCCTAATATTTTCTAACCAAGTCTTTTTAGGTCTACCCCTACCTTTCTTAACATAAGTCAAATCTAATACCTCTACTCTCCTAACCGGGTCATCGGAAGGCCACCGTTTTATGTGACCAAACCATCTAAGGCGACTTTCTCTAATCTTATCTTATACTGGCGCTACTCCAACCTTTTCACGTATATGCTCATTTCGTATCCTATCTCTAAGGGTAAAGCCACTCATCCACCTGAGCATCCTCATCTCTGCCATACTTAACTTAGTATTATGCTTCTCTTTTAATGGCCAACATTCGGCACCATAAAGCATTGCAGACCTCACTACCATCTTATAGAATTTTCCCTTAAGTTTGAGGGGTACATTTCTATCACATAACAAGCCCGACGCATTCCTCCACTTCAACCATCCAACTTGAATTCTGCTGATAATAAATAGATTTATTTCACCATCACTCTGAACAATAGATCCAAGATATCTAAAACATGTACTCTTATTAATGACTTGATCGTCCAAAGTCACAATCCCCTCCACTACAGGAAAATCACTTATTACTGGCGGCATTTTCAGGCGGCTTTCCGGCGGCCAGTTTTTCGGCGGCTTTCCGGCGGATTTTTGACAGCTTATATCCTACAAAATTTTCCGGCGGCTTTTCAAGTTTTCCGGCGGAATTTTTAAATTTTTTATTAAATTGATTTAAACTATAACAATTTAAATGATTTTTATAAAATGACTAAAAATAATATTAATTTTCCGGCGGCTTTTCATGTTTTCCGGCAGCTTTTCAAGTTTTCCGGCTTATTTATTTTTTTTAACTTTTTTAATTAATTTAGTTGGTTTATTTAATTTTATTTTGAAAATTTTATTTTCTATTAAAAGATAGTTTAACTAAAAAAATTTGACACTAATAACACATTTAATTCATTAATAATTTTATAGTATATTTAAATTAATTATTTATTTAAAAAAATTATTAATTTAATAGCATATTTTAATTAATTGTTACTTAACTAGTTTATTTTAATTATCAATTAAAATAAAATTTTTAAATAAATAATGTTTTAATTATAATATTCAGCATGTTTTAATATAAATAAAATAATACTTACCCTTTCTTATTTTGCAGGATCGGCGCATTGGTCAGCTTGTGCGCGTGGGGGCTGCGGGTGAAGAAGAGGTCAAGGTTCGAATCTCAGGGAAGACAGACGCGGGAGCGGGCTGTTTGGGCGCACTCGGGCTCGGCTGGCTCACGCGAGCGCGGTCCGGCGCGACCCCTCGGGCTTACACGGTCCGGTCACGCGAGCGCGCTCTACCGCGCCGGCGACCTGATCGGGGCTTACACTGTCCGGTCACGCGACCGCCGGAGCAGGCGCTGGCGTACCGGCGGGATCGGGTTACGCGGGGAAAGCTGGTGCCTGGCGGGGTGGCGTGTGTGTGTGTTTTTTTTTTAAATTCAACCGGCGGTTTTTGTCCGCCGTCAAGCTGCCGGCATTATTTGCCGCCGGAAAAAGCCGTCGGAAATTATTTTCCTACGCCGTTTTTACCGGCGGCAAAAAAGCCGCCGGAAATTGGTGATTTTCCTGTAGTGCTCACTAGGTCTATTACTACTAAAATTATACTCCATATATTTCGTTTTAGATCTACTCAAGCGAAAACCTTTAGACTCTAAAGTTGACCTCCATAATTCAAGTTTACCTTCAACTCCCTCTCTAGTCTTATCAACAAGATTATAAGTGATGATTATACGATGATTAATCTTATGTTATATTTTGTAGGATATATATACATGACTTTGAGAGAGCTAGATTGCAGCTAGAGAGATATGGCCTCTGGGCGTTCCGCAGATATTTCTAACTACTGCATTTGGTCTCAAGCATTAGGTGTAATGCAAAATGGATGAGTTTATGGATTAGGCTCGCAGGCCTATGCATATGAGGGACAATCCTCTTCTACCTCCAGCTACTCTGGAAATTGTGATGAGGGTTTGTATAGCTAACATGTGACTAACTTGACAGCATAGCTAGAAAATATTTGAAAATCACAAGCAGACGTTAACATTCTGATATCGGATGAACTTCGGAGATTGAGATAGAATATTGGTGGAAATCAACATGTGTCTGCATTGGCCGAGCAAGATAGTGAGGATACAAATTCTATTTAGATTGTTAGAGTAGTGGTTTTTATGCTTTTTTTATGTATAAGAATATTTGATACTTTAATAGTGTTGTAGTAATTGTAGAATTATATGGAATGTGATTTTCAATTTGAGCAGTTGGAATCTGATGGTACAAAAGTGTATTTCTTATATTTATTTTATCATTGTTTGTTGGAATCTTAGCATTATTGACTATCGTTTTTGAACTTCTTGGATTGTTATTGTTGAAAAGTTCAATAACTGATTTTAGGAGCTGATTTTTTTTTTAATTTATGATACAAGCTTATGGCAGATTTGCTACGGAAATTCCGCTCCAAATCCACCGCCGCAAATCCATCATAATTTGTGACGGAATTTACATTAGCTAAAACAAAATTTGTCGTTTTCTTGAATTTAATTACATCATAAATTCTCCGCAAAATATTTGCAACGGATTTAATCCGTTGTAAATTCTTTTGTGACGAACCTTTTACCGTCAGAATGTATTCCGCAACAAAATAAAATTTACAATGGATTTGACTTTGTTTTGCCGCGGATTTTTTGCCGCAAAAACCTGACTTTACTGTAGTGATAATGCTGAAATTAAGTTGTGTTAAAGTTGCAATCATACATAAGTTTCCCCATATTCTGCTTCCATTGTTGCTGCGAGAAAGACAAACAAAAGTCACATTCAAAAGTAAAAGGGAGGAAAGCCAAGTGTGTATGATCATCTGCTGACATAATTCTAAACCTGTCAACTTCTGCCTATTTTTAAGCTTTTAACAACTCGTTTCTTATATAGTCCTTAGGAAACGTAAAACTAAAATTACATTTACAGTAATTGCTTTAATTTTTCCAACGGCAAAATTCATTTGAAGATTTGGAATTGATTCCATGATTTTGGTGGAACCAATTCTTACGTCAAGTACTTTGCATACTTAGGATGAGATAATTAAATGTTTAGTTATTATCATTGGTAGAGAGAATCCCATATTAGTTCAAACAATATGTAAAAGCAAATGTTTGTAATATTGTTGAAGGACTCCAATACCTTGTGTGCTGCCCACAAGTCTTCAACTCTTCATGCATTTACAGGAAGAACTTAGTTTGTGTGGAATCTGATTGTGTCATCAATCAGATTGTACTGTTGCTTTAGATCTCAAGTTAATTTCTTTTGCTCACTAAGTTGGGTGGGTGTTGGGGTCCCTCACCTGTTTAATTGGGTTTGGGTGATTTGCACCCTTTTTTATCCGTACAACGCTTCGGCGATGTGTACCCAAGCACCCAGCGTTGTGTAGGAGAAACGACAGAGAGCTGAGCCCTGTAGCGCTCTAGGTTCGATGTCGCAACGCTGCGTATTTGAGCGTCGCAGCATTGACAGACAAATTAGGATCAGAGGTTTGAGCGCCACAGTGCTCTAAACTAGCACCGCAATGCTTTGAGGGGGGCTGAATAGTTTTGTTTCTCGTTTTTCCTAAGGTTGACATATCTTAATGTCATTTACTTGACTTTATCTTTTGTTTAAAGTGTGAAAAAAGGTGTAAGAGAGAAGAGAAGCAAGGGTAGATTGAGAAAGAAAAGATATTTGTACTTATTTCTCCCTATTTTAATAGTTAATTTTTTGGTGTGGAATGGTTCCGTGATTTTTTTCTTGATTTTAGTGTTTTTTTCCGCAGTAAATCCTGGTTTCCTTTTATTTCCGCTATTATTACTTTATTATTTGTTTTATTGTGTGGTTTACTTTCACATCCCCAACAACCTTTTGGCTTTGTTTGTTTGGAACAAAGAAAAGTAAAGAAAAGATGATCTGTTAAAGTGCTTCGGTAGTTAACAATACAATTTGGCTTAATGGGATGCAAGAGAAGATGATAAAGGACCAATTGATAGACGGGAGGATGAGATTTCCAAACAAAGATATCAACACAAGCTAAATATATAGATCCCTCAAAAAATTACGAATACATCATGGGAAAAATCCACTCTATAAGACACAAATATCAATGTTGCATTTGAGTCATAAATTTTCAGAATTAAATTTAAGATCATTCAAAGTTTGATTTCAACAAATTTATAACCAAAATGAAAGTCTCAATAATGCAAATCCAATGACATCTGAAGAAATCCAATATCACATCAAATGAACAAAAAAATTTTCATTGCATTATTTGAACAATCAAATGATCTTCAAGTTTAATATGCATGTTTGTGATCAAATAAGCATCTCAATGAAAAAAAAATCCAACAAGTCCTAGATCACTTAATTCTAAAGCTATTAAAGCATTTAAAAGCTAAAATAATAGTGAACGATCGAAGGAATCAACATGGTCCATCTAATGGAGTTTTGATGGAATTTTGGTTAAAATTACTGAAATTTCACCAAAAAAAATTATAAATAGGATTGCATTTTTTACATAAAGAATATGGTAGACCTTGAATTGAGATTGGAGATAGCTTGTAGATCTAAAAACGTTTAGCGCTCCACCCGGTGTTTGATGCTAATCATTACCGTTGCCCAACTGTCATTATCTAACTATCATTGTCCAACCATTATTGTCCGACAATCATTGTCAAACTATCAATTGGCCATCATCACTCAAGCTTCACTGCTCAACCGCCACTAGCTAGCACACTCCATCAACTCTTCAACAACCTCTACAGCAATTATTGAAAACCAAACAAGTGTTTTCAACTTTGTAATCACATTTTATCCGATTCAGAATAATAGCTGACTTTCATAATCTTATTTACATAATAGATCTTTCAACTAGACCAAGACCCATAATTTTTTTCTCTTTTCAAAATTTTCACATAAAAACTCTACTATCTCATCTAAAACTTCTTTTATCTATATATGTGTTAGATTTTTCATATAAAATCGAAACATCAAACACTGTTTCTACTGCTACGAATATTCTAATTGCACAGCATCTCTAATTTTTCTCCTTCCTATAAATAATTCAACTCAAATCTTAATTTATTTCCCAAATAAGTGAGAAGATCACATGGCATATTAATAAAATAGCTCTAAATTAAGAGTAAATCCTCATGTCTCCTAATAATTAATCTTCTTCAGTTTGTATTTTTCTTTAGCTAGGTTCCCATCTTTCAATGGTTGGGCATGCGTTCAGCGAACAAAAATTTAGTGTTTTATAAAGAGAAATGGATGGCAAGCTTGGCTTCATCAATTTGTTACATTATAGTACAAAAATAATAAATTTGTTCTTACAAAAATTTAAAAACCATATGCCCCACCTTTCAATTGTACCCATCTCCTCAATTATTGGTGATCAGCTTGTATGGATTTGTGGAAGGTTTGTGGAGTATATATGCTCCATGGCTGAAGATTACTACATATTTGTTGGTGAGGAGTAGCATGTGATGATGAGCAATATATTATATTCTAAATTATATTTAATTCAAATTATATTTTCCTTTGAATTTTTTCTATCACAATAGAATAATATTGTTTCTATCATATTAGAAAATCCAAAAGATAATTATCTTTATTGTTGTTATATAAAATACAAGAAATGGTTTTAAATTTAATAAAAATGTGATAGAATCAAGACAAAATGGTCTGCATCTACAACTTAATTATTAGGATGGTGGAATGTTTAGGGCATAAGTTGTGGCAAATATACTAATATATAGATACTTGTTAGTCTAAAAGCTTTAACAAATAGGTAGGACTCACTATTGATGTATTAAAAATATAACTCTTATTTTACATGGTGAGTAATTAAAGGCATGAACATGATTATTTATTTTTTTTTATATGAAACTTCACTATAGTACACAAATATGATATAGAATTGATAAAATATAGAGAAATTATCACAAGTTACGTGCATCATAAAGCTTATATAATTGTTTCAATTAAGGTGGCAATTCAAATATGAAATGAAAAATTATAAATCTTAGCACATAACATTAATGATTTCTTTCATTCAATAGTGGAATAAAAAGATGAATATATAGTCATGTAGTGGGTTCATTCATCCATTGCCATATTTTACTTCTATTTTTTCATATCATATTCATAAAGGTTGAATCAAAACTATCATCCATTGCTTACTCTTCCTAAAAAGAGATGATCATATTAAGATATAACTATTTCATTATCAACACCTCTCAAAAGTTGGCTCTTATTTAACATATCATATGTCTATTAACCAAATGCCTAACTTCCCATGTACATCAAATATAGAGCTTGCCCCTACTGCTCTCATATAAATATTATTTAAGACAAACTCATAAAATTTGTTATTCTATAGTTTTCATAATACACTCCATGTATAAATATACCTATATTTTCCTTTCCATACTCATAAAAACATAAAATATAAATGATTTGCTAATCTTGCAAATCAAAATTAAGATCATAGCATAAACATAAAATACATCATTTATCATATCTATATGATGAACCATAAAACTAAAAATAAATCCTTGATATTTAGAAAAAGGATATCTCTGCTAGAGTTTGGTGCTCTTTCGTCGCCTTTCCCTGGTCTCAGTCTTCTCTATTGTTCTCACTGTATTCTCGTTGAACCATTTGTCATCTCGCCTCCAAGGGAATTTTCATCAACTTTTCCCCTATTTATTTTTCTTTTCTTTTATTGTTTCTTTCATTTTTGTTTTTCATCTTCGTTCTTATGTGACCTTTTTTTGCTTGTTATTTTTCGTGTTTCTTTGTCTTGATTTTATGGGTCCTTCGGATCCATCTTCCTCCAAGAAGAATGGTTTTCCTCCTTTGAAAGTGGATCCTGGTTTTTTGTCTTCAAAAAATCAGTCTAAATCTTTCAAGGACAACCTTGCTTGCTCTGACTCTTTAAACTCTTTTCATCTCTTAAAACATACCTCTAATCATGGTATGTCTAAGACAACCTAATCTTGATTCAATCGGTAAATTTTTTTCTTCTTGATAAAACTTTCTCCATATTTATCGATTACTCTTTTGAACCATCGACATATATATTCTCATCATACTTTCTAATTAAATGTACTATAGTAGTATTTTTATCATCGTGCTTACGTGTGTTTTTTTTAACATCATTGTGCTTACGTTGTGTTTAGTTGTTATATAAAACTTATCAAATGGACCCCAATGTTCGATATTTTTGTAGAATCTTTGATTACCCCTATGTGAATTTCATTTTCTATTCTCAGGCCTCGTCGTTTCTCTTTTCATCATATTATATATGGATTGAGGTAGATGTTTGGCCATCCCCTAAAAATTGGTGGGGCTACCGCTTCAGGAATTCGTCCCTCTATAGCTCTCATATTAGTTGAACTTGATGTTACAAAATCCTACCCAGATACCATCTGGATTGGGTCGAAAAAAATTGGTTATATTCGAAATGTTGTTTTAAACAATGTTCCCAATTTTTGTTCTCGTTGTAAGTCTCTTGGACATAAAAATTTGAAATTTTATCACCCTCACCCACACTTGAAAAAAAAAATACTTCCAAACTTATGCCCTTAGTTAATAAGGAATCTGTAAAACAGGCCTCTCATGCTATCGTCTCTAATACAACCACTATTTTTGAAAACCCACCCAATGACTTGGTTACTAGCCCTCTGAACAAAATAATGTTCAACGTGGATAATCTTGGTAAGAAGCCTCCAAGGGTATCAACCTTAAGGTTATAATACCTTCCATTGATGATAAATCTCTTGGTAATCATATTAATCAAAATTGTCCCTCTCACTGCGGCTGAACATATTTCCTTTGTTGTCCAGAATGTTTATTTCTCTGCTTCCCTATCTCACAACATTTCTATTGCTTCTCTGGGTGGGCAATCCATTGAATGTCCTTCTGATAACTCTTCTGTTAAATGGGAAAAAGGATAAATCCAATCTGACATTGAACTTAATTCAATCTTTCATGGGGGCTACAGAGTAACCTATTGAATTGTGAAATGCTTTGGAGATCTATCAATCCCTAATAATGCTTAGATTTTCTTTGATATAAAAATTATAAAAACCTTACTTAATATACATAAGTATACGTACTGAATCAAGTAATCTAGTGATCGAGTTGAGTATCAATCCCACGAGAAAGATATGTTTACTTGCAATTCACTAGTACTATTTATTAAAATTATAATAATTATCCTACTCAAATAAAAACAGTTATCAAGAAATTCAATCACTTAAATAAAATTAGATAAATATAATGAATATACTATATGTATAAAATATTTTGGATAAATGAATATAAATAATATATTTTTTCTATTGATTCTCTTTTAATTATAGTGTTATTCAGAGCTTATGTATTCTTAAATCTCTATCAATCTTATAGGAACAAAGGATGTCTAACAACTTCCTATGATTATTTCATCTCCTTAAGAATTTAGTATATTTCATACCCTAGGCCTGGACATAATGGATACTAATTCAATATTTCTGGTTATACATGCTTCCATCCATCGATGCTCCATATTACACCTAAATTTAATTAATATCTGACAACTATATGCATTAAGTTAAGATCTGACGATATTAAAAATATTATTTAATCATTTATGGAATGAGAGAACTCATTAGTACTTCATATGATAATTACTTTATCAATCCAAATCTAGAGAATTTAGCTATACATAAAGAAAAGTTGAAGCAAACTCAGTTTCATTAATAGCATAACAGGAAAAAAAATTCAAGAGATAAATATCACCAGATAGGTTCAATGCATCTCCTCTACACTGCTTTTTACTTACATAATTACTTCTAGAATCACTAATTAAACACTCTAATGATAGTATTAAGTACTTTTCTAAATTTTCTTAGATGTCCCCCTAAGGGAAATTTAGAGAAGCACTATTAATTGTACTTAAATTATTGAAGTGATTGAACTCCCTTATAAACATAACATAATAATTATTTATAGAAAAAATACAAAACATGCGTCAGGCGATGTTGTGCTAGAAAGATCAGCGCTGCTGCACTATTTTTCTAGTGCCGCCACAGCGCTTGCCTAGATCTAATTTTAGAATTATTTCAAAAATTTTGTTAATATTCATTGAAATAAACTACAGATTATAGAATTACTAAAACATCTCAATACTAAAAATAAACTCATCCACCAAGTTTCTTATATCTATATTATAATATAAGGTTACATGCAAGAGCTATAGAACTAAAAATTAACTAGCAATGACTATACAAAAATTAAAATAGCAAAATACTTATAACCTCTCATATTTAATCCTAAACTACTAGTCACAATCATCTTCCCCTTCACAGATCCTAAAAACCAAAAGCAAAGTTACAATGAGAAATAATATCTTAGTAGGCCACACAAATTAATCTAAATTTTTAAATATTTTGTTGAATATTTAAAAGTAGTTCAATGCAGTTTAAATAAATCACTATACTAAGAGATGTAATAAACGCATAACAGTTATTTCCTGATTTTAATAACAGTATTGAACAAATAAATAAATTGAAATTCATATTATATAGCAGTTCATATCATATTTCTCGGACCCAAATAAAACCTCAAAGGATTATGGCCCTTTATTTCTCCATTTTTGTGCTTATAGCATCAGAAAATGTCGCATATCCCTATCTAAGATTTAATCTCAAAGAATTATAACCCCTTATAAATCCTATTAATTCTCTAACAAAGATAGAATCTTGGAGAATTCTAGCCCCATATGATTCCAAGAGATATAATTTAATCATATATACACATATGTCATCATGTTATAGAAATTAAAGAGTGAGTGAGCATGTATCAAAATTATAAAGTTTTCTAAAATGGTAGTCAACCGAAAATCCTACTAGGCAAAAATGCACATTTTTATAAAATTATCAGAGATTGTGTAAAATGATATTTTAAGACGTTTATTATACTACACCATTATATTACAATATCCATAGAATTTTCTTTTAAATAAAAACCTCACAAATTTCAAAACCCCCACTATAAAATTTTCACGAAATATTCAAAATATGAATTATCATAATCTCTATAACATATAAAAAGTTACATGATAAAAATTTTACCAGTGCAAAATTATTCACATCTTTTGCTAATAAAACCAAATTTGATATAAAAATTCACAAAAAATTGTGTATTTTTTGATAATTGAGATGGGCATAAAGTGACTTACCCTGAGATGAATAGGTTTTGCAACTAGGTCGATGGACAAAAATGACTCGAAGTCTCCCAAAATCAGAATTTTCTCTTTCTCTCTCCTCTTTTTTTTCTAATTTCCTCCCCAACTCTATGTTATGCATTTCCTTCACGTCAACCTAATGGAAAAATCAAAATATTTTTTTAAGAAATCGGCACTTAATGGCACAAGTGTGTTTTTTAAGACTGTTAGATGTCCGTTTTGCAAACTAATTTTATTAAAATATTTCAAACATGATTAGCTAATTTATAAATATTTTTCTGTAATTTTAAATTCTCGAATTTGAAGTTATAAAATTTCTATTTTAATATTAAATTTGATACGTCATCAAAAAAATTATCTTGATCGAGCACGAATCTCGATGCAAAATCATATTGGAATTTTTCAAAATTAAAATTAGAACCACCCAAACTCCGATTTCAGTAAACTTACAATCAAATTGAACGTCTCAAAAATACAAAACCCAACGATAACAAATTTGACTCAATCCGAGCCTGAATGTGTCCAAATCAAGGACCCGAAGCATTGTTTGAAGGTTTGAACCACCACTTGAGACCCTGTGCTCCACCAGGCCACGACGTGATGCCCGGACTTCCGCCGGACCACCACTTGAGGCCCTGTGCTCCACTAGGCCACCACCTGGCACCCAGACTTCTACCTAACCATCACTTGAGGTCCGGACTTTAATTGGACCACCACCTGAGGGCCGGACTTCTGCCGAACCACTCCCTGAGGCCCAAACTTTTGTCGGACCACTACCTGACACCCAGACTTTTTTCGGACAACCACTTAAGGTTTAGACTTCAGCCAGACCACCACTTGAGGCCCAGACTTCTACCGGACCACCACCTGATGCTCGGACTTCTACCGGACCACCACCAGACGCCCGGACTTCTGCTGAACCACCACCTAAGGCCCGAACTTCTGCAGGACCATCACCTGACGCCCGGACTTCTACCAGAGTATTGTCCTACTACTACGATCTTTTTGACCCCGATCTTCTGCCAACTATGATCTTTCGGACCCCTATCTCTTGTCGACTATGGTTCTTTCGACCTGTGTTGCCTGCTACGGTCCTTCCAACCTCCATCACCAGAAAATAGTCTTTCTGACCCTGGTCTCCTGCCAACTACGATCTTTCAGACCCATGTCTCGTGTCAACTATGGCCCTTCCAACCAAACAAATATGTCTATATTGATTATTGTAACTCCCACCATGTAATGTGATATATATGACATACATTTGTGACATCAAGCCAAGGCCTTCTCCCAATGAAGGGCCTCATTTGTAATCGACTGTAAATACTAGTGGATTCATTCAAATTGGGCCAGACCCCGTGGTTTTTTCCCCTTTTTAGGGGTTTCCACGTAAAAACTCTAGTGTCTCTTATGAACGCTACACCCTCTCTCTTATATGCTTGTGTGCTAGATTTTCGTACAATGCTAAGACATTAAACTATATATTTATCTACCGCCGCGAATATTCCAGGACGCAACATTAGAATAATTTTAATATTAAATAATTAGAATAGTTATATATATATATATATATATATATATATATATATATATATATATATATATATATATATATATATATATATATATATATATATCAAGTATTTTCTTTTCATAAAAAATATGATAATTTTTTAATGCTAAAAGAATATTATGATGCATTACCTATATTTATTAAAATTCAAATGAATCATATCATAATGTTAACATATTTATAAATAAAAATGCCAGAATTTAACAATAATATTATTTCAACTAAGCTAAAATTTATGATTTTTCACATAAATAAAGAGTCATGTGTCTCATGTTTGTTTCATTCAATTTATCATATTATTTCTCATTACTTTTTCTTCTTAAAGTTGGTCCATTAATACATGCTACACCTTTTTTTTTTCTTTTATATCAATTATAGAAAATTAGCTTTCTAGTTAGGAAAGCACATGAATGCTCAACAACAAGTCAATATTTAACTTTAGGCGAAGGTGAACTCTTCAAGTACTGGTAGTTAGAGTTCCCGACCTTATAAATGAAGCTGGCCTTCTCCATCAAAGCAACAAGCAAGTATAGAATACATTTGGAGAGCTTTCGGCCATGGCGATGGACCATTAATCCAAGGTACATACGTAGTCCATCCATTAATATTATTTATCTATATAGCATTTTCTTCTGTTAATTGGCCTTCTTTTCTTTTAGGACATCGACGCAGTGGTGGAATCATACTGTATGTGTAATATAAATCGACGTCATGGTTTCTCTCAAGAGAGCAGATCTCAAAGCTCATCAGCCTGTTCTTCGTTGTCCGTTCGACCTGGAAGAAGACAAATTTTTACTTCAGGAATTTAATTAATAAGCATATATAATTATTCGATCGATTGTCTCCTTATTAGCATTTTTAAAGGTCCACTATATAATAATCTGCTTGATGAACACAATCAAAGAGGGGCTAGCTTACAATATTCTCCTTCAAATTTAATTCTGAAACTGTAGTGTGTTTTTTGATATTTCAGAACATTCAAGGTTTTATCTTAACAAAAATATTTGTTATTTGGAAAATAATTTGATCGATTCGGCAAACAAATTCAGTTACAGACAATTAATTCAATAGAATAAGGTCTGTTAATCAACTTTATTAAGCTTTGGTTAATAACATGCAAGCTCTGATAAACCAAATAATTAATTTTGCTGGGTTGATTAAATTGTTTGAATTGAATACTTTTGCCTATGTTTAGATTTAAGTTTAAAGTTAATTAAATTACTAATAAATACTATTAAATTATAGCATGATATGCTACTAAACCTTTCTGATGTTTGAAGTAATGCATCATTAAAATTTTCTTGATGTAAATTATCAACAAAAGATTATGTTGGAACTTCCAGCATAAAAGCTTCATAATTCTGTCTAAAATTTCAATAGATTTCCAACAATTTTTTTTTTTTTTTTTCATCAAGGAGTTTTTCATTGAGGCTTAAATTTTCTTTTCTTTTTTTTCTTTTTTTTTGGTTGCATGGAATGTAAGTTTTGAAGAGAAAACTGGCTTTCTCTACCAAATCAATTCCTTCTGATTTTGTAGCTCTCCATATATATATATATTAATTTCAAAATCTGTAAAGAGACTTTTTGTAGAATTTTTATACGAGTAATTGGGATCTGATTCAAGGTCGAATGGTCAACGAAAAAGAGGTGCATGAGGTGCATAAGAACCTGTTGCATGAGAGATCAGTCTGAAACTCAGTAGCATGGAGGCTGGAGCTGATATATAATTAAATAACAGGTCAGTAATATTAAATATCTTCTTCTTCTTTATTATTTTTTTGTATTGAAATATTTTGATCTAATTTGTTTCTCTGAAACAATTAAGATATGGTAGGATTGATCGAGGTTGTTGGCTTTTGGGATAACATGACTGTTTTAGGTAGCTGGATATGAAGCAAGACTCTGGCTTGGCCAATTGAAGAACTATATATGTATTGAGAGATATCTCACAAGGCATCAGATGTTGATAAAAGCCCCCTAAATAACTCTGGCTATATATGGTTATTGTATTATTTAGGGTTTTTTTAATAGAAGTCCCAATATTTTGGATTTTTCAAGAAAATTTACTTTGTAAGTTTCACTGGTAAAAGTAGCAATTTAATCTATTTTGTAAACATTTAATGCATTAAATGTGAAATTTTTCAACATTCTCAAAACACTTTTTCTTTTCCTTTTTTGAATAAAACTCACATAGGGACTTACGAACAAAAAATTGCATGTCCTTAATGAACCTTCAACTATCTAAAAATGCAACCTTTGAAGTAAAACCTACGAGCCAATGATTCTACGTACTTATTACAATGAAAAGCAACATAACCAAGAAAAGAAAGAGTAATAAAAGCTCAAATAAACAACAAGAAGATCCTCAGTCCCTAACAAGAAGCCAAACGATCCACCAAAAGCGACCTGCAATAATAACATCCAAAGGAAACCTGCAAAAAGAAAGGGAGACGAACAACCCAACATCCAACAAACCAACAACCCAACAACCAATCAACAAAAACAACACGAGCAACAAACAACCACAAGATCACTCCCACACACCAACAACCACATAAGGGAAGAACTACCGAAAACAAGAACAACAAACAGCACCTCACCCAAACAAACCTAACAAGAAGGAAAACCCCAGTCCCAGAAAATGGCAACAACCAAAGTCCAAAACTCCTGAAACTATCAATTTTTTATATATGATTAAACATCTAGCTTGAAACCCTAGTAGGTTTAACTTAGGATTTATTTGGAATCACTTTTAATTTTTTAACTTTTATTTATTTTTAAAAATTTTATTTATTTTCTTTTAAATATTTTTTTATTTTAACAAATAAACATATTATTAAAAAAAAATACTCAAGCAAATTTGAGGTGTTTTGAGTATTTTAATGGCAACTACATAGCTGTCTGCCTCCACTGCCGCACGTAACAACCGCCACTGTCTTCGCCTAGCCAACATCCACTGTCTTGCTACCCTAAATTTTTTTTTAATATATAAAGTATATTTTACTTGATACTAAAATATAAAATAAATAAATAAAAAATAATAAAAATGATGCCAAGCAGCTCCTCAGATTTTGAAATTTGAAGAAGAACTGCAACTAAAGTTTGTCATGTAGCTCTTTATTATTATTTGAAATAAATTTTATATATCAGTCTCAAAAATAAATAAATTTTATAAGAGTTTATAACAGATTCTATAATCTCCGTTTGCGATGTCTTTCTTGTTACTTATTAAATCCGTTTTTTCGTTAAAAGATTAATTTTTTTATTAGAAAATTATTTTAAGAAACAGTAAGAAAGTCGTCCCAAATGAAGTCATAAGTAAAACTAAAGTTCAAGAAATGACTTATGCTTTGTTTGGGACAACTTTTTTGATGCTTTTTAAAATAACTTTTTAGTATATAAATTAAAAAATTAATAAAAAAAGTTATTTTAAGAAGTAGTAAAAAAATCATCTCAAACGAAATTTAAGACACGAATAATTGTCTTAATGGTGATAGATGAAGGAGAAGTTAGCGTTAGGCCTCAACTAACATTATGGTTGTGAGAAGAAAGCTAAGATCCATAGCTAGTAATTTGGTGCTCTATAAAATATTGATGGATTGACATCTAAGCCATTATCAGTAAAATCAGCATCTAGAATCAGTCTCCAGTTTGATTCAATTCAAGTTCTTAAAATCCAAAATATGACTGGTTCATATTATATTTTAAGGCTTATTCCAAAAACTTTTCAAAATATTTCATCATAGCCAACTGAAGAAGTGAGGAAAAAGAAAAATTTATGGAGTAGTGATGTGTTTTTCTGACATTATAGACAGAAAGCTCTTCTACTCAGGCTTCCTTTGAAACGATTTTTAAAATAATTTTTTAGTAAATAATTATTAAAACTTTTATAATAAAACTATTTTAAGCGGTTAGAAAGTCATTTCAAACGAAACCTCAATCGCTCACAGAACCAACTCACAATAGATTAATGGACCTCAGAATGACAATACTTCTACGGTTCTACCCATGGTCCAATTCTCAAAGACTTTTTTTTCTTTTCTTTTTTTTTTGAAAAAGCATCGGAGAGGCCTATGTGTTAATAATAAAAAACGGATACTAATCTTTTAAAGAACCAAGATTTCAACTAAATGAATAGCGTTTGAAACAAAACCTAATGAGTCTATGGCCGGTCTTACTAATATAAGAATACAAACAACAAAATGAAAACATAGAAAACCAAAGAGAAACCAAAGGAAGCCCAACACAGGAATAATAGAAAGCCATAATCGAGCAGCAACAAATCTGGAAAAGGCAAAACAATCTGCACGAACACCTGCAAGAAAAAACCACTTACAGCAAAGGGAGTCGGCTCTGAATAAAAGAAGCAACACCAACCAGAGCTCACAATAGGAGATAAAGCACCAGGCAACCAAACGAACCAAATGTTTTAGCTAGCTAGGAGAAATTATTACGGAGATCAGACACAGAGAATCATCCGATTTGTCTCTGTGAACAGTAAAAGTACAGTGAGATGCACTTTTATTTTTCGCTACTACGTTTTTTTTTTTGTTTATAGAGACAAAACCAAACAGTTCTCTATGTCATATATCCGCACGTAATAATCTCTCAAGTGTTCTAGACGCTAGTTATATGGATTCAAGCTTATGATTACTGTTAACTGATCTTCTAACGGATGACTAAAATAATAATAGAACATCTATCAAGCATCAGCTCGGTTAATAATTTTTCATTAAGCAGTTGATAAATTAATTCATCATTCACGAGTTTGATTTTTTAAAATCCTGTTGATTTTTCTTTTTGGTTAAAATTCAAAGAAAATCTTCTGCTGTGAGTAAACTGTAGAAGATAGGCTATTGTATAGGCACAGCTCATTGTTTTGTGTAACAAGAGATAGAGAAATGATAGGGAAGAACAACTTCAGCTGCGGCGTCGTGGATTGAGGCCTCCTTCTCGATGAAGAACAGCATTCGAATCCTGGATTAACCATTAACGGCTATATCATTTATGATTATTCGTTCATCGGCTCAAAAATAAGGAGAGAAAAAAAGGATGAAGATATCAACTCTTTGTATAATTATTAAGTTGTGAAGATTAATTTACCTTTACAAACATGTGGATTATAGGTCAAGTCACAGGTTGGCTTTCATGTAAAGTCGCCATAGTGGGATCAAGAGGGCAAGGAGCCCTCTTTCAAGGCCATTGAATGTTGAAGGTTGTTTCTAATTACCTTCTCTCTCTCTCTCTCTCTCTCTCTCTCTCTCTCTCTCTCTCTCTCTCTCTCTCTCTCTCTCTCTCTCTCTCTCTCTCTCTCTAGCTCTCTCTAACTGCTTTACCTAATATTTGTTTTTTTCCTTGCACAGCCACAGTTGTTTGCTTTAATGCTTGCATGTATGTTTTCTTTAACTGTTGAGGGCTAGGATATCCGGGCAGTAAAGTATATAATTTTACGTCTTAGTATTGCACGAGTATCCAGCTCACAAATAAATAGAGTAGAAACATCAGAAATTTTATGTGGAAAATTCTGAAAGGAAAAACTACGGGGTCATGCCCAATTGAAATGGATCAATTAGTGTTTGAATATATTACAAATGATTTATTCATTCTTGAACTTGAGAATGATCGGATTACAATAGTAAGCAGTCGAGTAGAAATCTAGCGACAAACAGGGACTAAAATGAAGTCTGACAACAGTCAGTGACCGAGAGTAAATCCAACATCAGTTAGTGGCTAGGAGGAAGTCCGGTGATAGTTGGTAGTCGGGACTAAAGTCTAATGACGGTCGACGACCGGGCGGTGGTCGAGGAGGAGTATGGTGGCAAGAGAACTCTAATTTCTCTTCATTGATCCTCTCTTCCTTCTCTTTTTTATTTGGTTCCCCTTCAGTGAAGAATGATGGGGTCTCTTCTCTGATTTCTCTTCATTAATTTTATGAGAGTATCATGACCAGTAAATAGAGAGAAGTTCAAGGGCATGCTCGGAATATTTTGAATAGACTGTTGATATTGATTCCATTGATCATGAGCTGTTTATCGAGTATTTGAGTTTCTTAATGATATCAGAATTCGACAATCTTGGGCTCGTTGGATTCATCACATCAAGCCGCTCAATTTGACTATAAGCATGTCACATTTCAAAAACGTTTGATTCATCCAATTTATGATTTGAACCTTCCAAATATGCCTTGGGTCATTGATTTGAACCCATTTGGGCTCGGATATGGTCGAATTAGGTGTTGTTAAGTCCATTTTATCGATAGTTTGACTTAATTGGCGCCCTAAATGTCCAAAAAGAAAAAAAAACTATATCAGTTGAACATTTAATGCAATTGAGGAGTTATGTTGGATCCTTGCTAGGGTCTTTATACAACATTGAATTACTACAGTCTACAGACAAGCAGCTCATCTTGGTCAATTGGTTGTGAGTTTTGACTACCAATCTATAGGTCTTTGATTATAGTCTTGTTTATGCAATGTGTGGTGAGCTTGACTTATTTGGCCTAAATGTCCCAAACTATCCCAAACAAAAATAATTAGACTTTAATATCTAGTATAAAAAATTTTATACTAAAAAACAACTTTAGAAGCAGTTAAAAAAAATGTCCCAAACGAAATCTTATACAAATTTCACTAATATATACTTATAAACTTATCATTCCTAAAAAAGTCCTTTTTAGTCAAAAGAATATAATTTTTTTTAAACTTCAAGTGAATTTGATCGTAAACATACATGTGACATATATCATACCTCAAATATAAGACATCTTAATTTTTTATTTGGACATTTAAGCCAATTAAGATAAACACACACGCACATCGCATACACAAGACTCGAACTCAAAACCTCTTAGTTGATAGCCTAATCTCCCAACCAATAGACCACGGTGAGCTGTGTAGATCTCCATTTAGATAAGTAACATAATCAGAAAACTAAGCTCCTAACTAACAAATTAAGATAAGTATCATAATCTTAGTTAATTGCATGTCTTGCTATATAATAATAGTAGGAAATAATATAACCTTTTGCAAGTTGCAATAAACAGATGTGGAGCATTTATTCACCTGTAGATCTCCATTGAAATGGACCAGTTCTTTCAAACTTTTGTCATCTCAGTTGTTTGTAATCTATCTGTAGAATTTTGGTCCTGTTCTTACCCTTAAAAGCAAATAATCATTTTCCTTTTCACTTGTCCACATGTCTAGTGAAATTACTGATAGGAAAAATTTGTCCAATATATCTTCATATAATATATATTATAACTATTTTAAAAATTAGAAGATTTATTTTAATATTTATGTAATATAAATTCTTTTTTCATAATATTAATTTTAAAATAAATTTAATTTTTTTAAATCAATTATGTTATAAAATGTATCTATATATTCTTTCTTTTTTACATTTAAGCAAATTAAGACAAACTCACACACATATCACACCCAACTACGAACTCAAGACCTCTTTGCTGATAGCCAAAGCTCCTAACCAAGAGATCAAGGGGAGCTTAGTTTCTTTTTTTTTTTAAATATGAACCAACATGCAACCAAGCCCAAATCACTAAAAAGAAGATTCCCCCAAAACTAGTAAGAAAGAAAGCGACAAGGCAATAAATGATTCCTCTTCCTCGCCCACCAACACTTAACAAAAAAATTCACCCTTTTAATCTTCCATTCTAAAATTGTGATGTTCATTATCCATCTAATTACGGTTTCAATTGGGACAGCTTTCTTACTGTTTTTTAAAGCAGCTTTCTAGCGCAAAAAATTAAATTTTTGTACTAAAATTTTATTTTAAGAAGCATTAGGAAAGCAGTCCCAAACAAAACCTAAGTATCATTAGGTTGTAGAGGCAATTATCTAAGATTTTAGACTTCATGATCAATACATTGAAGACTTAGCAATTTGATATTCATTCATAATAGCTCAAATATGTTCATCTATTTACAAAATTAACCAATTTGGCAAAAATTTAGAAATTCATTTTTTAAATGAACAAACTTAATGCTTCTTAATTATGTTTGTGAATATAATTAATTGCTCATTGTTTAGTAATTAGCTTGTCAAGAACTTAATTATATTGCTCATTTAATTATGGCTTAATAGCTTATTGGATGCTTTTTTTTTTTTTTTTTAGTTAAAACCCACAAAGGAGCCTACGTGTTAATATCAAAATAACGATTACATAGTCCTTAAAAGGATCCACAGACTCTCTAATGCTCAACTGAGCTACAATCAAAAAGTAAAGAAAACCTACGAGTCCGTGGTTCCTTATCCTACTATTACAAAAAATAGAAAAGCTAAAACTAATGGTGCTTTGAGCAACGGCACCCAAAAAAGGAAGTTCTGAAGATAAGATTTCAGCATCCACTCCCTGCAAAAAAGAAAAAACCAAAAAAAGGAGCCCAAAAAGAAACAACCAGAAGATAACCTGGATAGCCAAGAGGGTAAAACTCGAAGGAACTAAACGAAACCTGCACAGAGATCTCCAAAAAATCCCATAAGAGCAAATGAAAAAACACAGCGAACAGGATATGGAAAGCTGAACGGAAACTTCATTCAGGGAGCAAGATTTCAACGACGTTAAGCACCAGTTCATAGAGCTCGGCCAGCATAAAAGATAAATCAAAACATAACGAGATCTCAGCTGCATGTCAAACAACCTAAACTCCCAATTACAAAACATTGGACAGGAGCAAATCAGAAAAACATTATAAGTCATATACCAGTTAAAAGAGAACACCCGACCAGATAAGATACTAAAACAAGCTAGCAACCTATTGAAGCAGAAATTGCCCAGAACAAAACAAAAAGCCCAGCCAATGGAGAAATAACGGACAGCAAAGAAATAAAAAGGAAACAACACAGCAAACCTGCAATTACCCATGCCTAATATAAGGTAAGCCAGATTTATCTAACATGATCATACCAAGAAGGAGCGGATGCAAGCTCGTAAGACTTAACTCCTCATAATTAGAAATATTGCTGCCACGTTTAGCTAACCAATCAGCGCATACATTAGCTTCCCGAAAAATGTGAGAGATAACAAAATTAAAATTAGACAGAGAGAGCTTCAGCTTTCTAATAAGATAGAAATTCTCAGGATTACCAGGAACCAGATTCTTAATAATCTGAATAAGAAGCAAAGCATCAACCTCAATCCAAAGAAATCTAATACCTAAATTAGCACAAATATTCAGACCAAGGAGAAGGGCATGAATTTCAGCAGAAATCGCAGTATTGCAAATAACGGGGGCAGAGAAAGCAGCTAGAACTTTACCAACCTCATCTCTAATAATACCTCCAGCACCCGCACCGTTAGGGCCAAGAGAACCGTCAGTATTAAGCTTAATATAGGGAGGTTTGGGTTTAATCCATCTCACCAACTTATTAATCTCAACAGAGTGACTATCAGCAAGCTCAATTCCCAAAGAATTGGCTAAATACGCACAGCTTTTGAAATTCTTCTTAGAAATAAGTTTGTAAGAATGCATTTGAAGAATTTTGTATTTAACATTAGAGATAATCGTATTGGCATCCATAACAATATTGTTATGCTTAGCATCATTACGAGATTTCCAAATATACCAGACAATTAAAATAGGGATAAGGTTTAAAATGTGACCCTTAGAGTTAATGAACCAAGTTTTGATAACAGAAATAAAATCATCATGCGTAGCAAGCAAAGGTCTATAAGCAATATTCCCAAAATAAGTCCAAACAGTTTGAGCAATGACACCAGACACGAAAAGGTGATCGATAGTCTCAATATCAGAACAGCAATGACATTTAGAGGGTAATTGGAAACCTTTCATTTGAAGCCTAAAATCCACAGGAATATAGCCTTTGATACACCGCCAAATAAGAATGGAATAAGATAAAGGAAAGTTCATATGCCAAATAGCAGAATAGATAATAGAACAATCCTTTTTAATTCTAAAAGAATTCCAAACATCCTTTAACATAAAATTGCCGGACTTAGATAAAGAAAATAAAATTAAATCTTTATCAAGCGTTTGTAGAGGGATCTCTAAAATTTTTTCTACAATTAAAGGAGGAACCACCTTAGCAAGCTTGGCAACATCCCACAAGCCATTTTGAAAAAACTGAGAAACTTTATCATTACTAAGGGAATGCGTATTCAACAAATTGTCAATAGAAGCACAGCCAAGCCAATTATCTTGCCAAAAATAAATATCACCTTTCCCAAGGCCCCATTGTATGCAATGTTCAGCCTCCCACTTAATATTGCACAACCTTTTCCAAATAAAAGAATCAGAATTTTTATAAAAGCATAACGAGGGATGAGAATTCGGGCAATACTTAATATTCATGAAACGGGCCCAAAGACTAACGTTAGATCTAAAGGAAAACAAAGTTTAAAAGAGAAAGCTTTAGCCGAATCCGTTAAGGATTTGCAACCAAGACCGCCTTCAGACAACACACCACAATTTTTATCCCAAGAGGACCAATGAATGCCTTTGTTGTTAACAGAAGAACCCCAAAAGAACTTGTTTAAAATTCTTTCAAGCTTGGTGCAAATGGAAGTGGAAGGAAGTAAAGTATGAAATAAATGAACAGGCATCGAATTAAGAACAGATTTAATCAAAGTGAGTCTACCACCATACGATAAAAACTTAGAAGACCAATTGTTAAGTTTCTGCTCAATCTTAGCAAAAATGTTATCAAAAAGAAAATTCCTTTTTTTTCCTTTATAGATTGGGGTGCCAAGGTAAGTAATGGGTAAAGCTTTAGACATAAAACCACATAATCTTTGAATTCTTTGAATTCTGTTCTGGTTGACAGAACTGCTGACAATAAAAGTGCTTTTAGCTTTGTTAATAGATAAACCACTATGATTATAAAAACTAGTCAGGAAATTCAACAGTAAAGAGATATTATTAATAGAGCCATTAGTAAACAGAATGAAATCATCAGCAAAGCTAAGGTGAGATATAGGAAGACCTCTAATAGTACGATAATTTAAAGTAGGATGTCTCAGGAATAAATCATTAAGACCTCTAGAGAGAAATTCCATAGCAATAATAAAAAGAGCAGGAGACATGGTGTCACCTTGTCTTAAACCTTTTGTGGATTTGAAAAAACCATTATGCTTGCCATTAATAATCACAGAGAAAAAACAATTCTCAATACTATTATTTATCAGAGAAACAAAAGATCTACTAAAACCAAACAGATAAAGAATCTCATAGAGGAAATTCCAGTTAAGGTTGTCATATGCTTTAGACACATCAAGTTTAAAAATAACATTGCCACCTTTAGACTTAACATTGATATCATGCGTAATTTCCTGGGCTAACAAAATATTATCAAAGATGCTACGACCTTTAACAAAGCCCGTTTGATTCAAAGAGATAATTCTAGGAAGAATGGTAATAAGTCTATTTGCAATAATTTTAGAATTCAGTTTGTTGAGAAAAGTGCACAAACTTATAGGTCTAAAATCATGCCAATGATTGGGGCCATCACATTTAGGAATAAGCACAATATACGTAGAAGAGAAAAATTTCGGGTAGGGATTACCAGCAAAAAAATCCTCCACCGCCTTGATCACATCCTCTTTGATAGTATCCCAATTATCTTGGAAAAATTTCGTAGTGAAACCATCAGGACCAGCCACCGCACTACTATTGAGATCCTTGATGACTCTAAAAATTTCCTCTTCAGAAGGCATATTGCAAAGCATAATATTATCATCCTCAGAAATAATGTTAGGAATAATATGAGTGTTAGGCAAAGGCAAAAAATTAGACGAACTGGTAAAAACATTCTTAAAGTAAGCCACACCAGCATTGCAAATAGCCTCCTCAGAAGCAAGAATAGAGCCATCAACATCAATAATTTTGTGAATATGGCATTTCGATTTCTTCTTATTAGCTAAAGCATGAAAAAAATTAGTATTTCTATCACCTTCCGCAATAAATTTAGCATTGGACTTTTGATGCCAATACCACTCTTCTTGACGTTGGAGTAGAAGGAGAGAATCTTTAGCTTGGTTCAACTCAAACATGTTATTAGAATTGGGATTACTTTGGAAAATATTCTCTAAATCAGACACCTTGTTCTCAGCATCTTTAATATTGGCAAATAAGTTTTTGAAAATGCATTTATTCCACCATCTTAAACACTGCTTTAATCTAGAAAGCTTAGACCAGAGTCTTAACATGCCAGAAATATTATTATCAGGATACACAGGGGCATTCCAATTAGTGGACAGCATATTAGGAAAGTCAGCATGCAACATCCACATATTCTGAAATCTAAAAGATAACACATTGTGCTGCAAACTTTTGTTAACGTTCAAAAGAAGGGGAGAATGATCAGAAAGCGTTCTACTGAGATGTTCAATACTAGAAGATGGTAAAAGAGCAAGCCAATCATCATTAAAAAGAAATCTGTCAAGTCTTTGCCACAAATTGGCTCTATTCCACATAAAAGGGCTACCAAAATAACCAATATCATTAAGGTTGCAATCACTTATCATAGAATTAAAATCTTCCATAGCAGAAGCATTAGGAGCATTACCTCCAAGTCTTTCCGAGGGATTAGAAATAATATTAAAATCACCACCAATGCACCAAGGGCCATTAATGATAGAAGCAAATTGTCTTAATTGATCCCAAAGGGGAAGACGGTTGTTTTTAGTACAAGCAGCATAAATAAAAGAAGCGTAACAATTGACATTGAAAACAGAGATATAACAGTGGCAAACTTGAGGAAAATCCTCAATAACATTTAAAGAGATAACATTAGACCAGAATAACCAAATTTTGTTGGAGCAATTAGCATAATAATTAGAAAAGCTTAATAATTTAGCAGTAGAAGCAATGCTGATATTCTTAATTAACGGCTCAATCAAAACAAGTAACTGAATATTATGAATTCTACACAAATTACGAACACGAATCTTAGAATCCTTACCACCAATACCTCTAACATTCCAAAGAAGGGCTTTAATCATTGGAATGTTTTGAAGAATTATGAGTTCTAGTTGATCTTGGCGTTGGGGGTAAAGTCTGTTTGGATTGCTTACCTTTTTTCTTAGTGACCTGAATAAAATTGTCATCTTGAGGTTTGCTAGACATATCCGTATAAGTATCAGACGCAGATTTGTCAGAGATAGACTCATTAGCCCCAGCATACTGAGGTATAAATTCCCCCTCTTCGACAATGAGCTCCCCCTCAATCAAATTATGATTAGCAGTAAAAGCATTATTATCTAAAGACAACGGTTGTAAACAATTCACATTATTAACAGCAATGTCCCCTTCATTAAACATAGAAGCAACAAAAACAAAAAGTGTAGGATCAGATATAGCATCACATTCCTTAACAGGAACGTGCGAGTCATTGGCCTGAAAATCATGAGAAACCTCTAAAGCAGGAATATTAGATGAAACAGGAATATTCGCTAACTGCAAAGAACAACCATTAGGAATTTCATTTAGCAAGGTATTGTCAGAATTATTCAAATCGTCTACCTCAAGGTTATGAGGAACGGGTTGCGGTTCCACCAGATTCTCCTGGTTTTCTGGACACTCGCCGGTTTTGTCGTTGACATCAACATAAATTCTGTTTTGAGAATCGGCAGAGCCTTGCTTCCCGTTAGGCATAACTTTGGGTTTTTTGAGTTCAGGATGAAGGTTATAGCAAGCATTCTGGGCGTGTCCATGCATTTTACAGTGAGAACAGAAATCCGGCACATTATCGAAATCAACTTTTTGGAAATACCCGAAAGCTTTAGATCCAACCCAGATTTCTTTGGGATGGTTTTTGGAAATATCCATCTCAACAAGAATACGAGCTACAGAAGGTCTAGTTCTAGAAGCAGTGGCTTGATCCGTTTGCAAAGGTCTACCGAAAATTGATCCTAAAGCATGCAGAACTTGTTGATTGAAAAAGTGTAAACGAAGGTTAGGAAAAGAAATCCAAACAGGCACGATGAGAGATTCCTCTTTAATATCAAAAAAAGGCGTCCACTTTAAAATCCGCATTTGACAGTTGAAGATGAAATACGATCACCTAGCAAAAATTCGACTATAGTCCAGATCATTCGATAATTGAATCGCAACATGCCTTGAATCGAGCAAACCGACCGAATAAAATCCCGAAAGTCTTAAAGAAGCAAAAAATTGTCGAATAGCATCAAGATTAGGTCTACGAAGACCAAATTTACCGACAAGAGTGAACTTGAAAGGAGATGCAAGTTTCAAAACTTCCTCATCCGACAATAAGATCGCTGGAACACCATTAAAAGTAGTTTGAGTGAGAGAAGGCAGATCATCACCTGCTGAAGCTTTACCTGCTAGTACCTCTTTGAAAGATCTAGATCTCGGAGGAGATGTCGGAGAATCATCCACGAGGTTGAAAAATCCCTTGCTCTTTTGCGGAACAGGCGCAGAAATCTTCCCCCAGGAGGAGGAAGACGCTATTCCGGCCATCCCAGAAGAGCCCAGAAGGGCAAAGATCACCAGCCGAAGCCAAAACTCAAAGACCGCTAGAGAAAAACTCACAAAACAGATGAAACGAAGGTCGCAACGAACGGAAGCAAAGAAACCCTTTATTCTATAAATTAACAATTTTCAGTTATTGAATTGTTCACATATAAATTAACAATTTACAGGTATTGAAAAGTGATAAATAATTCAACACTGTTTGATGTTATGGACCTTATGGTACAATAAATGAAGCTATTCAAAAAAAATAAATAAATAAATAAATGAAGCTATTCACAATACCATAATGATTATGGTACAACATAATCTTAATAGTGTTATGAATAGCTCCAAATAAGACCATCACATTACTAACTGTAGAGCTTCTTTTATTTCAAATAATTTGGTTATTTTATGTAATCCATATGTGCTAAGTTGTCTCCCATCATTTTCTTATAATTACTCAAATTCTTTTTGTTGCACCCATTAATTAACATGATGAGAATCCACTGTAGATTTTGCACTATTGGACAGGAGGCATATTATTTTGAATGTGATCACATTATTTATTATAAAAACATTTTTTTTCTTTTAATTATTGTATTTTGAAAATATATTTTAATCATAGTGATATAAATAAACATGTATTGTATTAATAACGATGTCTATTTTATTAATAAAATGTGATCACATAAAATTTGTAGGTATCGATGTGCTCCTAAACTCATGTTCAATGTCTATATGGAATTTTCTGCATCAACCCTAGCTAGTCACTCTAGGAACTAATCCTTCAACCAGGACTATTAGGTCTCTATTCCTTTCTTCTCTAACAAATGCAAACCTATTAGGGAAGGCAACTTTAGCTCGTCTATGGAAGACACTATTTGTACGATAAAGGAGTCTCAAAATGAGATATTTAAGTTATATGAGACTATCCAATTAGCATCATCAAAATTAGATTAAACAAGAAGTTTCCTTGGGATTAATTACATGTTGGGTTTGTAAAGTTGAGGAAATCCATGCAATTACCTCCCACCATCATATTAGAGTTTCTCCACTGTTAAAACCTAACGATGACCTCCTTAACATGCCTATTCATGCTATAGTGCTCCAACGACTATTAAAAATTTTGCCCTATCTCACTTCACTAACAACAACCTAAATGTTCTTCAAAACTAACTTCAGTGTTTGATCTGAAAAATTTTTATTCAGAAAAAGAATGATCATTCTTCTAATTATAATTTTCAAGAGTCTTCTCCTATGATTAATGTTGTCATCTAGTGCCCATTCCAATGAGATTCAAGCTATCTACTATCAACTCTTCTAATGGTTCATCTAACCTCTATGAGCACATCAGCCATTATAAAACAATTATGTACATTCAATGGGCATATGATACATTGCTTTCTTAAGTTTTCCTTGCCCCCTTGAAGGTCCAAGCTTGCATCTAGTTCTTCTTCATTTTATAAAGGTTTTTATACATACCTTTGCTAATAAAGCTAAGCTCTTCGGTAAGTAGTTCATCAAGAAGCAAAGGATAATGAACCCCCCCCCCCCCCCCCCGATTTACCAAATGAGGGAGACTTTATTAAATAATATTTTTTGAGATTTTCCTCCAAGCCTGCCAACACTTAACACAATTAGAGATTTCGTAGTATAAATTTTTTAGAGGTTTATACATACCACTTCTCATTCCCAACGGACTGTGGATCAACATTAACCTCAATTTCATGTTGGGCCTCCTTCGGACCCTACGAAATAAAGATTCAATTATGATAGTGGTGGATCGTTTTTCAAAAATGGCTAACTTTGTAGCCTGCCACAAAACTTTGGATGCTACTCTCTTCCTCGATTTACTTCAAAGAAATCGTTATGACATTCCCAAAACGATCACCTCTGATCGTGATGTAAAATTTTCTATCCATGTTTGGAAGTCCTTGCGGGAAAATCTAAGCACGAAGCTTCAATATAGCTTATGGTACACCCTCAAACCGGCGGCTAAACAAAGACCGTTAATTGAAGTTTGGGCAACCTATTGCTATGTTTTGTGGGAAAAAACATACAACAATGCGATCCAGTCTTGACTCAACTTGAATTTGCATTCAACATATCACCTAATCAAGCTCCCGACCAAATTCCTTTCCAAATTGTGTATGGAAGCAATCCAATTAACACCCTTAGATCTAATTCCTCAACTTAACATATCCAGTTTCAGCACAGATGGAGAACAACGCAGTAAAGAAATTAAACAACTCCATCAACGCATCCAAAAAATGATCCAAAGGAATAATGCTAAATGTCAAAAACAGGCCAATAAAAAACGCAAAGCAGTAAACTTCAAATAGAGTGATAGAGTCTGGATCAGATTGCAGAAAGAGAGATTTCCCACTGGAGCTTTTGGGAAAATCAAGCCACGAGCTGATAAGCCTTTTCCGATCAAGACATTCTTAGTTTCATCTTATTTGTCTCATTGAGACTTGTTTCAGCTAGAAATTTACTGAAAATGAACTTCATATGATCTTGAAGTAGATTTAGGTTTAGACTTTTCTATTATTTCTTAAAGCAGTTTTTAGTAAAAAAATAAAAAATTTTATACTATAAAATAGTTTTAAGAATCAATAAGAAAATCGTCCCAAACGAAGCCTTAATAAGTGTTGTATTTGAATATTAGGATGCTCATGAGAAATAGAAATTGCATTTAAATTTGTATTTTTTTTTTTTTTTTTTTTGGGTGATGTAGCACAACAGCATATATTATTTATATATTGTTACCATGCGCTAAATAATGGCTAAATATTTTTATACTACAAGTTGAAAGACATGCAATGATGCAATTATTAAAATATTTTTTTAATTGATAACTACGTTATAATAAATAAAAACGTCAATTGCGAAGACCTTTAATTATTTATAATAAACAAAACACTGAAGTTCATTTATTTTAAATGCAAAGGACATCCACAGTTTAGCGCACGCCTCCCAATAAACGTTCATTATATATATAATCTGCAGGCAATTTCGATTAGAACATTCATCAAAACAAACGTTTTTCATAAGTTTGGAAGGCATTTTCGATTACAACATTCATCAACCATTGTCGTCAGATTTTGTCATCCAACCATCATCATCGAACAACCGTCTTACCATCACTATTGAACTACCGCTAGATTACCATTGTAGAACTATCACTCAATCAAAATCATCAGACCACCTACCAATCACTGTCATGTGACCTTTGTCATCGTCCGACAATTTTCAGACTTATGTCTCCTAACCATAGTTGTTGGACCACTTCCATCATCACACAACTCTTGTGCGACCACTATTACCTAACCATCATCATTGGACCATAGTTGTCTGACCATTAACTTCTAACTTAACCACCTCTGTAATTTGGACTGCCACCATCAAATCGCTACCACCCAATCATCTTCACTGGGTTGACACCACTCAACCAACATTGTTGGACCAATGTCGCTCAGCCATAATAGTTTGAACATTTTTTCATCCCTTACCAACTAACCATACTCTTGTAATTTTGTAGTCTTGAAATTAGGGGATGGGAAAATCTTTTGTAATCAACCCATGTATAATGGAATCACTTCAATTAGGTAATGCGCCATGATTTTTTCAATTTCCTGATTTTTCATATAAAAACTCTATTGTCACTAGGGGCATCAATTCGAGTTGGTGTGTTGGGTTCAAGTCTAATATGGAATTGACCCAACTAGAATAAGTAGGACTTGAATTTAACTCATTTATCATATGGGTCAAAATGTATGGCCTGATCCGACTAACCAAAACTTGACTCATATAACAACTCTAATCCTACAATTGTTTTGTCAAAACGACCCATTTAACACAAATACAATCTATTTGACCTGAAAATGAATTGTTTAACCCCAAACTCAACTTGTTTAACCTAAATACAAATGACAATTGAATCAATTGTGAGTTTTTGGGTCAAACTAAACCTAACCCGAACACTAATAGGTCAATGTTTCCAACTCAAACCCAAGCTAAAAAATAACCAAATCAATCTGAACTAATATTTTTTCAATCAGGTTTGGGTTGGTTTGTCAAGTCGGGGGTTAGTTCTTGATTTACCCTCTTAAATGTGACACATGTTTTTTCATTTATTTGTTTATATATTTGATATTCGTACAAAACTATGATTCAAAATTCTCATTGTATACTAAAGTGAATTTTCTAGCTTGTAATAATGTTATTTTTCTTTTAAAAAGTTGTAATATGATAAAATATTGTAGTTCAATATGAAATTTCTTACACATTGAATTAGATATTAATTTAGAATTCGCAAACAATTTTCTTTTGCCACGTGCAATTAAAATAATTTTGTTTCACCTACTATAAGCTGACTCACATGACTCTATAAGTGTCCATTTGAGATGGTTGTAGCTTTTTATAAAAATGATCGTAAAACTGCTTCAAAAAAGTGGCTTCTTGAAAGATACTATCAAAAGCAATTTTTTAAAACAAAAATTTATTGAAATTAATGAAAAATCAATGACCAAATAGAAATTATGTCTACGTTCTGAAATGCAAAACAATACGAAAGTTGCCATATCGACATCAATCAAGTTATTACTTATTATTAATTTCTATTTGGTGCTTCAGTTTAAAGTGCTTTTAAAAAAGTTAACATTATGTCGACTTTGTGTTTTGGAATTTGCATGCACATAACTAAGATCCAATAGGTTAGGGTTTTGCATTAATTACTGTTTTAATTATAACTTAAGAAACATGCTAACACGTTTGACAAAAAGATCCTTATCACCATAATTAAGACTATATTAATTTGACAATATTTGTACTAAAACGAGCCTTTTCATCCAATCTTTTTTTTTTTCTGATTTTGATGCTTTAACTTATGCAATGCATAGAGGAGAATTTAACTTAGAAAAAAATGTCTTCATAGTGAGAATGTCACCTCTGTCTTTGCTTTGGCATGTAATTAATGATGTTTTTTCTTTTTATTTTAGTTATATTTTATTTGGTATAAAATAAAGTCATTGTTATTTTCATAAAAATGAATAAAAAATTTAGATAGGTAAGTTTGTGAATTGGTAGGCTAAAATTAAATTGTATTGGTATTGGTATAAAATGAACGGGCTTGCTAATTTTAAGATTGTGTTTGTGATAGCTTTCTTGTCGTTTTTTAAAAGTCTTTTAGTATAAGTTTTTAATTTTTTACTAAAAAAATTACTTTAAGAAAGTCGTCCCAAACAAATTCTTATTTTGATTAAGATAGAACATACCCTATTGAGTTTGATAGATATAGATCTTTATTCTGCTTGTTTTAATGATCAACAATAATGTTTTGGCTTTTGGAAAGGATTGCAACTCAATTAGAGGATCTGTGCACTGGTGTAGGAGTGTTTGTCAATATTACCAACATAATTGGCATCCCAAGAAGCATGTATATAAAGATAGTAGAGAATTACACAATAAAAGTGTTGAGTGTAGTGAATAGGTTGTTAAACCTAAATTAATGTCCCAAGGCTACCAAGAGGGGGGTGAATTGGTATTTTAAAAATTTAAACCCTCTTTCAAAATGTGTTGAACCGAAATGAAAATTTTTATTAAGTTTTTATAGAAAATGTTTTTTCAACCACAGAGTTTTTAAACAAAAGAAAAATGCGAAAAATAAAAAGCAGTAAAGTAAATGACACAAGATTTATAGTGGTTCGGTCTAAACCAGACCTACATCCACTCCCCAGAGGCACCCTCTGAGTATTGCACTTATACTAATAGTGACTCTCCTTTTGCACCCACAGCAAGGCGGAGAAGCCTTTACAAACACTCTTTTCACCACTACCCGGTGCAGCAGAGAACCATCGTCCTTTTACACAATCCCCAGTGTTGGCAGAGAACCTTCCGTCCTTTCACACTCTCCTAGTGTGGGCAGAGAACCCTCCGTCTGTTCACACTCTCCAAGTGTAGGCAGCGAACCCTTCCGTCCTTTCACACTCTCCTAGTGTGGGCAGAGAACCCTTCGGCTGTTCACACTCTCCAAGTGTAGGCAGCGAACCCTTCCGTCCTTTCACACTCTCCTAGTGTGGGCAGAGAACCCTTCGGCTGTTCACACTCTCCAAGTGTAGGCAGCGAACCCTTCGGCTGTTCACACTCTCCAAGTGTCGGCAGCGAACCGGATCTCCTTGACAGATCTTCTCATAAGAAATCTAGAAGGAAGAAAGAAAGAGTGAAGTAATCCAAATTCACAAGTAGAGATTCTTATCTTTAAACACAAAGTGAAGTCTTCACACTCCAGTGGTAGGAATCCTCCTTTAAATGCTCTCTCACACTCTCTCCTTGACTTTTCTCTAAATATGCACGAAGATCAAATGATAAAAAGATTGGGTGGCAGTCTAATTTGGACTATTTATACAAAAGATAAGAAAAACCGTCCAAAAACTGCAAGTTTTCAATTCTGTACGCAGTGGATCGTCCTGTACGATCGTGGATCGTCCCGTACGATCGTGGATCGTCCCGTATGATCGTGGATCGTCCTGGACGATATTACTTAAAAGCCTTGAAACAAACCTCTTTGTATATGTGTACGAAATGTTTTCGTACAAGCTGATCGTCCCGTACGAACCATGTTCGTCCGGTACGAACAGTTATTACAAGGTCGGTTCCAAAACTGCAGAAAAACCGTCCTAAGTCGGTTGTATCGTCTGGATGAAAATTGGTTCGTCCGAACGAAACTCTTACAAAGACCAGATCGTCCTGGACTATATTTAATTTCGTTTGGACGAAAATTTTACAGAGAGCAGATCGTCCTGGACGATATTTAATTTCGTCTGGACGAAAATTTTACAGATAGCAGATCGTCCTGGACGATATTTAATTTCGTCTGAACGAAAATCTTACAGAGAGTAAATCGTCATGTACGATAATTTAATTTCATCTTGACAAAAATTTTACAGAGAACAAATCGTCCCGGACGATTTTTAATTTCGTCCTGGACGAATAGGACTTAGAAAAATTTTTCTAACCAGTTCCTATTCGTTCCATGTGATCTTAATAGGAGATAACTATCTGATCGTCCCGTACGAACTTATATCGTTCCGTACGATCAGTATAAATTTTATATGATCTCCTTATGTGTGTGTGTATATGTTTTTATTCACTCAATTACAATCACTCCCTTTCAAGTTTATTTCAAAGAAAAGTACAAGCTTCAAATTCACAAAGTATTTCATGCTGAATTTGATTTGAAGTCTTCGTAGTCTGGAGTTCAATTTTCCTGAAATGTTAGTACACACAAGAGCAAATACAAATCTTCTAAAATTGTTAGGAGATAACTACACATTTGAACAATAATGTTTGGAATCATCAAAACTATACAAGTTGCAAAAATATAAAACATGCAAATAGCAACTATCTTAACAAAAAGAATGCAATGGTGGAACATAACAAATAGATGTCGAAAAATATGCTTCATAGAAATCCGATGATCAGTGGTTGGTTGAAGAATGGACTTAGGCTTCGTTTGAGACAGCTTTCTTCTTGTTTTTTAAGACAGCTTTCTAGTACAAAAATTTTTTGAGTTTGAAATTTTGGTACCAAAAAGCTATTTTAAAAAGCAAAATGAAAGTTGTCTCAAACGAAGCGTTAGATAGTTTGTCTATAATAAATTCTATATCGAACCATGTAGCTTTGTAGTTACTTGGATCTATAATAGCAAAGCCATAGTGGAGAGCTAGGTTAAAACTAGTAGCAAATGATGCGAGGACCAGCTTTGAGTTAGTCATGTAATATTTTATTTGAGACGATTTTCTTACTGTTTTATAAAGTTATTTTTTAGTATAAAAAACACTTGAAAGTAAGAAAAAAATAGTGGTGTAAAACTATTCCAAACGAAGGTTAAGTGTGAGCAAGAACATCAATTTATGTATCATCATTATTTGAGGAGAATATCAAAATTGCATGAGATGAATTGATGAGTATACACTCATGTGATGAACATAAGCTTAAAATGACCAAGTTCTTGAAACCATTGAATTCATACTACATGAAATCACATTATCACCCTTTGCTTGCAACAATTAGAATGCATTAATTTATGATACACAAATGCAATGACAATCATTTTTATATCTTGAAAAGTATTTAAATTTTATTTGCAAAAGTTCAGAGAAAATCAAGTGTCATTTTCTTCAAATTTTATGTCAAATATATTTTCAAATTACTCATTTATGCTAAAATATTCAATAAATATTTATACATTATAATTACTTAGAATTTTTGCTCGATATAATCACTTTTGAATTCAGAAACATTTGAGTCAAAATCAAATATAAGAACGATAGGACAAAATCAAATATCAATTTTAAAGCTACAAATAATCAAACCAAGTATTACTCGCAGTATTTTAGCTTGTTGCCAGAGTTCCCCACTCATAGTGAACCCATGTATTCGGAAACTATAGAAGACTTAAAAATTAACGATGGAGAATGGTGCGGGCCGGGAGGAGATGATGAGAGGCCTATTTAGATTTTTTAGATTTTTTTTTTGGGTATTTCAGTGGCAAAATGAACTTGGATTCGTATGATCTCTAAGGGATCATTTGGTTGGCTGAAAAAAAATATAATATATTTAAAATGTTTTGAAAGTTGTTTGGATAAGTATAAAATAAATATAGGTGATTTTTTTTTTTACTTGAAGAAAATAAATATAATCTAAAGCTCAAAGATGATGGTGGTTGGTGGCAAGCGGCAGTTACCTATAGGTCGATGGTATCGATCGGCAGCAATAGCAAAAGGCGGGCTAAGTGGTCTATGGTGGTCGTTGGGAGCGGCAGCAACAGCCAACAAGGGTACATAGCGGCCTGTGGTGGGCCAGGTGGCTGGCGATAGTGGGTGGTAGGGACAAGAAATGGCGGGGGCTAGCTATCACCAGAAACTGTCGATAGTGGAGGAGTGGCAGTGGGGACAAGTGGCAGCTTACAGCGGTAATGACAATGAAATTATGATGTACTTAAAAATCGCTCAAATATAGCGATTTCCAAATGCACTAATTTTACGTAGGGGTTTCAATTTATGACACGACCCGAAAAATCAGACCCAAATCCGGCCTAAAAAATTCGATTTCGAGTCGACTCGTTTAACAAATAGGTCGAGTTTGAGTTCTAATTCTCGACCCATTTGAAAAATAAGGTCGGGCCCAGATCAACCGACTAACTCAGAAATGACTCACGTCCCAGCTCACACCATGTCCGTACGCAGCCGCAAGGTCTGACACCACATCCCACTTGCTACCTACACCGCGTTCCACTCTCTCATGCACATCATGACCGCATCCTGCTCCCTCCTGCACCACGTGACAGCCCCGCCATGCTCGCTCGCATCCGTGCTCTGCGCTCGACTTCGCTTGCTATGGGCTCTCCCGGATCCTTGTGTCGGGTCAAGTTGACCAGAATTTTGGGCAGGTTGGGTCAAGTTTCATATTTCTTACCCATTTATGTAATCGGGTTTGAGCAATCGAGGGCATGTAAGTTTCGAGTTGGACCCGAACCCAATCCGAAAATCCATTAATTTTGACACCCTAATTTTACGTGTATTTCAAATATACTATAATTTTATGTTGTATTTCTTTTACTTCAATAAACACTAATATTCCTAAAATTCCTGCATTTAAAATATTTTACACTCATATTACTTCAAATCAAACTGCCCCTAAATTTATTTTTGAAACTCTTAGCATAATAAATTGATTTTCTCAACAAAAAATCGTGTGAAAATTCAAGCTTAATTATATCAATTTTCTAAGTTCTCTTCTTTTTTTTTTAGATTAAAGAACTTCAAAACAAAGAGAAGTATCTCATCTATTTTTTATGAGATATTATAAAATATTTTAATTATGTATGAGACGTTTTCCTTTATCTAATTTCTTAATATTGAAGGATAGAAAAAAAAAACAAAACAAAACTCAAAATGATGCCATAAAAATATAATAGGAACTCAAGTGTTATGGACCTAACAAACTCATCTGAAATTATTTTTATATAAGCGATATTTTAATTTAAAGAGATTATATTGTACACAGCTTACTTTGATCTATTAGTTGGGAGTTTAGGCTACCAACTAAGAGGAATTGTGATCGAATCTTGTATATGTGATGAGTGTGTGAGTCTTCTTTAATTGACCGAAATGTCCCAAAAAAGATATTATTGTTATTCTTTTCTTATATATTTGATTTTTATTTTCACAAGTGTGATATACAATTTCCACATTTTCTTTTAAAACTATAAATTTATTAAATTTCATATTAATTTATAAAAATATTTTATATTTAACCTTTTTTTTATTTATTTAATGATCTATTAACAAAAAAAAAGACACTCAAAATTACTATTATTTTGGTGATTTTCATAGCAAGAGTTATTAACAAATAAGTTATATGTCAAAATCAATAATAATAATTGATATATATAGATGTTAGATTAAGTTTCGTTTGGGATGATTTTTCTACTATTTTTTAAAGCAACTTTTTAATAAAAATTTAATTTTTTAAACTAAAAAATTACTTTAAAAAACAATAAGAAAATCGTACCAAGCAAAACCCGCATCATATTTCTTAAGAAAATTATTAGAATATATATTATCAAATTTAACAAAATATTTTTTTCTCCTTCCTATTATAAATATATTTTTTTAATTTACTATATATTAAAAAAATCTTGAAGAGATTGATGATCTACGATACCAATTACCAGCAGGCTACAAAGAACCCAAGATATCATAAAACATCCTCCTAACTCCTAAGTCCTAACCAATAATTATAATAATAAAATAGGTCGGCATTTATGCCACACATATCAAACTTGTTTAAAAAATAATATATAAATAAATAAATAAATAGCATATACATCAAAGTATCAAACAGATATCATAAATTTAATATATAGTAATATCTATATAATATTCAATATCTAATAAAAATTTAATTTTGAAAGAAACAATTTAAGAAGACTTTAATAATTAATTTCTTTTTATTATTTTTTTAATTTATTAAGTAGTTATTTATTTATGTAATTATTATGTCATAGTTTTAATTAATTAGATTTAGTGTTCTTTATTTTAATAATAAAAGTGTACTGCATGCCTCGTGTTATAATTTCTACGTCCCCACCACTGCATGGCGGCACGTGTTGGGAGGAGAAGTGGGTCCGTCCAATGATAGTCGGCGCACGTGGGAGATGACCGGCTCCGGCCAGTCACCTCCCACCCATGGAACTTTTATTACGTCCGGTGTAAGGACGTAGAGGAACGTCCGGTCGGAGGCAAAAATTCCGTCAAAAACTCGGTATTTGCTCGGTATTGCTAGGTATTATTTGATAATAACGAGGAATACCGCTCTGTGAATACCAATACCGAGTTATACCGAGCTGTACCGAGAAATACCGAGTTATACCGAGTTTTTTCTAGGAAAACTCGGTACAACTTTTATATATATAACTCGGTATTTGCTCGGTATAACTCGGTATAACTCGGTATTGGGTCTTCACATGATGTTATTCCTCGTTATTATTTGGTATTGCTCGGTATTTACTCGGTATTTCTCGTTTTTTGGCCGGAATTTGCCTCCGGCCGGACGTTCCTCTACGTCCGGTCGGAGGACGTAATAATTGTTCCCACCCATGTGCTCGACTGGCCCGCAATAGACGAGATTAAATTTAAAAAAAAATCCTCCCAATTAAACGGTCTCTTTCAAAGAAAAAAAAATATATAAAGTGTACGAAAGGTGGAGGAGGAAGCAAGCTACTTAAGAGAGAGGGCATAGAGAGAGAGGACTTTGGGAATGCTCTTGGAGAGTAGGGATTATTCAGGAAGAGAATTTATTAGAAGGGTAAGGGGCATTCCAGGAAGGAGGGCAACGGATTCTACTTCAAAGAATCTCTGTTCTTATGGCAATGGAGAGGGATTTTCTTGGAGTAGGTGGGCGAAATTCCAGGGCTTTTGTGATGGAGGAGAACCTTGGCGGCCGCTTAGATTCAGGTTTGGTTTTTCAAATGAAAATTTTCAGGAAATTTGGAATCAAATCCTTCACTTCTCACCTGTTCTGTGTTAAAAATTGTATTTTGTTTTATAAAGTTTCTCTTTTTCATCACTTCGGTGTTAAAAATTGTATTTTGTTTTATAAAGTTTCTCTTTTTCTCTGTTTTTTCTTTAATTCTGATAGATTCATGTTCTGCTTCAAGTTTGTTCTTAAGGAACATTTTGCTTGCTTTAATTCTTCTTTTGGTTTTAAGATATTTGCAGGCTCTTGCTTGCAGTACTATATATGTTCCTGCTTTTAAGCTTTAGCTTTTGTGATTTTTAAGAACTTGGTGTCTCTTTAGCTGGCCTTGTATAATATCTTTAATTGCAGCTCGTATAGATTATTAGTAAAGTGTATTAGTTAAAGCTGCTGGTTTATTATAGTTACCTTTTAGCTATATAATCCTTTATGCTCATGGATGTATGACTATTTTGTATTGCTTTGATTCTATTACAGAGTATGTTTCTTGTTTGAATTCCAGGTTTTTGGACAGACTTATATTCATCTGAAATCCTTAGTACATTTCCCTTGTTTTTCTTTGTACAAAATAGATAACTTTGTTTCACCCTTAGATGATTTCCTGCTGCTTCTATCTATTGTTAGGTTGCTCTGCTGGTTATTTATGGATGACTGGGGTTATTGATCTTACTCTTGATTTTCTCCTTTTGGATTTCAGCCTTCTCAGTTAGTTCAGCTGTTCACTGGCCTTTTCTGAATAGGACTTCTGCACTGCAAAAATTTATGTCATTTGAGACTTCAGGAGAAGACAAACGCAAAAAATTATTAGTTGAACCTGCTTCGGTTGATGTTTTTAAAGCTAGTAATACAGTTTGTTCTGTAAATGCTACTGAGGTTTGGCCCTGATTCTTAGATTCATTTGAAGTGTGTAAAGTGTTTGTAATTCAGATTTTAAGCTCTAAGTAGATCTTTTCCTTCATCTTTTTGACCAATTTTAGAAAAAAATGGGTATGGAAAGGCATGGCATCACACAATTTTCCATGCATGCTTCAACTCAAAGCTTCAATGATGATAGTTTTACAGTAATGTCACATTCTTCGATCCCCGTTGCCATGACTAGTCCTTTCTTGAACTCTCATGGTTCTTCAAATGGTACCAATCCCACAGCCACAACAGTGAAGCAACAACCTTTTGTATCAGAAATTGCAAGCAATGCCTCTTTAGTAAAAAATGTGGTTGGTGCCTTCACACCAAGGTAGATTATCCGCATTAGAGTGCTTGTGGATCTCTTGTTTATCACTTCATAAAATGAATTTGCATATTTCCTTCAGGAATGCGGAGAAGCCTCGGACGAAAAATGCCCAGCTTACTATATTCTACGCCGGGTCGGTGAATGTGTATGATGATGTTCCATCCCATATGGTATTGCTCTTAGACTTTACGTACTGTGATTTAATGGATGGAATTGTATGGTTACAATTACATATCAATCATATTAGCTGTGTTTGTTCACTAGGCTCAAGCAATTATGCTTACAGCAAGTAGAGAGTGTAAAACTTCTATAAGTTCTGGACATCCAAGATCAGACGCATATGGCCTGAATATAACAACAGAAACTCTGAACAAAACTGCTAATCATTTGCAACTTTCATGTTCTGAAATCAAGACTGGAATTGAAGCTGGGCTCGCCGACGAGAAGATAGGAGCAAAGAGCATTGCAGAGCTGATTTTAACCAGCAAGAATGAACCCGGTAGGACTATTAAGACATGTATTGGAGCATCGTCTGCCACTATCATGCCAAGAGGTTCATAATTCATTCTTCCAGTGAAACTTGTTTTGTGTATATTTGGTTGGATATATTTTCTTCTTATGTAGGTGTTTAAGCACTTATGGTTCTTCTACGCAGCTGTGCCGCAAGCTCGGAAGGCGTCTCTGGCTCGATTTTTACAGAAACGGAAGGAGAGGTAAATGTATTGTAGAAATCAACACTGCTGTCTTTTTTTCCATGATGGATTCTTATGTAAATTTTTTACTCAATTCAAAAGATGTTTCATAAAAACTGTCATAGACAACAACAATAACAACATCAAGCCTTTGTCCCACTACGTGGGGACGGTTACATGAATCATTTTTCTCCATTGTGTCATGTTAAAAGTTAAATTCTCGTTTAAATCTAATAAAGAAAGATCGTTTCTAATATTTTCTAACAAAGTCTTTTTAGGTTTGACTCTACCTTTCTTAACATAAATCAAATCTAATTCCTCTACTTTCCTAACCGGGTCATCGGAAGGCCGCCGTTTTATGTGACCAAACCATCCAAGGCGACTCTCTCTAATCTTATCTTCCACTGGAGCTACTCCAACCTTTTCACGTATATGCTCATTTTGTATCCTATCTCTAAGGGTAAAGCCACTCATCCACCTGAGCATCCTTATCTCTGCAATACTTCACAAAAACTATCATATGAGTCAAAATATTTATCCCATTGCCCAAAAAACAGTTTTTTTCCAATGAGAAGTTCTCTTTCTTATTTCAACCATACAGCATGCATCTGCGTTGAGATAGCTTAAGTTTTTTTTTGGGACAGTTAGGTCAATTAAGGCAGATTCACACACACATCGCATACACAAGACTCGAACACAAAACCTCTTAGTTGGTAGCATAAACTTCCAACCAACAAATCAATATGAACTATGTGAGACTGCTTGAGTTAAATCAAAGAAGGCTTTGTTCTCTATCGATTATGGATTTTGCTTCATTAGATCCATTAGATTAGAATTATGACACAATTTAAATGATAATCTTTGATATTTTCCATCTTACATGTAGAGTAAGCAACATGATACCTTATTCTTCTGAGAGAAAAAACCCAGATAGCTCCACTGTGCTTGAAGGTGCTCCTACGTCGAGCAAGTTCTCCTCCACTGATGCCTCAATCTCCAGCAACAGAAGCGGTTCATGGCAAGCAGGCCAAACCAAGAGCTGCAGTGACAGTGATGAATCCCCCAGAACAAAATTAGAGATGTAGGCTTAGGTTTTGTTTGGGACAACTTTCTTATTGCTTTCTAAAACGGCTTTTTAGTAAAAAAAATTTATTGGACTATAAATTTGTGTACTATAAAACTACTTTAGAAAGCAGCAAGAAAGCCGTCCCAAACAAAACTTTAGTTTCTTATTAAGGCCATATCTAATTCTACAATTGTAACCTGTTTCAATTCATTTTAAAGCTTCTATAAAGCAGATGGCTTATGTTATCACATTAATGCTTGTTGATTAAGCCTTTTATGTATGTGATAATTATTAGAATGGCGACTCTTCTGGCTTTACAAGAAGAGAACTTTTATATAGTAATGTGTATTTATTTTACCTTCTTCCCAGTTTTAATGCTTTAATGCTGGATGAGTTAATCGTATTGTTAGATGGATTCACGCCCAATACCTCTCTGCGTTAGGAGAAAGCACTCTCTTAGGCTTAGGCTTCGTTTGGGATGGCTTTCTTCCTGCTTCATAAATCTATTTTCTAGTACAAAAAATATAAATTTTTATATTAAAATGCCGCTTTAAGAAGCAGTAAGAAAGCCGTCTCAAACATAACCTTAGTTTGAGATGGCTTTTTTCTTGATTCTTAAATCGACTTTTTAATAAAAAATTTAAAAATTTTACTATAAAATTATTTTAAGAAGCAATGGACAATTATCATAAAAATATATAATTTTCTTAAAATAACAAATAATAATAATAATAATAATAATATAATAATATAATAATAATAAATTATCCCTAATGAAATCCATCTTATTCGAAAGAATTAGATGGAACATAAATATATTTTATTTGATAATTTTATTTAAATGTAATTAACAAATAATTAAAATTATATAGAAGTATATAACAGCATATATTTTTATTAACAAATCACTACTCAATGCTAATAAGAATGAGAAGAAATATGTAAGGATTTATCTTCATACTTGGCAATTCTTTCCCTGACAAAAAATATAAAAATTAATTTTAAATTAATCAAATTAAAAAAATTAAAAGAAATTATTAGTTTCTCCTTAATTTTTTCTGCTGGTAGCATTCTCTCAATCAATGTCGATTGCACTCTGGCACCAGGCTTCTTTTGGGACGACTTTCTTGCTGCTTTTTAAAGCAACTTTCTAGTATAAAATTTTTAATTTTTATACTTCAAAGCTACTTCAAGCAGCAGGAAGAAAACTCTCCCAAACGAAGTCGTAGTCTTCGTGGACGGCTTTCTTACTACTTTTAATACAAAAATTTTCTAAAAAATTACTTTGAAAAATAGTAATAAAGCCATAAACAGGAACTTTTCATTCCAGCTAGCTTTCAGAAGCTTCAGCATCAATGAAATGGACCACTCTATTTGTATTCTCCTTTTTGTTTAAAAACTGAAATCATAATCAATCAATGTTTATAAATATAGCATATAATAATGGAGCAAAGCAACATCTTAATTGAGAGACACCTCCAAACAGAAAAAGTTGAGGAAAATCTAAAGCTATAAAATCTTGCATAGAAAATCTGAATATAGTTAATAAAGAGCTTTCAACAAACCACCAAAAAATGCTCAAGGATATTCACGCATTAGAGTGAAGAATAATAGAAACTCTTCTTCATTGAGTAGTTCAGCAAAACAGGTAGGAAACTTTCAAGCCAAACCAAGAATCTCATGTTCATAAGCTTACAATGCTCTAAACTCCATTAACAAATAGAAGTTTCAGATACTTCGCAATAAAACACCATTTGAAGAGTTCAGAAAAGAGTACTAACTGGAACAAGGAGGGAGCAAATAAACGTTCAAAACAATCAATGGCGAGGAAAGCCGCGGTGCTCATAAGACAACCAGGAACCAGAATCATAGAGTCCCTTATCGCTGCCGAAGCCATCGCCATAAGCTCCAGGACCTGGCAGTGAAAGAAACTACAATAAGAAACTGTACAAATTTACACTATGAGAAAGGGCATATTATTAGGTCCGGTCACCGGACCTAATTTTTTGTCCGGATTCCATGCACTTTTAGTGCGCTTTTGATGTATTTTTAAAAAAGAGCAGCTAATACACAATTTTAGCTGCTCTTTTACTGAGTATTTGAAAAGATAGCAAAAGCACAGCAAAAGAGAAGCAAATACTCAATGAGTAAGATATTTGTTGCGCTTTTGCTATATTTTTGCAAATATTCAACAAAAAAACTGCTAAATGCAATTAAAATTGTGTATTAGCTGCTCTTTTTTAAAAATACATCAAAAGCGCATGGAAAATTAGGTCAGGTGATCGGACCTAATAATTTGCCATGAGAAAGTGGGATCTAAAAGAAGACTACTACCAGGTCCCCTTGCTCTGTTCTCCAGGCTTATATGCTCTGCCCTCAACTTCTCCACTTCTCTAGCCATGGAAGCAAGGTTCTTATCTAGCACTTGCCTCTGCTCCAACTGGTCTGCATTAGCTTTTTTCTCATACTCATAAGCTGTCCGGGCTCTGACCAGCTCCTGGTGCAGGCCATCAATATCCAGCCTCAGCGTAGATATTTGCTGGTTCTCAGCCTGAATGTGTTTAAGCTCCTTGGACATGTTCTGCACTTCGCCTGAAAGTTCTTTACGCAGACCATCTAGCTTCTGAGCTTCTGATTTTAACTGTATAAGCTCGGCCCTGAGAGGCTCAAGGCCTCGGAGCTCCTTCTCCAGCTTTAAACCCTTTTCAATCAGTTCCCTAGCCTGAGCTTCTTTATCTGCACGAATCTTGGGTATCAACTGTCCAAGTGCATGGAGTTCTTCTTTTGCAGCGGCTATTTCCCTCCTAAATGCAACATTTTCTTCAACAAGCAAATGATTATCAGCGCGAAGCCGGCGTATCTCATCGCGCCGTATTGCAATCTCCTCTTCGATTGGGTGAAGAGGCATGGGAGCATGTCGCCTTTGTGGGGGTTGGAGGCCATCATGAAAGCCACGCAGTTCATGGTGACGAGGCAACTCCTGCTGACGAGGCAAACGGCTCCTACCTGCCATAGCTAACCATGGAAAAAAAAACTTTATCTGTTTATTGTAAATGCAATATTTCAGCCATAGCTAACCATGGAAAAAAAAATGTAATGCTATCATTATGACAAGGCAGCAAGCATAACATATAAACTTAAGGAGAAATATATATTCATTGGTAAATATTGGGATGAATTGCATAATCATATTTAGTTACAAACAAACAAAAAATTATTTGTTTTGCACTGTTCAATTATATGCTTTGGGCACATATTGATCATGAATGTTTATAAGATGTGTTCTCTATGAGGCTGATTCCCAATAATAAATTGGTTTGTATGGCTTAGCATAAATTCAGGTTATCTCAATTGTGGTCATTCTCAAGTTCACATTTATGATGTAAATTTTTAAAAATTACCAATTGACGCTTTGTGATTCCTTAGAGATGTAGTTTCATGGCTTACAAGGTTTCCTAAAAATTGTGGCTTTTCTGCCCTTTCATGACATTCGAGGTTTGTTGAAGTAAGCAATTTTTGTGTTACAATAGAGTAGCATGTGAGAGTTTTCCAGCATCAATAGTTGACCCCATCCATATAAGGGCAAATTTTGTTCCAAGTGATTTTGGTTTTGCATTCCAGTCCTGCGGAGATCGAAATCACCAGCTTTTAACGTGAACTTTAATTTTTTAAACATGAACTTTGGATATCACCTTTAGTTATCAGGATTTGAACTTTAGTTTTATTTGTAACTAAGTTCGATTTTATATCAATCATATCTACTAATCTAAAGAAGAGGTTTATATAAAGTGATGAACTTAGATTCAATAAAAATTTATTCTAGTTCAAGCGTCTACATGTTGAATTCCTTTGAATGCGGTACAACCATCCAAGTGCAACTAATTCCAACGAAATTATCTATGTACCAGCATGCAACCTAGATTTCTTCATTTTGGTGATCTCTTTCCTTTATCTAAATTATTCTAAATACCTTGTTATAGCATTGTTGAAATTCTTGATTTTATTCAAATTTGATACAAATGGTCTTTCAATGGAGGTAATAAAATTCAATTATTTATTATTTTATGGTTCAAATATCTCATTGATTTCTTTGAATTCAATCAATTATTTTATTATTATTTGAATTCTAATTCTTGCATTTATTGGCCGCACCTATAAAACTGAGTTTTGGGCTTAGTGGTCTTTTACTGAAAATGTTTTTTTTTTTTTTCTTAAAGTGATCTGGATTAATTGAGTCATCATAGTTGCATTAAAAATACCAAAAACCAAAATCTGCATTACATCAATAATCTTCGAAGGTGGAAGCCTATACTTCAAAACCTAATACCTTAAAAACTTCTAATTTTCTTGAAAGCATAACAGATTAATGCTCCTTCAATCCAAATCATCATCAATGAATCATCAAGTTGAGTTTGACTGTTCGAGTAAGTCAAGCCTCAATACAAATAAAGTTTTAATTTCAGGATCGATTCCATGGTTCAATTAAATTTAAGCTCAAGTCTCTTTAATTTTAAAAAAATTTATAAATTTCTATGCAGATGAATATAAATGTAAATTTATATACTTGTACTTAGTTTTTTCAAAAGGTATATAGAACATAAGCGTGCATCTATGTATAAATATAAATATATTCACATATTGTACACTTATTGTGTGTGTGTGTATATATATGAGTGAAGACGAGCACACAAATATATATTTTTACATCAATTTGGCTGATCAAGTTTAATCAAACTAATTTCAAGCAAGCAAATATTGAGTTGAAGCAAATTGATTCCAATTTTGAGTTTATCACAATTCAAGTGATTATCAAACGAACTTCAGATTTAGAACCAAAAAAAAAAAAAACAACCTTGCACATAAATGACCAATAAAATTCATAGCTTGAATAACTTATTCCAGCAAAAAAATAATCATATTTATAAGATGCATGGGATTCCAGCTTATATCTCAATCTTTCTTCTCCAAAAAATAAACACCAAAAGATGAGTCATCGTTCAGAGAAACAAAATAGTCAAATGGTTGGTATCAGTAATCAGTTCAAAAAAATTTTATTATACGCATTTGGTTAGCTTTAACTCAAATGCTAAGACAAATGAGTTAAGCTCAGGAACGAAAATGCTCAAGGAATTCTTATGAAGCTTGGCATACATGTGACTAGCGCTGAAAACAAAAGAGTACAAGAACCAGTATAAAAAAGAAAATAGACAATCAATCAACAAACAAGAGAGGAGGACACAGACTACACGTGACTAGCCAAAATGTAATAGGAGATTTGAGAGCTTAATAGAGTAGGATAAGCTCCATTTAAGTTAAACTGTTAGAGCAGAAGAGAGCTCACTGTGGGAGGAGAGGTGAGGAGAAAGGATGCAAGAAGTATCAATCCAGACATCACCAGAGATCCTAAGAGAAAGAGTACGAACCTGCTGAATAGTTTGATGCCTTTACCAAGGAGAACTTTAAGCCTTTGAGGTAAAAATGAAAGAAAAGATCTAAGAACTGGATGACAGATGTACCTGTAAGGCTGTAAACACACCTCCTAAGCACTTATGTTTTCATTTTTTTTTTTTTGTTTTACTCTGGTTCTAGTACAAGATCTATCATAGAAATTGGGAGAGGGAAAATGACAACATGGTAAAGAAAAATTGTAAGCATGCACCAACACGGTTGAAACCAGGTAGATGCTCATTTTTTATTTGTTTTCCAAAACAGTATATATAGTCTTCTTATATGATATCTTATATGATATCGACAATATTATCATTATTATTATTATTATTATTATTATTTGCCTTACCCATTTATTTAGGATCAGCTTATGAAAACGAAAAAAATTGGCAGGTAATCGTAACCAGTTTCTTGTCAGACCAGCTTTGAAATGATAACATGTGGCATTTAAAAATACAAACCGCATATTTGGTTAATTCATCTCCACCCCATAATTTATATGAAAAATGAAAACACTTGTAATAATTTTGAAGACCAGATATTAAATTTTGAAAACATTTGTCCTAAATTTTGAATATTTGCGCCCAAAAGATTATTATTATAGACAAAATATTAAACTTTGAAGATATTTTCATGAAACCATGACATCACAAAAGTGGAGAACATAAATTATTATTTTTCACAAACACGTGAATATCATATGTCATCACTTTAAAGCTATCCTAAAAGAAAATGTGTCAGGACGTCCAAGCACATTTTTTTACTATGAATTCATCTTCCCCATTCATTCAACCTGAGTACTTCAAGTGCTATCAACTCTAATTTATCCAAGGTTAGCAACATTTTAGCCAAGTTACATTTGTCTTACCTTTTTTTATCTGATTTCAATCTACTCAGGTCATCAGCAACTTTTGGTCTGCATTATAAATTCAAAAAACACAAAAAAAATTGTCTTTTGTAACCCAAATAAAAAGATTCAATGCCCAAAATCCCTCTAATTACAAAAATGTAAGACTACAATTACCAGAGTTTAGATATTTTTGCATTAACTTTCTCATTTCTAGAAGCCATAACTTAGCATTCATTGATTTCTTTTAATGGTCCACTGTTGAACCCACACAGCATACCAGCTATTATTATTCCCTTAGAAAATTTCCTTCGTGTGATAGTCTCTTATCACATAAAAGCCCCACAATTCAGTCTCCATTTTATACATCCAATTATAAACCTAGAAACCATATCCTAACTAATACCCCTATTATTTAATGTAATGAAGCAAAGATATTTGAAACTAGCATACCTATATATCACTCAATCCCCATTTTTATTTGCTTTTTTTTTTAATTCTATCCATTAAAAGTATCTCCATACAGATTGTTTCAACTTACAAATCCGAAACTCATCTTCTGACGTTTTCATTCTTCTAATAATTCTTTTTTATAAATACCTCCATAACTAACACAAAAACCATAGATTTTGATGTTGATTTGATGTAGCCTATCTGATTTGTTTCTCAGATTATTTAAAATTTTAGTTTTCATAAAATATATTAATTTAAAAAATCCTCTCCAGTCTCGATAAAATTTTGATTTTGCATTTTTCTTGTACATAATTTAAACTATAAATAAAGAAACTGAAAACTTAAATGATGGGTTCTACCTGTGTTCAGGCATTAAGTGAAACAAGCTCTGGAATCCTTTCCATACTTGGCGGCCTTATTTGTTCTTCAACGAACTAAATTCAGCTAGAATTCAACATGATCTTAGAGTAATTCATAAACATGGAGCTGAATTGCCAATCCCAACCAATACAGACTGACCAATTGAACTTATCAACAAGTTAGAAACCCATTAATTTCTAGGTCGAATAGCTAATACATAAAATAAGATGTTGAATGGCAGCATTTTCATAATCACTAATCTTTTTTATTCTTATTTTATGAGATTGTCCTCTGCTTGGAAGAAGAGATGATTAAAATTCATTGGTACTTCTTTGCTCAAGATTTTAGAGACAATCATGCCTTTTAAAAGTGATTGTTCCATTAGCTCCATGTTTTATGCAATAATATGATCATATTTAAATATGAAACACTATCATCCACATTCTTCGTTTGTTTCTTCTGAAAGTTGCATAAAGTGTTAAAATTTTTAAGGAAAAGCTGCACGAGCAAACTTATAATTAATTAAAAAAATTTAAAAAAAAAATACATAAAAGGCTGTTAGCCCTACAATCTTCAAATCTCTTGCACTTCTATAATATCCAAGTCACCTTTGGCGTACCCCTTTTCTTTTCTACTCCTATGGCATTAACTTTTGATAGATAATCATTAATTTTAGATACATAATCATGAAATATCCACTAATGAAAAGGTTTCCTTAGCACACACCAGTTCTAGCTTTAAACAAAGAACTGCAAAAATCAACAAAAATTTTTACTCACCGAAATACCTTAGATTTAGATTTTTTATTTTTGATTGAAGATTTTGCAAGCTATGAAAGATTGATGGGATATTTGCAAGCCAATTCCGAAAACATCATCTAAGGCTATATGTAAGGTTCACAAATGAAATAAAGGACACCTCACACCCATGATACATAAAATTACAAATCACGAATGACAGCATATCTAGTATAGAACATCCAATTCATGCCAGTCTTAGGCTATACATAGCATAACCAACATTTAAAATTACGTAATTGGGTATTGAGTCATTATTCATATGTGAGGCAAGCTGTAAGCCTCAAAGCATTTTGAGGCATAAGTCTCAAGGCGTTTTGAGGCGTAAGACTCAAAATTCAAAATTTGTGTCAAGTTAAAATAAATGTTAAAAGTGATTTTTTATATAATACCCAAATAATATATTAAACAATAGCATATTAGCTTTCTATCAAACTATACAACAAATTATGTTGTCATGTCTGAGGGGGCCATTATTTAAGTCATCGTCATAATAAATTGATCTCTCCCATACCTCATCATGTTGAGTCCAATGCCTTCCAATATTTCTTCTTCATTTATTTCAATCACATTCTTCTTTCATAAATGCTTGTCATCTACATAAAGATGATATTATTACTCTAAAATTTTAGAGGCGAAGGTTGAGGCAGTGTGCGTATTTCAAGTGATCCCTAGCGGTGGCTATGGCTGTGGTAGTTGTGGCAAAGGCGGTCGGCTGGGGGTCGAGGCAATCGAGAGGAAGTTGTTACAACTTGGGGGTGCATGAAAGTGTAATTTGTTCGGAGCTTTCTATTAGGATTTAGGTAAGTTGTAATAAAATAATATTTAAATATGGTGAGTCGTACGTCTCACGCTAACAACGCGAGGGGCAACTCAAAGCGGCCCTCAAAGCGGCCCTCAGCCAAGCTGAGGCGCAAGCCTCATAAAAAAGTATGAGGCGTAAGCCTCAAAGCGTTTTTCACTGGAATTGCACTAAGGCGGGCCTCATGACGAGCTTCATATTGCATAATTTTAAACAATGAGGGTAACTAACAAATTCTTGTAAGCTCGAGGTTGGCTCATCCTCCATCAAAAAGCCAAGGTCAATAGCCTAGAAAAGAATCTAAGGCTGAGTAGCAAGCCGAGTTAGCAGAACGATGCCAAAAATATAATGAAAGGGTTACAAAATTGTAAATATTATAAAAGTAAAATATGATAATTGATTTTTTTTTTTAAAAAAAAGATACATGAAGTAATAAGAAGTATAATGTCCACAGGCATATTTAACCACCCAAAAAGCTCATAGACAACAAGATGCTTGTCCAATTAAAATAAACAACAGCAACGCCAAAAAAAAATATAATGTGATGGTCAACTCAAATCGCATTAAATTAAGAAAGTCTAAATATATTATATATTTACATTAAAAAAAATGGAAGTGCTCAGGTTTTCTGCTACAATCCTACATTTTAAAACCTAATCTGCTATATAGGCAGGTTTCCAACTGAGTAGCACTTGAAGGTGGCAGTAAATTGTCATAATAGCTTTGAATCTCTATAATTTTCACTTACAGTTCCTCTCCCTACTGATCTATTTACTTTCCATGATTCCCTATCATGCCTCATGTGCCACATTAGCATAACCGTCATCGATATTGTAGCACCATAACACAGCTCAGATCATAGCAACCTTATTTTATTGGGGTTCATTTTTAGTCATTTTATTTAGATTTCATATTATTTCCTTTTCAGCATTTGATGATAAGACTTTAGCCATGATTTAGATTTTTTAGAACTGGGCACTATATTCTATATAAACTTAATGATATTTTAATTCTAGTATAATAGAGCAAAGGATGAAGATCAAAAAGTGAAGTGCATTAAAGATGAAGATCAAAAAGTGTTTTTATTAAAAGAGGATATTCAACAAAGGTGGATGAGATATTTTGATAAGCTTTTCAATGAAGATTGTGAGAATATGATTGACTTCAGTGACCTAAACACCCTAAATAAAAATTGAGATTTTTTTTTATTTTATCAGTGTATTTGATGCAGGACTACTTAGAGGATATGTTTATGGCTTCATTTTAAACATTGCACAATTCTTTGATTAGAACAATTTAGGAATAAAATTATGAGCAATTCACAATGTCGATTAAAACAGTTAGAGGGGTACTTTGCGTAGGCTAAATCACATGCTTCAAGCGTTGGAAATTTTCAAAATAATTAAGATAAGTAAAACAACGCAAAGTAGTAGTTTTCAATGTAATCCCTAATCTAACAATGAGACGTAGGATGCATAGAAGATTACACTCAACTCCTACGAATGACTAGGCTTGGCAAGAGCAATTGAAGTGGCTTTCGTGATTACAATCAACCAATTGAGAATTTGGATTTAGAAGAAATTACAATACAAGTGAAAAGGAAAACCTTTGCTAAGGAAGATGTGGACATTTTCCATTCACGGCCTTCGACATGATCGTTGGTGGTTTCCGTTAGAAGGTACAAGATGCCATCCACGTCCTCTTCAAGTATAGTCAACCTCTTTCTCCTTGAAGATGTAATTAGATATCCTGAAAGAAAGAGATTTCTTTTGCCTTGTGGAGAAGGTAGGGGATCCAAGGCTGAAATCTGAAATTGATTCAGATTCCTGTAGGTAGACTAATGGAAGTGGGAGGAATGATCCAAGAGGGCTCCATGGTAACTTCGGCCAGCAGCAGGTAACGGGTCCAAGTTCTCTCACAAAGGGAGCAAGCTCTACTGAGAGATGGTGGAATTCCGATTTGAGAGAGGGCAATTGCTGGGCGGTAAAACAGAGAAGAGCGGGAGGGTGATTCTTCCCAAAATTAAGGAGTGGTTTAGGAAAGAAATAAATAGGTTATTAATCTGAGAAGATTCAGCCAATAGGATGCAGAGATAATTTGAATTATTTCTAAATGCACTCAACGAGCAATTAGGAAATAATTCTCAATTTCAGTCATATGGTGGCCGGTGGCATTAATAGCCTGGGAGGAATTAAAGGGAAGGGATTGGGGGTTTCTAGTTTTGGTTTTATGCATCAGGAAAATTTTTAAATGAGTCCAAGTAAATTTGAAATTCAAATAGGTCTAAATTTAGAAACTTTCCTAGAATAGATTTAGTATATTAAGAAATATTTTGAATTTCGAATATTTTGAATTCAAATTCAAAGATATTTCATAACATATCAAATCCACAATAGGAAACAAATCAAAGAGAGAAAGAGGGGAGGTGGTTGGCGGCAAGGGGTTATGGGGATGCTTGGTCGTGGAGTTTGGAAAGGGAGGAGATGATGGCTTGGAGATGGAGAAAGGTTTGGGTGTAATGATGTCCGGTGGTGGTGATGGGAGGAGTAAAGACAAAAGAAAAAAAAGAGACCACGAACCCGGCCGTCTCCAAGGTTGGTGGGTGATCCGTTCTCCCTCTCCTAGGGATTTCTCCAAAGTTCTCTCCAAGAACTCTCTAACACTCTCAACACACAAGAACAAGAAAATTTTCTCATAATAATCATTCATCATCCTTGAAAATAAAACAAAGAGGCCTTAAATAGCCTCATACAAAAGACTCCAAATAAAATGCACCATTGCCCTTAGGCTTACACATGACAACTCCCATAAAAAGGGGTACGACGGGAAATACTAAAAATACACATAAGCAAATAATAAAATGCATGAAAATAAAATACATCGACTCAAAAATATAAAGACTCGATCGTGGCCGTAGATCGACGGCCGCGTCTCTGGTAAACTCTCCAAGAAGATCTGATGTCCCCATCAGTATTAGTCATGATTATTCGACAAGTTATACGCTGGTTGTCGACTACCTAATATGACACAATAGAGAAAAAGGATTCGGGTAGCCGACCCCACGTAGTGGGATAAAGGCTTGATGTTGTTGGTGTTGGTGGTGCATTAGTAAAATCAAAGTTAGAGAGGATTTAAAAGAAAATGAAGTGTGGAAAAGCTGTTGGACCTAATAATATTCCAATAGAGGTGTGAAAATGCTTAGAAGATGGAAACATTTCTTGGCTTACAAAACATTCTAATAATATTTTGAATATAAGTGGAGAATGAGTGTGTTGATTCCTGCTTTTAAGAATAAAGAAGATGCTCAAGAGTGAAAATTATAGCTGGAGTAAATTATAGAGAAATTAAGTTAATGTATCATACTTTAAAGCAATGGGAGAGAGTTATTGAGCATAGGTTACGTCGTGATTCTAATGTTTCTCAAAATCAATTTGCATTCATCTCAAGTAGGTCTACTATGGAAGCTATACATTTATTGAGAGGTTTGATGGAGAAGTATAGAGAGAATAAGGATGATCTATATATGATATTTATAGATTTAGAGAAAGCATATGATAGAATTCCAAGAGAACTAATATGGAGAGTTCTAGAAAAGAAAAGGGTTAATAATGCTTATAGTCAAGTCATTAAGGATATGCATGCAAAAGTTGTTACTTGCGTTCAAACAAAAGGTAGTTTGACCAAGTATTTGTCTATGTTGGATTACATAAATCAGCCTTAAGCCCTTTTTTTTCTTTAGTAATGGATGTTCTTACTAGACATTTGCAATAGGATGTACTCTAACGTATGCTTTTTGTTGATGATATTCTTCTTGTTTATAAGACTAGCGAGTGAGTTGAAGGTAAACTTGAATTATGGAGGTCAACCATAAAGTCTAAAGGTTTTCATTTGAGTAGATCCAAAATCAAATACATGGAGTGTAATTTTAATAGTGTAATAGAACTAGTGGGGGGATTGTGACTTTGAGTGATCAAGTCATTAATAGGAGTATTTTAGGTATCTTGAGTCTATTGTTTAGAGTGATGGTGAAATAGATGGGGATATTATTAATAGAATTCAACTTAAATGGTTGAAGTGGAGGAATGCATCGGGCTTGTTGTGTAATAGAAAAGTTTGTGTTATAGAAAAGTACCCCTCAAACTTAAGGAAAAATTATATAAGATGGTGGTGAGACCTACAATGCTTAATGGCGCAGAATGTTGTCCATTAAAACACAAGCATAAAATTAAGTTTTGTAGATATGAGAATGATTAGGTGGATGAGTGGCTTTATGATGCGGACATCCGACGATGGACGATATTCACAGGAAGAGTCGAAGATTGACGGCCGAGATCACTCCGCCTTATTTTAGTTATTTAATTGTATTTTGATTTAATTTTGCAATTTTTCTTTTATACCTTTTATTTAAGAGTCTTGTCTTATGTAAGACCAAGGAGCAAATGTGTCTTTTAGTTTCTTTTGAGGCCTATATATAGAGGCCCCTTCTCTTTTATTAGGTATGATGGAATTATAATAAAATTTGTGTGATGCACTTGTGTTCTTTTGGGAGGACGTTAATGAGATTCCTATAGGAAGGAATCGGAGTTTTCCCCAGCCGCAGGATGGGTCCGGGCTCGTGGCATGAAGTCCCTTGGAGAAGGGCAACGTATCACCCCAGAAGAGTCCAAGGCTCGCGGTATTATCTTTTATCTTTTATTTCTTTGTTTTTATTCCTTCGTATTGTTCCTAGTCACCATCTTTCATCCTCTCCCTACTTCCACCAAACCGGCCTTAGCTCCACCACCACTCACAGCCAAGCCACAAGTCGTCGTCCCTCCCCTTGGTTTCCTCCCATCTCCACTTGCCATCAAGTCTTTCCTAAAATAGTTTTCATATTTTAGGAACTATCTTAATGGTCAAATTTAAATCTATTTGAATTTGAATAGTTGCCTAATTTACAAATCCAAAACTTACTAATTCATACCCTATTTATATTTTGAATTAGATTGGGATGAAATCTTTCATTCCAAATTTAATTTACTAATTTAGAAAATCTTTGAATGCCTCATTAAACTCCCTCCTTTATTCCCCTCCTTTTCCTGCAAAATTAATTTGGGAAATATTTCCTTTCAATTCTCCCAATCCAAATTTGAAATTTGAATTGTTTCCTTAAATAGGATTCTATTTTAGGAAACTCCTCCAACCTAATTCAAATTAACAAATAAATTAGATGGGAATTAATTTCTTTTCCTTAAGTTGGGATTCCCAAAGAGGCAAGTAACTAAATCTTTCCCAATTCCCCCCCCCCCCTCTATTGCTCTTGATTGAAGCCTACTTTCCTTTTACATACACCCTCATTTGGGAAGCTTTGATATTACTTATTCAATTCAATTTTGAATTTTGAATAAATTCCTAAAATAGATTGATCTATTTTAGGAAAGTCTTTAAATTAAATCCCAATTAATGACCTCCACTTACCGACCTGTCCCTCCCCTTTCCATATTCCCTCTCCAATTAATTTCCCTCAATTAATTAATTCTCTAATTAGACATCCCATTATGGGAATTAATTAATTCAAATTCCAAATCTCCCCCACCCCCATACCCATTCTACATCACTTTACTATTAGAGGCAGCATACGAAACGAGCATATACGTGAAAAGGTTGGAGTAGCTTCAATGGCAGAAAAGAGTAGAGAGAGTCGCCTTAGATTGTTTGGTCACATAAATGTCAATCATCCAATTACCCGATCATGAGAGTAGATGAATTAGACATGGCTTACGTTAAGAAATGTAGAGATATAATTAAAAAGACATTGTTAGAAAATATTAAAAATGACTTTTCTTTATTAGATTTAAATGAGAATTTGAATTCTTAACAAGACACCACGGAAAAAAGGATTCATATAGTCGACCCCATGTAGTGTGATAAAGGCTTGATGTCGTTGTTGTCATTGTTATAGAGGAAAGGATTAAAATCATATAATTGTAGCTGTCATTGGCAAAATCCTAGAATGGTCCAAGGTTTTCTTCTTCCTATGAGTGATTGCAACAATCCTACAAGATAAACGTAACCGGTCTTCTTTGTCAAATTCCAAGAAACCGTCCCCCTAAACCACACCAAATCCTCCACTTCATCTCTTCTCCCACTAGTAAGATGTTTAGAAGAAACATTTCAAAGATTGAGAAAATGTTTTACCCTTAATGATAGATGCATTGAAAGATGGAAGAGTTATGTTCTAGGACGTTGTTCAAAGCCATCAAATTTGATGAATAAAACAACCAAATCTCAAAATAGACAAAATGTGAAGAAAGATGATATTGTCAAGGTTGAAGATCAAGGGAGACACGTAAGTAGAACATCACATTTTAAAATGAAAAAAAAAATTGTTGGAGAGGAAATAAATTTTTCAAGATAAAATAAATAAGAATATTCAGCGGTGAAATTTGAGTGGTGTACAAACGATTTAGCTATAGATGAAAAATAAAGATAGCCTTCGTGATAGGATTTGGACTCTTTCTATTGCCATCAAATTCAGCCACCATTTTTGTATCGATGGACCAGAATACTAGCTAACTAAAGTTAACTGCATGGCTATGTTGATTGCAGTTGAACCATCTATTCCATGATATTTAGACAGAATCCTGATCCCATGAAGATAATTGAGTTTTGATGACGTTAAGGAAAACCTTACCAATCATCAAGGAAGTATATCATCAAATTCAAGAGGTCGATATGGTTCATAATGATCAAAAGGCAAGAAAAACATATCAATTTAACGAGTAACACCATTTAAAATTTAAAACTTTTTATCGAATGGAATGATCATATCAAGAGGAGCCAAATCAAAGCATGTTGATCTATGAAAGACAAGCAAAATTGAAGACCATGCACATGTTGAAAACTGAAATTCCAAGATTGACAATTCTTTTTTTTTCTTGAATTATAAGTCAAACTTTCAAATCTCAAATAATGATGCATGCAATGTGATGCCATCGCCAACCTCGCAAAACCTCTGCCCCTCCCTAAACGAACATCATTATCAACCTTCTAAGACCTTCATCCCTACCAACATATGACACGAGACAACACAATCACCAAACTTGCGAGACCTTCCGCCACTACGCGTGATGTGATGACAATCCTGGCCTTCTGAGTCCCTCGACATATGTAATGTGACGCGATGCATTACCAACATTGTCAGCCCAAGTACTCAGCCTGAAATGCGACGCCCGCCATCCCTACGACCTAGCTAACCTTGCAGTACTTCTATCCCTCCCTGTGGCAACACTGACAACACGTGATATTCGTTCCTCCCCACAAAACTGCAACAATTCTGGCCATATTGTTGTTCCCAATGTTTGTTTTAAATTTTGCTACATTTTTTATTCTACTAGTGTCTCCCTTGAAAGTTTATACTTTTTCTATGGCTTCCATAAGGGCTATACACAAAACATTCAAGCAATTGTTTACCTCAACAGCTCAACTTCACACTTCTATAACACAACTATGAACCAAAGGAATTGTGTACGTCAACCTCATGCTTATAAATAAAAATTAGCAACCAAAAAAATTGTGTGCATCAACCACACACTTCTACATCACAACTATGAACCGATGCAACGTTAGGAGGACAAGCAAAGGGGAAGTATGACAATAACAAGAAGGAAAGAATGTTGCTCAATTTTTATATTATTCCCATCATCTCAAAGTAAGAAAAGGCGAAATTGCACATCATGTAGGTTATTACCATGCCTTCTCTTAACTTTTTATAAATCTAAAGCAACTTTTTTCTTCTTGTATATTATTCCCGGCATCTCAAAGCAAAACAAGGTCACATTATAAATCATTTAGGTTATTATCACGCTTTCTCTTTAATTTTTACAATCTAAAGAACCTTTTTCTTCCTACGTATTGTTTAAGATTTTTCGTTTGAAAGTAATTCTAGAATAGCATTGATTATTACTAACCGCTAATTCTAGGTGTTATAATCTTCTCTTTAGTCACTAAATAGATTTAAAATTATGTGATAATGCAACAAAAACAACAACAACAACAACAATATCAAGTCTTTGTACCACTACATGGGGTCGGCTACATGAATACTTTTTCTCCATTATGTCCTGTAAAAGTCAAATTCTCGTTTAAATCTAATAAAGAAAGATCATTTCTAATATTTTCTAACCAAGTCATTTAAGGTCTATCTCTATCTTTCTTAACATAAGTCAAATCTAATACCTCAACTATCCTAACTGGGACATCGGAAGGCCTCCGTTTTATGTGACCAAACCATCTAAAGCGACTCTCTCTAATCTTATCTTCCACTGGAGCTACTTCAAAATTTTCACGTATATGCTCATTTTGTATCCTATCTCTAAGGGTAAAGCCACTCAACCACCTGAGCATCCTCATCTCTGCAACACTAAACTTAGTATTATGCTTCTCTTTTAATGGCCAACATTCGGATGGCCAAAATTATGTGATAATGCGTCAAAGCAAAATTCCATATGGTGAAGTAGAAATGATGGTTTTCCTCTTATTTACCATTATTTTTGGTAGAAAAGGATAAAAACATAGTTTTGAATGTTTATTCAATGCAAGAGAAATGGACCTGCATGCATAGGGGCTTTTCAATAGCCACATGTTTTAAGGAAGAAATAAAGCATGGAGTGTACTCCTTCCACTTTCCAAGTTATATTTAGTGCTTGTAACAAAAAATATATATACTTTACCATATTATGATGCTTGTGATTTTCAACCAAGCAAAGTTGTTATTTCATCAAATTTATCTATTTTGATATTAAAATTAAAACCTTACCAAAGAATAATTGTTGTGATTCCAAAATCCAACCCAAGTAACTGAAAAATCACTAGTAACCTTTTGAAAAAATAAACCAAATGATATTTTCGGTCAACTGTTCGTTCAAGGTAAATAACAAGCCCTTAACAAACATAAATAAAACAACTTCTTTTTTTGGTCATCAGTCAAGATTTCATATTTTAGATTATTGTTTTGAGCCTTCAAGCATCTAGTTAAAATTTAGCCCAACTAATCTTATAACCACATTTCGATCCAGATCCAAGGGCACCATGGCGAAGCAAAACAGATAAAAGAAAGTAGAGATTTAATCAAGAAAAAAACCAAATAACAACAATCTAACGCTCAAATCTTCTGGTGCACATTCAGGTGCTTGAAATAAAGGATTTTTATAAGATATTTTTTACTTTAAGCATGGATTCATCGAAAAAAACTACCCAAACGGCCATGATGATGATTAAATACAAGCAGATCGAGGAGACAACTCGAAACCACATTTATGCACTCAAGAAACTTCCTAATCCCCAAATACTATGCCCCTCGCACAGCTAAGCGCCCTTTTGTAATAAAACAAAGCATCCATTACCACGAAGAAAAGCAAAAAACATAAAAATATGAAGAAAAAAAATTAAAAATTTAAGAAATCCCAACAGGTAATATCAAAGATTCATTCAACAAAAACAATTTAAAAGCTTGAGAAACACATCCATGGCAGAGCAGCAAGTGCGGAAGCTTACTAGCCAAGTAAAGGCGATTTCAAGATGTGAAGGCTCTGGTGTGCAGCTTCGTCGAGCCGCTGGGAGACCTAGAAACCAGAGTACGAACGAAACCCTCCCACTCACTATTTAGAAGCACAAGGGTTTAGCCACAACACCGCCGCGCTCATAGGGACAGCCCGACGAACAACATGATATTTACAAATTGAGATATTTACATGAGATGATAATTTAATTGTTTATAAATAAATGATAGTTTAATTTATTTATAAATAATATTAATTAATTAATTTTGATTTTATTTTGATTATAATAAAAATGTATAGATATTATTTTCATAAAGTCTGGTTTTATTTTGTTATTTTTGTAAAACTTAGATGATTTCAAACTTTACCCATCTCAATTATAATGAAATATTATTTTATTAAAATTTGAATTACTGTTTTATAAATGCTTATTGCATGGTTAAATGTTTGTTTTACTTTTTCAGTTTTTTTTCATGTTAAAAATATGACCAAACAAATATAAAATTAGTCTTACTAAAAGATGTTAAAATTGGAAAATAAATTTAATATTCATTGATAAACTTTCTTTTTTGTATCTAAATCTTCATTATATTCGGTTCAAGCCACATTTTACTCATCCTCATTATCACTAATTTATTAGAGAACTCATCATAATCAAGTAACAATAATGAAAGAACTCGTCCCAACTATCAAGTAAAGACTAATAGCCAGCCCTAGCAACTACTATTTATGCGACCCAAACAACTATGGAGAATGGTGTTATGCAAATAGTTGCGACGGAAATAAAATTCACACGACAAAATAACAAGAAATACGACGATTTATGTGATTCGGCGAAGATGCCCACGTCCACGATGAGAGGATGTTGATTTCACTAAATTAGAGAACAATATGGATTACAATGAGCTAAAGCTCTCTCTTCCTCTCATCTCATGCATACAATATAATAGCCCCTAGTACTTTATTTATAGATTTGAACCAAAGTAAATTAGGAAAAGGCTTCTGATGGGGACATCAGTTGGAAAGTCTACCGTCGACGTGGCCGTAGATCTACGGCCACGATTTACCCGATGTATTTCTGATTTTAGTATGATCATTTTATTTTGATGTATTTTTATTTCTGCACTTTTCCCTTTTTACCCTTGCTTGAGGGATTGAGTCTTGTAGCCCCTCGAGGGTATTTTAGTCTTTTGTTTTATGACATTGTAGTAGGCTATTTATAGCCTTCTTCTTGTACTTTTGATGGTTAATGAATGATATTACAAATTTTCTTGCATTGGTCTTCTTGAAGCGTTCTTTTGTAAGAGCTTGAGAGAGAGGTAGAGAGCTAGGTGGAGCCTAGGAGAGGCCACCCGTCGTACCCAACAGTCACCACCGGTGGCTCTTGGTTTTCCAGTCTTCCTTCTTCCCTTATTCTCCGTTTCCACCTCCGGCCATTCATCCACCACCACAAATCATCTCCTCTTAACCTCACCTCCCAAAATCCCTCTTCTCAAAGAAAAACCGCCCCCTCCCATTCATCCCGTCGGCCACCATCCTGACCGCCGGCCTCCCCGCTGTCCACCGCCCCTCCCTTCCACCCATCACCGGCCCCTCTCCATACCATTTCCACGAATTTCAGATTTTGAAATTCAAAGTGAAAGTTTCCATTTTTGTCCGACGCCAAATTTGGAAAGTTTTTCATGAGATTTCAAATTTCAAATTTGAATTGAGCGGATTTGAAATTTTCCTCATTTATTACACGGAGCGGATTTGGAAACCCATAACTCCTCCTCCCAAAACCCCAATCCCCTCTCTCCTTACCGCCGGCCCCATCAATGGGCCCCTCTCCTTTAATGCTTCATGAAGGGGATTAATTGCAAGGTATTCAAATTTCAAATCTATTTATTTTCCCTCCAAACTTACTCAAATCTGAAAATAATTTCAGATTTATTAGCTAAAACAATTTCTTTCCCACCCAAACCTAACCCCTTCCAACCCTAGCCTTTTCCCCTCTTACAAACCGCCGGCCTCCCTCCTCCACCGTCCACCTTTTCTCTCCCTCTTTCTCTACGATGTTCTCTCTATCACTTGGCTTATGACGAGTGGCCAATCCGGAACTTGAGTTTGACCTTGCATATCAAGACGCTTCTTTGAGAAGAATTCACCTAGCCTTGGACGGATCAATTATTGGAAGATACGTGGGATTTCTACGTCGTCTCTCCATGAAGGTGATTTTTCTTCCTTGATTCTTTTACTTTCGAATTCCAAATTCTTCGTGAGAATTTGTTCAAAGCAAGAGATTATGTCTACTTATTGCCATCCACTAGTATTCGTAGGATTTGTTACTTCTTTGCTTTTGGATCTCGTTGTTAAACAAGGATTATGTTGGAAACTATCCTGCATGCATTGCTTTAATTTTCCTACGTGTTTTGATTCCGCTTAGCATTTTGTGTAGTTTGGCCTAAACGGAAGTGACCGTTCATTACTTTTACTTTGTTGTTTTAATCACTAATAATGGAATCTGAAATTGATCTCAAAATATTTTATGCAAGTTTCCGAATTACGCATGTAGTCCTGCATCAGCTTCCTAATCGAATCCTAATCAAATCTCAATCAAATCCCTAACTAATGCAATAATTAGATCCCCTAATTAATGCATCAATCAAATCTCAAATCAAATCTCTAATTAATACAATAATTAGATCTCCTAATTAATGCATCTATCAAACCTTCAATAAAATCAACTTAATTAGGAAAATAATATATTCCTTGATCAATTACAATAATGAGTCATTAAAAGCTTTCCAAATAAAAGTTTGTTTCAATTTGGAAATAATTCCAAATCAATAATCTCCATCTCATCTTTCACTTTAAAAAGTGAAAGATGATAAACTATGCTCCAATATTAGAATGACTGCACCCAGATGGTTGTCAACATACCCCCCTCACAACGGATCAAGCCAAGTTTAGTTCTTCAAACAAGTAGATAATCAGTCATGAGTCATGCACCACTATCATGGTGCCTGCATCTCCAAGCCTATATCACTTGTATCATCCAAATATCTCAGGATACTCTTCACAGGTTGTCAATGACTCCTTCATGTATCATATATGAACCTACCCACAATGAAAACTACTTGCGCAGTATGTGGATCAAGCTACTCCAAAATCAAACCGTATTATTCTACAAGTGTCAATTAACCACGGGTCGATGATTCTTAATCATCATAAGCAATCCCTTTCCATTGTGTAGAGCATTTTGCCACCAACTTAGCCTTGTATTGTACATCAGTTCCATGAGATCCTTCTTTCTTTGCACGCATCCATTTGCACTCAATATCCCTCTTCCATATATCCCAATCAGAACTATCCCCCGTTTCGTTATAGTGAATAGGAACTTTAACCTTCGTGGCTGAAAGTATAAATGCAATGTGATCCCTTAACCAAGTTGGTTTTGGGAAATTTTAGTGTCTGAATCTGTTCCTTGCAATAGATTCATGAGCAGGAATATCATCACCACTATCTTCCACCTCCTGGTCTATAGCTGAATCAGGTACCTAGGTAGAAATCATCTACCTTTTGTGGAGCAAATGGAATTGCATCAAATTCCAACTCTTGCAATGCATATGTGGGCCTAATGGAACTCTACTTAGAGTCCCAAAGTTTCAACATACTAGTCTCATCGAAAATAACATCCCTATTGATGACAAACTTTTTTTCTATTTGTAATAGATTTTGAAGCCCTTGACTTCACCCTTGATGTTAATAATGATCGTCTTCTTTACCCTTGATTCCAGTTTATCATTCTGAACATTATAATAGGCTAGACACATAAACACTCTCAAGTACTCATAATCTCTAACAAGATATCATAACCACATCTCCTCTGGGATCTTCTTCTTAATAGTTGCAAAAAGGCAAACAGTTCATCATGTGACATGCATACTTTATCGCTTCAACCCAAAAAACTCTATACAATCTAGCATTGGATAACATACATAAAGCTTTCTCCACCATAGTCTGGTTCATTCTCTCTAACAATGAAGTGATGCTCAATCATAGATTTCTGGCACTCCTACAATAATGCATCTGAAGTGTATTTGTGTAATATCAAGATCTGCTCCAGTATCGTCCAGGACGATCTGGGATCGTCCTGGGACGATCAGTGGAAATTCAGTTCCAGATTTTGCCCAGTTTTGCTCCAGGTGATTTTCTGCATGCATCGTCCAGGCCGATTGGAGACATCGGCCAGGCCGATCGGCACTGTAGAAAATATCGTCCATGCAATAGCCCTGAAGGGAGACCAGGCCGATCCTTTTGGTCAGATCGTCCCGGGACGATGCTGCGATCGGCCAGGCCGATCTGTGTATATTAAGGCTGATTTCAGTCGTTTTGAAGAGAGAGAAAAATCAGAAATTAAAAAATAAATATCTGAGGAGAGAGAAAGTCGTGGGATTTTGGAGAAAAGTGGATTTTCGGACGACGCGGAGCCGTTTTCGATCGAAGTGACTGTTGAGGAATTTGCTGTGCTCGAGGTAAGGCACATTCTACCTTTCTCAATTTTCAGTTCCGTCGTGTTTGGCGGTATATTCTGTCCGGGTTTTGTTTCCGTTAGCGAATTTCGTCCGTATCTTTTGATCGGTTCAGTTTTTACCGCGTAACTTTCTGTATATTGTTGACGTGCCGAGTGTGCACATTTTGGTTATTTTCTGAAGATTTTCGTCCGGGTATTTTTGATTCGACTGTGTTTTTAGTCGACCGGATTTTTCTGTGAAATTGGAATTTATCTGTGCAGTAGAATAAAGGTTCTGAAATGTTGCTATCTGTATTCTGTGCGAATTCGGTAAATTTTCTTTGCAGGAATTTTTGTGTAAATTCCGTATACTGCCGTTGTGCTGCCCGATTTTTGGGTAATTTCTGAATTGTCCGGATTTCTTCTGAATTGAAATGCTATGTGTATAAGCTATAAAAAGGGAGTTATAAGGGGCCTGGATCCTATGAGATTCAGTTAGTGAAACGGGAAATCTGAAATGAGCTCAATCTGAAATCTGATATCTGTTCTGTTCCGGATCCGATGAATTCTGTTTTGGTGCTATAAGCACATCTGTTTTGGTGCCGTGAGCACAAAGGGAGACATAAGGGGCCTGAATCCTATGAGATTCAGTCAGTGTCTGGGAAGGGAGGCATAAGGGGCCGGAATCCGTAGAGATTCCGTCAGTGTCAGGGCATTTAGCTATATGTATCTGTATTACTTTCTGTATCTGTTCTGTTCTGTACGAAATTGTGATTATGATATGATATGATCCGTACGATTCTGATTTCTGTTTCTGACTCTGTTGATTTGTTCTGTTCTGATACGCTCTGTACGATCTGTACGACTCTGATGTGATTTGATATCTGTCCGTAAGTTTTGATTTCCGATTCTGTTCCGACTTCTGATCTGATTTCTGTCTGATAAGTTGGGTTTTGTTTTCTGAGGATTTAGATTGGTGGTTTGTTGCTTTGCTGAGCTGTTGAGCTCACCCTTGCTTTCTGGTGGTTTTCAGGTTCTGGGAAGGGCAAGGAGGTCCAGGATTAGATTTCGGAGTCTGATCAGATTAGGTACTTTCGTACTTTTGATTTTTGTTCAGTCATGGCTTTCCTGTTCTGCCTTTCTTTCTGTTGAAAGCCTTGTACTGTTCTGTAGATGATTATTTTGAGGAAATGAAAAGATAGATGTTTTGTTCCGCTGCATTTGATGTTTTTAGTAGCTCTGTTGTTCTGTGTGCTTCTGTTGAGTTAAGAATTTGGAAGATCAGTTCAGTAACCTAATCCAAAGCCAGATCCTGGTTAGCTATCCTCCGTCGCGATCCGGCGCGGGCGGGATCCGTCTCGTCTCGGGTCGGGTCGTGACAAGTTTTTTTGGTATCAGAGCTCTGGTTTTGGAAACAGGTTGGATTGTAAAACAGAGCTCTAGGAAGTGATCAGTGCGTCTGTCTGGGAGGTAGTTTTGGGTCGTTTGGCTTTTTATTGTGTTATTTTGTGTTGTTTTGTGATAGTTTTCCGGATTTTCTGGATTTTTCTGTATGGATCAGCCAGACCCAGACATGACAGACGGTCAGAGTGACGATCAGGCAGCACCAGTGGGGAGTACAGCCCCAGTGGTCGGTGCTGATACGCTTTCACAGTTTGCTTCACTTGTTGCTCAGATGATGAGCGAGACTCAGAGCAGAGCTTCGACTGTTAGATCTGAGGACATTGATCGACACCTGCAGTTATTTTTAAGGTTGAAGCCTCCGAGGTTTGAGGGCGCTGTTGAGCCCAGAGCAGCCGAGGAGTGGCTGAGGAGATTGGAGAAGACTTTTGACGGGATGCAGTGTCCTGCAGACAGGAAAGTTCCGTTAGCTGTTTTTCTGTTGGACGGAGAGGCTGAGCACTGGTGGGATGGCCAGCAAGCAGCCAGATTTCAGGGCAGACTGAACTCTTTGATCACTTGGGAGGAGTTCACTGAAGTATTTCGAGACTGGTTTGTTCCCCCTTCTGCACGACAGCAGATGCAGGAGAGTTTTCTGAGGCTTGTTCAGGGGAGCAAGACGGTGATGCAGTACGAGGCTGAGTTTACTGCATTAGCCAGGTACGCTCCGCAGCTGGTTAGCACGTCTGCTGAGAGGTGCTACAGATTTCTGAGAGGCTTACGAGACACTTTGAGGCAGCCTCTGATACCGTTCCGGATTGCCGATTTCTCTGAGCTTGTGGAGCGAGCTCGTCTGATTGAGAATGACATGACGGCTACTCAGCAGCGGTGGACTGCGAGTAGGAAGAGGTTTGGAGGAGAGACATCTGGCAGTAGTTCCTCTGGGAAGAGGAGATTTGTTCCTGGATCTGGATCTGGAGATTCCAGGAAGAGCGGAGGATCGTCTGGTACTGCTACCAGTACGACTAGTTCTGGATCAGTCAGTACGGCACCTGTGTGCCAGAGTTGTGGACGGCGACACCATGGCCAGTGCTACAGGATAGCTGGTCTTTGTTTCAGATGTGGTCAGCCGGGACATCGGATTGCAGAATGTCCACAGATGGGATATGAGCAGCGATCTGAGAGCTTTGTCAGACCTGTTGGTTCAGCAGCAGGAAGACCGAGGACTGTTCCTCCACGCCCTGAGGGATTTGCTGGTAGAGGTGGTGGTTCTAGTTCTGCACCACGGAGACCACCTACGATTCAGAGGGAGCAGAGTAGTTCTGTCGCTTCAGCTCCTGTTCCAGTTCAGCCACGAGTTTACAGTCTGAGTCAGCAGGAGGCTCGTGATGCTCCGGATGTTGTGACAGGTATGGTTTACATTTCTGATCAGCCCTGTCGTGTTTTGTTTGACTCTGGAGCGAGTCATTCTTTTCTGTCCGAGCATTGTTTTGAGATTTTACATTTGGATTCAATGGTTTTACCGGTTTCTTTGTCTGTAATTTTACCGGCTGGGAATCCATTGATTGCTCGACAATTTTGTTTGTGTGAGATCGAGATTTCTGGCAAGAAGTGGAAATCGAGTTTGATTCGATTGCCGATTTCTTCGTATGATGTGATTCTGGGCATGGATTGGTTGAGTCAGTATGAAGCCCAGATTGACTGTCTGAAGAAGCAAGTGAGTTTGCTTGTGGCTGGAGAGAGAGTTGTATTTCAGGGATTACGAGGTGTTCTCTCCAGTCTGATTTCTGTGTTGGAGGTGAGCAGGATGTGGAAGAAAGGATGCCCAGTATTTTTGGCTTCGGTGCGGGATCTGAACCTGGAGGTTGGTTCTGTTTCTGAGATCCCTGTGGTACGGGAGTTTGCTGATGTTTTTCCTGAGGAGTTGGTTGGTTTACCTCCGGATAGAGATGTGGAGTTCTCTATCGATGTTTTTCCGGGTACCGCTCCGATATCGAAAGCTCCGTACAGGATGGCACCGAAAGAACTTTCTGAGTTGAAAGTTCAGCTTCAGGAGTTGGTTGACAGAGGGTTTGTACGTCCTAGTGTTTCGCCCTGGGGAGCACCTGTTCTGTTTGTGAAGAAGAAGGACGGTACACTCCGTATGTGTATTGATTACAGAGATTTGAACAAGGTCACGATCAAGAATAAGTATCCTTTGCCTCGGATTGACGACTTGTTTGATCAGCTTTCCGGATCTTCGGTATTTTCGAAGATTGATTTGAGATCCGGATATTATCAGGTGAAGGTGAAGGAAACTGATGTGGTGAAGACTGCTTTCAGTACTCGGTACGGGCACTACGAGTTTTTGGTTATGCCTTTTGGGGTAACCAATGCGCCTGCGATTTTCATGGATCTGATGAACCGAGTATTCAGGGAATATTTGGATCAGTTTGTGATCGTCTTCATTGACGATATTTTGGTATATTCTGCATCTGAGGATGAGCATGCCAGACATTTGAGGATTGTGTTGGAGACTTTGAGGAGGCATCAGCTGTATGCCAAGTTCTCTAAGTGTGAGTTCTGGCTGAAGAGCATTTCATTTCTGGGGCATGTGGTTAGCGGAGAAGGCATTTCTGTAGATCCCCAGAAGATTCAGGCTGTTGCTGATTGGCCAAGGCCGACTACGGTATTTGAGGTACGTAGTTTCTTGGGCATGGCCGGGTATTATAGGAAGTTTGTGAAAGGATTTTCACAGATTTCGACTCCTCTGACGAGACTGACTCAGAAGTCAGTACCTTTTGTTTGGACACCGGAGTGTGAGACGAGTTTTCAGAGATTGAAGGATTGTCTGACTTCAGCTCCGATACTAGCACTTCCGTCAGGTACAGAGGGTTTTCAGGTGTTCAGTGATGCTTCACTGAAAGGATTGGGTTGTGTTCTGATGCAGCATGGTCAGGTAATTGCTTATGCTTCGAGACAGTTGAAACCACATGAGAAGAATTACCCGACGCACGATCTGGAGTTAGCTGCAGTAGTTTTTGCTTTGAAGATTTGGCGTCATTACCTGTATGGCGTCAGATGTGAGATCTTTACTGATCATAAGAGCCTGAAGTACATTTTTACTCAGAAGGATCTGAGACAGAGGAGGTGGCTCGAGTTGATCAAGGACTACGATTTGACTATTCAGTATCAGCCTGGGAAGGCGAATGTGGTAGCGGACGCTCTGAGCAGGAAGTCTTCTGGATTCTCAGGTATTCAGCTTACCTGTGATGACTTTCTGATTCGTGATTTGGAGAAATTGCAGTTGGAGGTGGTTTCCTCCAGTGATTTGGAGTTGGCTCAGATGAGTATTCAGTCTTCTTTGGAAGCACGGATTCAAGAAGCCCAGAAGTCAGATTCTGACTATTCGAAGTTGATAGCTCAGATTGGATCTGGTAAGACTCCTGAACTTCGAATTTCTGATTCTGGTGCTATTTTCTGTAAGAACAGGTTGTGGGTACCTGTGTCTGGAGATTTGAGGCGGGAGATTCTGTGTGAATCTCACCATTCTGGCTACACTGTTCATCCAGGCAGTGGTAAGATGTATGCTGACATGAAGCTTTTGTTTTGGTGGCCTGGGATGAAGAAGGATGTGGCAGAGTTTGTGTCGAGATGCGAAGCCTGTCAGTTGGTGAAGGCAGAGCATCAGCGACCAGGTGGACTGTTGCAGTCGTTGCCTATCCCTGAGTGGAAATGGGAGGAGGTAACGATGGATTTTGCGATGGGTTTTCCTCGATCTAGACAAGGACATGATGCCATTTGGGTGGTTGTAGATCGATTGACCAAGTCAGCCCATTTTCTTCCGATCAGACAGACGGATTCAGTTGATCGATTGGCACAGATTTATGTGAAGGAGATAGTCAGATTGCACGGTGTGCCTCGTGTGATCGTATCTGATCGAGATGGACGTTTTACTTCCAGACTTTGGAAAGGCATTCAGCAAGGCTTGGGTACGAAACTGCATTTCAGTACAGCCTTTCATCCTCAGACCGACGGACAGTCTGAGAGGACGATTCAGGTACTGGAAGATCTGTTGAGGCTTTGTGTTCTGGACTTTAGCGGAAGCTGGGAAGATCATATTCCGTTGATTGAGTTTGCCTATAACAACAGTTTTCAGTCCAGTATCGGTATGGCACCGTACGAGGCTTTGTATGGCAGGAAGTGTCGTACTCCTTTGACTCCGACCTCCTTCGGAGATAGACAGGCTTTGGGGGCCACTTTTGCTGATGAAACTGCTCAGAAGATCATTTTGATAAGAGAAAGATTGAAAGCCGCTCAAGATCGTCAGCAGAGGTATTACAATCAGAAGCACAGATTTGTTGAATTTCAGGTCGGTGACTTTGTGTACGTCAAAGTCAGCCCGATGAAAGGTGTGAGCAGATTTGGTCAGGTAAGCAAGCTTAGTCCAAGGTATGTTGGACCTTTTGAAATTTTGGAAAGAATTGGAAAAGCTGCTTACAAGTTATTGCTTTCTGATTCTATGCCTGATGTGCATAATGTGTTTCACGTATCCACTCTGAGGAAGTGGGTTTCAGACTCTGGGAAGAAGTTGTCAGCTGATGAGGTGGAGATTCAAGAGAATCTGGCGTACAAGGAGGAGCCAGAGCTTATTTTGGCGTACGACGTCCGAAAGTTAAGAAATAAAGAGATTCCGATGGTTAAAGTCCAGTGGAAGCACCGGACTGCACGGGAAGCAACTTGGGAGAAGGAGTCTGATATGAGACGGTCGTACCCGTACTTGTTTTGACTGAGTTTGGACTGGATAATGTCGAGGACGACATTTTTCTGAGTTGGGGAGATTGTAATATCAAGATCTGCTCCAGTATCGTCCAGGACGATCTGGGATCGTCCTGGGACGATCAGTGGAAATTCAGTTCCAGATTTTGCCCAGTTTTGCTCCAGGTGATTTTCTGCATGCATCGTCCAGGCCGATTGGAGACATCGGCCAGGCCGATCGGCACTGTAGAAAATATCGTCCATGCAATAGCCCTGAAGGGAGACCAGGCCGATCCTTTTGGTCAGATCGTCCCGGGACGATGCTGCGATCGGCCAGGCCGATCTGTGTATATTAAGGCTGATTTCAGTCGTTTTGAAGAGAGAGAAAAATCAGAAATTAAAAAATAAATATCTGAGGAGAGAGAAAGTCGTGGGATTTTGGAGAAAAGTGGATTTTCGGACGACGCGGAGCCGTTTTCGATCGAAGTGACTGTTGAGGAATTTGCTGTGCTCGAGGTAAGGCACATTCTACCTTTCTCAATTTTCAGTTCCGTCGTGTTTGGCGGTATATTCTGTCCGGGTTTTGTTTCCGTTAGCGAATTTCGTCCGTATCTTTTGATCGGTTCAGTTTTTACCGCGTAACTTTCTGTATATTGTTGACGTGCCGAGTGTGCACATTTTGGTTATTTTCTGAAGATTTTCGTCCGGGTATTTTTGATTCGACTGTGTTTTTAGTCGACCGGATTTTTCTGTGAAATTGGAATTTATCTGTGCAGTAGAATAAAGGTTCTGAAATGTTGCTATCTGTATTCTGTGCGAATTCGGTAAATTTTCTTTGCAGGAATTTTTGTGTAAATTCCGTATACTGCCGTTGTGCTGCCCGATTTTTGGGTAATTTCTGAATTGTCCGGATTTCTTCTGAATTGAAATGCTATGTGTATAAGCTATAAAAAGGGAGTTATAAGGGGCCTGGATCCTATGAGATTCAGTTAGTGAAACGGGAAATCTGAAATGAGCTCAATCTGAAATCTGATATCTGTTCTGTTCCGGATCCGATGAATTCTGTTTTGGTGCTATAAGCACATCTGTTTTGGTGCCGTGAGCACAAAGGGAGACATAAGGGGCCTGAATCCTATGAGATTCAGTCAGTGTCTGGGAAGGGAGGCATAAGGGGCCGGAATCCGTAGAGATTCCGTCAGTGTCAGGGCATTTAGCTATATGTATCTGTATTACTTTCTGTATCTGTTCTGTTCTGTACGAAATTGTGATTATGATATGATATGATCCGTACGATTCTGATTTCTGTTTCTGACTCTGTTGATTTGTTCTGTTCTGATACGCTCTGTACGATCTGTACGACTCTGATGTGATTTGATATCTGTCCGTAAGTTTTGATTTCCGATTCTGTTCCGACTTCTGATCTGATTTCTGTCTGATAAGTTGGGTTTTGTTTTCTGAGGATTTAGATTGGTGGTTTGTTGCTTTGCTGAGCTGTTGAGCTCACCCTTGCTTTCTGGTGGTTTTCAGGTTCTGGGAAGGGCAAGGAGGTCCAGGATTAGATTTCAGAGTCTGATCAGATTAGGTACTTTCGTACTTTTGATTTTTGTTCAGTCATGGCTTTCCTGTTCTGCCTTTCTTTCTGTTGAAAGCCTTGTACTGTTCTGTAGATGATTATTTTGAGGAAATGAAAAGATAGATGTTTTGTTCCGCTGCATTTGATGTTTTTAGTAGCTCTGTTGTTCTGTGTGCTTCTGTTGAGTTAAGAATTTGGAAGATCAGTTCAGTAACCTAATCCAAAGCCAGATCCTGGTTAGCTATCCTCTGTCGCGATCCGGCGCGGGCGGGATCCGTCTCGTCTCGGGTCGGGTCGTGACAATTTGTCCTCATTATCTGATATGATGCACCGAATCCTTTTGTCAGTTTCAGTCTCAATCCACTTCTTACAAGTTCTGAAAATCTTCAGTACCTCGCTCTTGTGCCTCATGGTGTACACCAAAATATATATAAAGTAATCATCAACAAAAGAGACAAAGAATCTTCGCCGGCCGAATGATGTTGTCTTTGTCAACCCCAACATCTATATGAACATACTCCAAGATACCCTTTGTATTGTGAATGTCAGTATCAAAGGATGCACGTGCCTTCTTGCCAAACACACAATATTCACAAACATCAAACTTGCAGGTGATTGCTCTTTTAATCAATCATTGCTTGACCAAAGCCATAAAAGAAGCCTCTCTAACATGAGCTAGCTGCACATACCACAATAGATTAGCATCAGAAGAATCATCAGCAATAGCAATCGATCCAATCATTGTTCTACCCTAAAAGTAGTAAAGGTTGTTGTAATGAACTTCCTTCAGATAAATCAGTGCTTCATGATATATCTTCATAACTCGTGCCTCAATAACTTTGGTTTCTGATTCTTCCATATACATAGAACATGTCTCACATCAATCAGCTCTCTTACAGTACCATCATGTATTATGATGTAGATGCTCCCTACACCAAGTGTATGACAAACCTGGTCATTTCCCATGGTCACAATCCCAATATCAAGTTTCTTGTAGGAACAAAATCACTCTTTGGTAGGACAAATATGGTAGGTAGCACCAGTATCCAAAATCCAGCATGAACCATCTAAATATAAACTCTGAGATACTACAGATAGAGATACATCTAAATCTTCGTCATGCTCTTTCATGCTAAAATTTGCCTCCGTGCAAGCTCCTTTTTCCTTCTCTTTCAATTTTGGGTAATCTTTCTTCCAATGACCAGTCTACAAATAAAAAGCACACTAATTTTTCCCAAGATTGAGTCCACTAGACTTGCCCCACTTACTGATGCTGTCCCTTTTATTATTATGTTTCTCATATCTTCCTTATTGGAGTGTGAGAGTCTCATGTGAATCCATCTTTTCATACTCTTTGTCTTGATGCCGAAACTTGTGATTCAACAATGCAATAGTCACCTCAACATAGTTCAAGATCTTCTTCCCATGAATATATATAGTGAAGTTTTCTTACTCATCGAATTCAACAAAAGGAGCATCTTATCTTTATCTCCAACCTCTTCATCCAGATTCAAAAGATCAGTGAATAATTTTCTGAAGTAATTCAAATGCTCATCAATTGTAATCTCATACATCATCTGAAACTTGTAGAGCCACCATTTCATATGAAGACAATTCTCCATGCTCTTCGTTATATACTTGTTCTCCAAAGTCTTCCATAGCTTCACAGTATAAGTCTCCATCATCACCCCATACTTGATCTCTTGAGATAGGCAATTTTTCATCAAGCCACAAGAGTCAATCTCTTTCAAACATCTCTTCAGGATGTCCATCGCCATCCAGAATAACCTCCATATTCAAAGGGCACAATGCATCCGTCACCTCACATCACCACATGCCAAAGTTTCCTTTGTAGTCAAATTTCATCACATCAATTTTGATGGGATGTGTAACCACCTGATAAATCGACGCCTTCTTTATAGACGAATTAGATGTACCCATGGCTTCACCGGATCTCATCGTTTCCACCAAATTGTAACTTCCTTACGACATAAAAATTACACCAAACGAATTAAGCATCAATCCTAAAAAATTAACAACCTTCGCTTGTTCGATCTGACCAGATCATGTCTCAAAGATTTGCTCCAGTTCTTCAAACTGTCTTTGGAAATCCCACTAAAATTCAACTCTAATACCAGTTCTTATGCAAACAATCACAATGGAAACAAAATTCACACAACAAAATAACAAGAAATATGGTGATTCACGTGGTTCAGCGAAGATGCCTACGTGCACGGGAAGGAAATGATGATTTCACTAAATTGGAGAATAATAGGGATTACAATGAGCTCAATCTATCTCTTCCTCTCATCTCAATCATACAATACAATAGTCCCTAGGGCTCTATTTATAGATTTGAGCCAAAGTAAATAAGGAAAAAGCTTCTTAATGTAATCCTAATCAACTCCCAATCAAATAACTAATTAATGAGTCAATCAAATATCCAATCAAATCCCTAATTAATGCAATAATTATATCTCCTAATTAATACATCCATAAAATCTTATGTCAAATCAATTTAATTAGGGAAATAATTTATTCCCTAATCAATTACAATAATGGGCCATTAAAAGCCTTCCAAATAAAAGTTTATTTCAATTAGGAAATAATTCCAAATCAATAGATGGGGGCTTCTCAATGCTATATATTAATCGCCAACTCAACTACTCGGTAGATGACTAGATCAAGTCGAACTTTTTTAATAAGGCTATATATTTTCATTTATTTTCTATATAGTTATGTATGTAGCAAATTCTATAACACTAAAAACCCTAACTCAAATATAAGTATGAAGTCGATGGGTGAGCTCAATTTACACAATTTTACTCAAATTTTCTCTAAAATCCAATTTCCTGTATTGAGGCTTATTTTACTAGGAATATCATAACTTTTTGTCTGTAATTTTTTTCTCAACCTACTTATCAACTCTCTTTTTACTCAGTGTCCTGAATATCATTGGGTTGAACTCAACATTCTCAAAAGTATGATGAACATAGAGCATGCTAGTAACAAGAAGATAGGTATTATGCAAAGCAAAACAACATTAAAAAGACGCGAAGAATCTATTAATATGGAAAATCAAGAATATGTGATTGCCCCTCAACTTGTTGAATTCAATGAGAAGATGACTTAAATGATTTAAGGAGTAGTGAAGAGAATACCAACAACCACTCATAGAGTGGAATTCTATAAGTCTTCTAATTCTATGTGAGAAGAAGACTCTTTGAAAGCAGAGCATTGACCTCTACTCAAGGAGAGATTATTAAGTGTGGAGTGCAGATGGGGAGAACCGTCCGCACAAGTATTGGGTACCTAGCGGTACCCGCACTCGGTACTGCTGGGTACCCAGCGCTTATGCAGACGGTGCGCACTCCGCACCTAATAATTTTTCCTACTCAAGTCGCTAATGAAATATATTATCTTAACAGTGAGGGGTCGACTTTAACTCTTCATCATGTAGAGCATGTATAGAGGAGACTTAAGACCATAAGGTCTACTCTTCGTCATTGATGCAAGTTCACACAATGTGATGATTCATACGCCATTAAATAAAAGATACTACCACATTTGAAATTATATATTTTGTCTTTACATGATTGTATTGCTAGCTTTGATGAAAGATGTGGAGAGTAGCCAAGTACTCAAGTTCTCAGGGTGATGTTGACGCTGATACAAATAAAAGCTGCATGTGACTTTGAAAAAGGCTCAAGAGTCGAGTGCATGGAAGAACAACCCGTGACAAACTCCAAATTCAATAGAGCTACTCATGGCATGCGGAAAACAAAGCAGAAATTATTTTGAGTGGGCACCGGAGCGTCCGGAGGTGAATTAGAACTTATCACGTCATCTGAAACATAGCGATACCCAACCATGGCACACAACAAATGAGTGATGTTGTCGTTTTGATTCGCCTGCGGACGACGTCCATTTCTGCAGAGAATAATTTCACCAGACAAAAGGCTCTAAGAGGGGGGAAATTATTCTGTGCGGAGTCCAGTGTCATCCAGAGACCAATGAAAATACGTCCAAAATGTACCGCGTTCAGTACCGAATGTCAGTACCACGCTCAGTACCGCACATGGTACCAATACCAAGCGGTGCTAGACGGTTCTCCTGTCCGGTGTCCGCACAAAATAACCTCGCCTGAGAGGGCGAGCCATAAAGCAGATGCCTAAAGTTACCTTCAATTCTTTTTCTAATAATCAAATGGCACAAATTGCTAAGCAAACACATAATATCTGCAAGAAAAGCCTCACTCACAACGATGATGATAATGATAATGACTCTATTAAAATGACGATTTTTAGGGGAGCTAAAATGCTTATTATAAGTTAATCGTTTAGTGCTGATAACTTTTTATAATATCAACGTTGTTGTTTATTAAGTTTGATGTGATGGAAATAGATTTATGATTTATTGATGCAACATTGATATTTGGTTGCTATTCATATTTAATGGCCATTTCTTAATTATGTTACAACAAATTTACAACAAAATTAATTGAATAAATAGAATTTAGTACAAAATAGTGATGAAATTATGACGTATGATCAAATTTGTAATAAATTTATTACAAAAAAGAGAATCTTTAAATTAAATCACCATAAATTATAATTATAATTCATTAAATGTGTGATTAAATTAAATTTTATGTAATTATGCCAACAAAAATTATTTAAATAAACATGCACAACAACTAACATATCAAACACATAAACATTATTTTGATTTCAACACAATTTTCATGAATGTTAGATTACATCCATTAGATTACATCCATTACTCATGCAATGATTCTCTTTAGTACACCAAACCATTTCCCTTCAATTGTTATTTCTCTTACAAGAAAAAAATGAAAATAATGCAATCTTAAGATTTTTTATTCATTTGTTTTATCATACTCAAGCCACTTACCTTCTAATCTAGTCCAAATATGTGACAAAGCAACATATAAAATCTCATTATCAAACTTAGACTTCGTTTGGGACCATTTTTTTCCCTACTTCTTAAAGCATCTTTCTAATTCATAACTTAAAATTTTTGTATTATAAAACAACTTTTAGAAGCAATAGAAAAGCCATCCCAAACAAAGCCTTAGCATCTTCATTATTCATTGTGAAATAACAAACAAAATGGACAACAAGAACCAATGAAGGAACTTTAGTGATCAATAGTCCACTACAATCAACAACAATATACAATAATAACTCAATTGCCAAAGCATACAACAATAACTCTTCTCTCTAACCATAATGGTAGCTAATTAAAGTTTAAGGAAACTGCAGTGGCACTAAATAAATAACACCAACAGCATAAAACTTACCACTACAGCAACTAAACTAACAATCAAGAGCCCTCACATTCCAAATCATGGAACAGAATGGCTACTGTAAGTAAACTCAAGTACTTTCTACTAGTTAATTTAACACAATTAGCTTGAATATACATCTTGTTGTTAATCTCTTGGTCGAGCCAACCACAAAGAACTGAGAGCTCGAAGGAGAGCGAAGTAGTCACTGATGGCAAGAAGGGCTCGAGCTGCTTGACGAGTACTTAGTATTCGATGCATCTGCTGCAATGTCTGCTGCCGCAAAAGATCGGCCTATTTGTCAAAAAAAAAAGAAATTTTATAGAGATATTCAGATGCACAAAAGATAGCCAAATCTTTAATCCCAGAAGTTCTAGATGAAACCAATAAAAACAACAGCTTTTTCCTTCACTTATTATAGTGTTAATTTTGTGAATATTTCTAAAGAAACCAATTTAAGATTCTTTGCTGGTTTATGTTGAAATAGAGAGCAAATGTCATGTAAAGCTAGTATCAGTCATTGACTCTTGGCTTAGTTGAGCACAAAGTGAAGAAACTGTTGGATCGGTCCAACCGGGCCGCATGGGACTGGCCCAGTGCAACAGAGGCGGGATCTCCGCCTCTTGCAGAGATTGGGCGGTCCAAACGCTCAAGCGGAGCAATTTAGGAAGGATTTTTGAGGGATTTGGAGGGAAATTTGAATGTAGGGACTGTTTAGGGATTTCCTTTTGATTTGTATGCATTAAATAGTTTATTTTCCTAGTGTTAAGGCCTCTTGAATTTGGGCTGAAATTTGAGATCTCTTAGATTTAAGATTTCCTTTGGGCTCTAACGGCGTCTAGAGATTTGGGAGAGATCAATCCTCCTCTCGAAGAGAGGATCAATTGTATCTTGTTATTTTCCGTTTCCCTTTTATCAAATAATATAAATTATCTCCTTTTTTTTTGTGAATTTTGGTACAGAAAGCTCGCTGTTTTTCAAAAATTGATAGGAAATACTTGAGATCTACAAGTACTTCCTATCAGAAACTAATAAATATTTAATAAAAAAACACAGCAAAAGAATATTCCCAGATTTTTGGGAGGTTATACCTGCCGAAGGAAATTTTCAAGTGTTCCAAGCTTGTTCATTGCAATTGCCATTTGGTTCATGTAATTAGCAACATTATCAGAACAAGGATTAGTGTTAAAAGAAGCAGGTGACAAGGTATCTGTAAGAGACTGCTGCAAAGCTTCCATTCCCTGAGACAAAGCATCTTCAGCTTGTTGCGAAGACTGCTGGAGATTGCATATGCCTATAAGTTGCTGATCTGTTAATGGCTCCAGGTGGCTCACAAGCATCTGCAAATACTAGTTTGCTTAGACAATTGAGTTATTTATGCATATTGTTGTTGATTGTAGTGGACTATTGATCACTAAAGTTCCTTCATTGATGATTTTTGGTTCTTGTTGGCCATTTTGCTTGTTATTTCACAATGAATAATGAAGATGCTAAGGCTTTGTTTGAGATGACTTTCTACTGTTTCTAAAAGCAGTTTTATAATGCAAAAATTTTTAATTATGTACTAGAAAGCAGTTTTAAGAAGCAGGAAAAAAACGAACCCAAACAAAGCCTAAGTTTGATAATGAGATTCTATATGTTACTGCATTAAGAAAAGGTATTGCAAAGTTGAAATCACCTTGAGAAGTTCGGAGGAACGGAAACCGCCGAGCCACATGAAACATCTTTCAGCGGGTGTTGTCCACAAGCCCGAAAGCATGTGGAAGACATCAGACCTTGTACAAATGCTTTTGAGCTTGAAGAGAACATCATAGTGTGACATTAAGCCATCAACAAGAAGTCTTAGTTCTTCATCATCTGCTTGAGAATTAAAAGCTGATCTCAGATCACTTATTTGGTTTTGATGTTGGTCTAACCAGCGAGCATACTCCATATCAAATGCCAAGGCACCTAAATTGTTTTCAAGGACAATCAACTATTCATGATCAACTTGTAAAATTTCTCATCACATAAACAGCTGTGGCACTTTTGGTGATCTTAGCAGACTATATGATCGGCACGTTAAAACTTAATAGAACCAATCATTTACTGATTGTTACTTGGTGAAAAAATGGTATGTTAAGTAATTGAAGAATGAAAAATTAATGCCTAATTTGTAAGCGAATTCCCATGGAATTTAAAAGATTGTAAACTATAGGATAAAATCCTACATTATTCAAGAATTTGTAATATGCTCTCCAACATTTCTAAGCATAAAAAAATCATAAGTTCTCTCTCATTTCTTGCTCAGTAAACTCAAAATTTTAAGTTTTAGGTTTCGTTTGGGACGGCTTCCTTATTGCTTCTTAAAGCATCTTTCTAGTACAAAAATTTAAATTTTTGAACTAGAAAGCTGCTTTAAGAAGCATTAAGAAAGCCGTCCCAAACAAAGCCTAAGTGTTTAGGTGATAGAGAGAAGACATGGATTTGCATTTATCAGACTAGTCTTTGTGATGAAAAAAAATGGTTTGTTAAGTAATTGGCGAATGAAAAATTAATGCCTGACTGAAGTAAATCCTGCACCAATAACTCTCTCATAACCTTTCAGCACAATATTAAGTATTAGGATGGATAAGATAAAAGGAGGACAAATTAGGCAACTCAAGTATATGTATTCTGACAATAATTTGAATAATTATGATAATGATGGTCAAGTTAATCAAGACTTCCATATTTAGCTGGCCAAGGAAAAACCTAAGAAATGATTCCCCTTCAAACTTCTAAGTTAGGACAAAAAATCACACGCATCAAACATCAATTATGTTTCTTGCGCACTAATTTGAAAACAATTAAGGTTTCGTTTGAGACGGCTTTCTTATTGCTTCTCAAAGCAGCTTTCTAGTACAAAAATTTTTATTTTTATACTAGAAAGCTGGTTTGAAAAGTAATAAGAAAGCCGTCCCAAATAAAGTCTAAGTTTAGTGCCAATTTTGACAACAAGAATTGCTAAAATTCATGGAAATTTAAAGCAAATATACCATTCATTCCAGCTGAAAGGCCAAGATTACCAAGGTAACCACTAGCACTGAACAAACCCTGTGAACCAAGGAAAATGGAGTTAAATGTTGATAATAAAATTGATAAATGATGGCTAAGAAGAGTTAAAATACCTGCTGACGTGCTCGCTGAAGCTCCTGTTCTAGTTGTATCAACTTCAACCGACTACTTTCGAGATGATGAACATATGCCTACTTTACAAGTAGATAATTACTACACTAGAAATCATATTTATCATGTTCTGAAACATTACACAATTGAATCTCTGAAAAATTAGAAAAATTAAAGTGTAATATAAAAAAATGAAATATGAACAATTTTTTAATAATTTCATGGTGAGAAATTGCTAAAATAAAAAAGAAACAAAAATTACTATTCTAACAACATGGCTGTAAATTTTAATAACTGATAATAAAGCATTTGAATTTAGTATTGATTGTAATATGGTATGGAAAATCCACAATTTTTTCAAAGAAATTTTTTTTCATTGTGCATCCCCCCCTTAGACCCTTGGACAAATGCGTGCAATTTAAAGACCCCAAAACTTCATCCTTTAAAGAATAATCTTGATTGACGTAGTTTTGAAGAAAAAAATATTACAAGTTTAAAAACCTTGCATTCTAAGGCATGAACTATCATGCTACGCTTTTGGGGAAGTTAAACAATATTGCCACTATTAGCCTCCTAAAAGGTCAAGGAAAATTTGAAAACTTATAAGCTTAGGTTTTTCAAACTAAATCAATGCAATCTTGACTAATCTAACACTGACTTAAATTGATAAGCACCACCATTACGTTCTTGACTATATCCTAAGTTGACTCTAGGAAGCTAACCCAATCCTATTTATAGACCAAAAAATAATCACTAATCGTTAACATAACATAACTTTTTAAGAACTAAGAAGGATAAACATTGCCTTAAATTCCAAATAACTTTCTTGGTCAAGCATAGCTTTGAAAGAATAAAATTCAATCACCCCTTAAGACAAGATTAAGCATATTGTGAGATTATCCTAATTAGGATCAATCATGTTATTATTGACCACCTAAAAGGTCAAGGGAATTATGATATCAAATTTGCTTGGGTTCATCAAAATAAATCAACTCAATCTTAACTAACATAATAAAATCACAAACTAGCAAGCACCATCACTATGACCATGACTCTATCCTATGTTGACTCAATAGAGCCCAAACCTAATTTCAGACTTAAGCAATTATCTTGAGTCATCAATGCTAACCCAACCTTATTACCCATTTGTTCAAGACAATAAGCTAATTAAGAACGATAAATAATGACCTAGAATCCCAATGCCTTCTCGTAGGAGGGCCGAGAATAAATACAAAAAAATGAGCAAGTTCCTTCAACACATCAATGCCCTTTATACTCAGACATACTTATAAAAGCGAGAATTATTTACTTTGACAATTATTGCATTATAAGGCTAAAAGCATTACTTATTTATATATGTGCAAGATCACCTATTGACATGACACATTCTATTTAGAAATATCCATAATAAATGATTCTACAAATTGTGTTTAAAACATATGATTTAAGAGAATCATTGGGTGAAGCATGGGGCTTTTAGCTGTTGTTCAAAAGGTCTCCTAAAAGAAAAACTTACAAATAGCTTCTTTGAGGGGCCTTCACAAGAAGTATCCTCAAGAGAAGTCCATGAGAGGTGCTCCCAATAGAGAGTCATGTTGTCAAAATGCAATCACGCAAAGGAGAATACAAATCAATCATAATTTAAATGGACATTACAGAGATTGAAAAAAATCTTTAAGCAGGGTGATCCACAAAATGACTAGTAGACTTAAGGACAAATGGGTTACAAATCATAACAATTAAATTCTAAAAATTACATAATTGATTAAAAAAATATGATTATGTTTCAGGGTTTATTTTTTCAAAAAATTGCCTATAAACGGAGTGAAATTTCACAATATTTCTTAAAATGATTCTTAAATTAACATTTTATTGATTTTGTCGAAGTTATGATATAATATTGAATTAAATATTGTGAATTAAAATATATAAGATAATAAGATCCATGCAACAACTTAATCTTGTAATTACACAAATTATAGAGAGAACACAAAATTATAAAATTTGTATTCTACATCATACCTTATTAAATTGGGTGTATTAAATCAAAATGTAATATATTCTCTCTAAACTAAATAATACAACAATAACAATAAGCTTTTATCCCAATACTTTGAGCGGACAACATGAAAATTTTTTCTCTAGTTTTCTATTAAGAATTAAATCCTCATTTAAATTTAATAAAAAATTTATTTCTAATACATTCTAACCAAGTCTCTTTAGGTCCATCTCTACCTATCATAATATAGGTTGGATCTAATACATCTATCCTAATTGAAAGTTCCATAATTGGCTATGAAACCAATTGAACGTGAAAAAGACACAACAAGAGAGGATGAATTGGTAGTGATTTAAAAATTTCTTCAAATTAAATTTCATGCGAAAGCTTTTGAATAAATAATATAGATCAACTCACTACACAACTCAAATCAATTACAATTTTTTGTTTATGAATTTTGTAGAAAACAATTTTTTTAACAAAAATTTGATTCAGAATTAACCACAACAAACTTATTTCACAGATATAACCACAATCAAACCAGAGTGCTAAAAATATAATTGCAGTAAAGTAAAATATAAAAAGTAAATGCGAAAAATAAAGACAACTTGATTTTTATAATGGTTCGACCAACTTGACCTACATCCACCCACCGAAATTTTCTCACCTCGAGAATTGCACCGACACAATGTCTCTCCTTCAGCCCACAACTAGGCAGAAAAGCTCTTCTCCCTTGCCACATGCGAGAAATGCATCTTTACATGCTCTTCACACCTGGAAAATCCCTCCTGTCACCTCCTTAGTTCGGTGAAGCCGCTGTGTCCTTTCACCTCCTCGGTTCAGTAGAACCGTCACGTCCTCCTTTCACCTCCTCAATACAGTGGAATCGCCATGTCCTCATTTCACCTCCTTGGATCGACAAAGTCGTCGAGTCCTCCTTTCATCTCCATGGCTCGATAGAGTCGCAGACGATTTTTTGGCCCCAAAGTCCTTCCTTCACAAAACTTATCTCAAGAGGCAAAACAATAAAACCAGATAACCTCAAGTACGGATCAACCAAAGCAACCGTGTGAAAACCCCTCTCACTCCCTTAAATCCAACAAAGATCTTCTCCCATTACTCTCAATGTTCTCCCTCCAAACTCTATCACAGAAGAAACATAAATCATTGACTACCCAAACAGTCTTCTAAAATTATAAAAAGTTTAAACATAAGTTCTAAAAAGAAATTCTAATTTACAATTATGGCGCTTCTGTTCATACAGTACAACACACATATTGTACAATATGATTAAGTCAACCTCTGCTTTACGATCTAAAATCATCCAGTATGATTATTTCAATCAAATAATAGTTTCTACTGTACAAATCCATGTACGATTAATTATTGTCCAGAGGGTTGCTTTGTCAATCCTCCAGTATGATCATAACCACACATTATAATCATCAAACTTAATTAATCCTGATTCAATTGCTCAATCATAGAGATTAAATTAGACAAAAATTTTAAACATCGTAAAGTACAAACTAATCCATATAATACGATTAGAAAAAATTTCAAAATTCAAATTATTTCTTAATTTAAATCACAGCGGGGATATCAAATAAAGCTGAACATCTTGTACGATGTTGTGGTTTTACATTACGATTAATTATAGCCCAATACAAATTAATCTCATTTGATTAAACATTTTAATTATTTTTTTGTTGCACGGATCGTACAGTACGACCAAGAAAGTCCAGTATGATCTTCAGAAAAATTAAAAATGTTTAATTTCACTCTCTTTAGCGTGTATGCGCACGATCGCTAAACCAATATAAATATATTACAAAAATATATTGAAGAAAAAAAAACTCTTTCAAAAAGTAATTAATCAACACAATATTTTCTTCAACTATGATTTTTATGGTACTTAGTGTATACTAAACTTGAAATGCTATTAGCGCACAAGAAAAATATATGCAATATATAAAAAAGGAGAAATAAAATAAACATCTAATTATTTATAATCATCAAAATATAAGATCGAGCTTCCGGATTGCAACACTAATACGATCATCAGAAAGCCAACATTTTATATGAACAAACCATCTAACAACAACAACAACAACAACATCAAGCCTTTGACCCACTACGTGGAGTCGGCTACATGAACAAACCATCTAAGATTAAAAAGAAAAAGAAAGGCCATTTAACATCACTTTTTATTTCTATTTTTAAAATTTATGTTTGTTTTGAGTTCTTTCAATAATTTTGTTTTATATTTTGGAAAATATATTGAGTTTTAAAAAAATATATTAAAAAAAATTATATAGTTTCATTATTTTCAAAACATGAACTCTTAGTCACCCAACATTGCAAGCCGCATCGGCCGGCCCCACACCAATCGCCAACGAACCCAATGTTGGTTGTGTTGCCCCGCCAACCATGGCTAGCCTCAACCCACTTTTGCAACATTGAGATTCATAATGAAATAGCTAGAAAAACAGAAAGGTAATCAGATCTCAAGGAAAATCTATTAAAAAAGGAGAGATGCAAAAAATTGAAGTGCAAGAGTAAAGGATACAAAAAGGATAGAGATAGAAGAGAATAAAGAGCATGGATGGGCCATCATTAAGGAAATAAACACAAACTCAACTCTTAAGGGGCAGTACTCCATTAAAGTATGCAATTGCTGCCATGATTTCCAATTCAGCTCAAATATGTCATACATTAATTGCCTTACCACATAAGGAAATGCCAAAGTACAAAGCAGCCTTTAATATGTGTTAATAGCACTTAATTTAATTGATAAAAATCTTGAAAGTTGTTGGGCTGTCTACATCAAAAAATCTTCTGGAGTAAATATAAGGTGACAAGCAGTACACGCTGAGATATGCACTCTCTCTTCCACAAATATTTTCTCTCATCACCCACTTTGTAAAACCTACCTAATAGTTTCTCCAAAGATGAATGCAGAATACAAGCTTTTGAAACAATTGAGCTTATTTCTGCAGAACTGCAAAGCTAAACAACTAAAAGAGCTTCTGCATTTCGAAAGAAAGGATTAAAAGATCTCACCTTTTTCCTTAGCCGGCTTTTCCTAGCCGCCTCCCGATTCTGTGCTAACCGCCGGATAATCTGCATTATGCAAATTACTTCTTTAGAGGCAAATAATGCTAACCATAAAGCAAACTGCATAAGAAATTAACAAAAAAAACATACTTTATCATCCCCTGCTTTCTCCATGGACACCGCAGAAGAATCTACAGACACGCGACCTCCACCACCACCATAAAAGGCGCCTTCGCCGCCGCTGCCGCCGGTAAATCTCTCATCTACCAGCTACAACACAAAACCGAAAGGCAGAGAGTTCACATTCCACCAAGCAATTGAAAATAAATAATATATCTAACCTCTCGGATTCTATCAAAGGGGTCCATGCCATCCGCCCTGAGGCCTCCAACCCCCATGCCGGAATCAGCCCCATTCTCAAAACTTCCCCTTTGAAAGCATAGCCTGCCGCCCATTTCCAAAGATTGAACGCTCTGCAAAACCAAAATCAAAAGATCTCACAAAAGTAATAAAAAAAAACCAAAACAATCTAAAGAAGAATAATATTTCAGATTTTTAAGTACCACATTGCCCAAGCCGCCATACTGATTGCAAGAAGACGCCCTGGGACTGAGAATGGGGCCTTACCAATGACAAGAAACAAACAAAAAAACAATCATAAAACGCAATCAAATAGTTAAAAAAATCCGATTTTGAATAGCATAAGCAGTATACTACTTCGACTGAGGTCAAGCACAGAGTCGCCTATGTGAAATCCACCAGCAGCTTCTTCGAGCCCTCCATTCCTTGCATTCTCCATGCCTCTGAAACCCAAAGATAAAATAAAGAAACTATAAAACAAAGAAAAAAAATGGCAAAGAAGAAGAAAATGAGAGACGACAAGTACCGAAAAAGGTGAGGTGAGTACATGGCGAGAAGGTTGTGCAGTGAAGAAGAGGAAGAAGATCAAAGAAAGACATGAGAAGGGTGCCCGCATGGAATCAGAGGAAAACAAAAGCAGAGCTCTGAATAACTCCCTTCTTTTTGGGCTATTAAAGTATGTGTCAATCAAACAGGGGTTGCTTCAGTCAGTTCTACCGATCTCATCCATCACTTCTGCAACTAAGGCTTCTGCTCCTTCAGACCTCTGAGGTGCGTATCTCGTCAATGTTACTGCTTTCTGCCATCTCCATTGGCTTGTTTTTATTAGAGAGAAACAGTGTGTTGGAAGGAAAGTAGGCATTTAGGATCACAGTTGCGTGACTATTTTATGTTCAAATCAGAACGAGATTAAAGGGATGCAGGAATGGAGTAAATTGCATTCAACTTTCCAGCAACTGAGTAGGACATAGGGGGGGAAGTGAGTCAAGCCGGTTCCATGAGCTAGTTTGTGCTTGATATGATAAATGGCTCGTAAGTGGAATTTGATGAGCTAATTAGTCAAATTTAAACTAGTCTTAACTCTACTCACTAAGCTCATGAGCTAGCCTTTTTAAAAAATATTAATATAAAATATATTTAAAATATAATGTTATTAAAAATATTTAAAAATTATATCACAATTTCTTATATTATGCAATTCTTTATTATTTTTCTTACTGAAATTATAATAATTTTCTCTCTATCGTAATAAATAAGATGGCTCGAACTCGTAGAATAAAGCTCGAGCTCGAATTCAATTAATTAATCAAGCTCAAACCTGGGTTGGCTCGACTCTTTTACACCCCTAGTATGAGATGGGGTATTGAGTCTGAGCTAACTTGAAATAATTTTTTTTTTCAGTGTTTAATTGAAGTTTTCAATTGATATGTAAAATATTTGCATATAATTTATATGAAAATAAAAATAAAAAATATAATTAGGAATTTTTTAAAATACATATTTTATTTTATTTCCAAAAAATATATTTTGTAAAATTTTAAATTTTAAAATGAATAAGTATAAATTTTTTTATAAATTAATAAATATAAATATAAGAATTTTTTTCAAATACTTTTTTTATTATTTTTTAAAACAGTTTTTATTATAAATTTTTTTAAAATTATATTTTTTAATAAAAAATTAGTTTAAAAACAGTTTAAAAAATTGTGCAAACAAAACCTAAGTTTTAAGTTTTATTAATTTATTCCCCAAAACAAAAAGTTTAATTAATTTCAAATAACAGAACAGGCCTTCAACGGAAAAATTAAATAATAATAGTAATAATGGCGAAAGAGGGGGCCGAAATGCGAAATCCCTCTCGAGTGGGGAGAAGTTGTCAGCAAATCGCGTATCGGTACGGTCGCGGCCTTTATTTTATGATTTTTTTTCTTTTGTCTTTATATGGATTTTGGGTTTTTGATTTTGGGGTCAGAACGGCCGAATTGAACGACCTTTCCTGTTTCTGTCTGATTCGAGTTTAAATGATTTATTTCACGAAAGTTTTATGTTTAGATAAATATAGCATAGAAAATCGAATTTGAATTTCACTGTTTAAAATAAAATCCAATAATTTTAAGTTATAACGACTAAATACAACTACCTTTATGAAGGAAATTTGGGATAATTATAATGTTTTATAAAGATAATTGTAAAAATGTTATATAGGGGTGTCAATTTCGGGTCACGGGTCGGGTTCGGGTCGAACCCGAAATTGACCCGGCACTATTCGGGTCAACCAGAATCCGACCCGTTTTTAAAAACAGGTCAGTTTTCTTGACCCGAACCCGACCCACTTCGGGTCCGGGTCAACCCGACACGACCCGAATGACCCGTTTCCAACAAGAAAATGGCTAATTTTCGGGTCAAAAACGGGTCAATCTCCTCTTTTCGGTTCAATATCGGGTTTCCGGGTCAAAATCGCGTCACTTTCTGGTCAATTTCGGGTCAAAGGGTTAACCCGAACCCGACCCGTTTCGGGTTTGGGTTGACCCTAACCCGAAATTTTCGAGTCGGATTTTCGGGTCGTGTCAAATATTGACACCCCTGATGTTATAGTGAAGGTATATTCTTTTAAAACTATCATGGATATTATTGACACAACCGAGAAGAAATATTTACGTAGTCAAATTCACGTGAAATTATTCTATGCGGAACGTCGTTCGGAGCATAGGCGGAGGGAAGGGGGGGCACGTACCCCCTGAAAAATTTATCTGCTTCTATTTTGGGAAATTAAAAGGAGATAAATAATATGCTTCAATTTATCTGCTATTTCTATACACTCCATTACATATGGTTGTATTTTCTACCAAGCAGAGTAGCTTGATTAAGCTACTATTTACAGAAATAAGCACATCACTCGATTTTCTAAGCTAAGGAAACAACTGTGACAGAGCAGTGAATTTATTTTTAATAATTTTGTCCAGCTGAGTAGTGTGAAAATCAGTTCTTAGAAATTTTCGTTAGTAGCACAACAATTGAAGTAATGTGAAATCACAATCAGTATGAGCTTTACAGTAAATTCAAAAAATGTAAAAGATGGAAGCTCGAAAGGTCAAGCAAGTAGTAGAAGATTTTATTTTTCCTTATTAAATAAATTTTATATTTGCAGGTTTTAGCTGCAGAGGAGATCAATTTTGCATAGCGTCGGCTATGGTCGGGGCTGGCAACAATGAATAACATCGGCAACGACTTCATCTCATGCAAAGGCTCACCCTTGGGAACGAATGGATACGAGAACGGGAAGAAGTTGAATAGTTAAATAGAATTCGGGAGCCTTTTCGGTTTAATAAAAATACTTCTATCATTTGAACGGTCTGATTTGAAATCAGCGGTTCATACTATCGTATTATTAAACCGTGCGATTTAAAAAAAAAAAATTGATCTGGTCAGCCGGTTCAATGGTTGAGCCTTGATTTTGAAGCCGTCACACACAGTTCTGATGGATCCTGATTTTGGCAACTGATAAAATTGATCACCCGCCACCCAACTGGTTCCTGGTTAAACCGGTTGAATAGGTCGTTTATTTTTAAAACTTTGTTATTCCAATCCGGTTAGAAACCTCCATTCTCTCAACTAACATTTTTAAAACTAAATTTTACAAAAAGTACCGGATAATCATTCGAAGCCTTAATGTATGCTAACATTTCAGATGAGACGACAAATAAAATAATTTTAGTTTACCTCCGACACTGGTTCGAAGACCAAGAAGAATGTGTCACATCACCCCTATTCGGTACTCAGCTCGGTATTGCGGCTCAATACCACTGACGTGACGCATTCTGATTGGTCTATGAACAATGAATGGTGTTTAGCGTCCACACAGAATAATCTCTTCATATCCACAATTATTTGTTAGTTTGTAAGAATATTTCTAACGCAATAATTTTAAAAAAATAATTACTCTACAAAGTGTACCAATTTATGCTTTCACAATTTAATAATAAAAAAACTCTAAAGATATAACTATACATTTTAAGCATTAAATTTATGACTTCTTTAGAGTTCAACTATCTCATCCCGAGCTCTGCTAGGGTTTCGGGGATCGTGGCTCCGGGCGGCTTACCCTGTCCGGTGGGGGCTTTCTCTCCGGCGTTCTCTTGTTTTAAGGGGAGTTTTCGTCTTCTCTGTTTATTCTTTCTCGTTTGGTAACGTTATTTTGCTTTTTATTTTGTCTTTGCCGGCGGTGCCGGCATGGGGGCTGCTAAGTTGAGAGACCCCGGTTTTTTTGGGGGGTTGTCTCATTCTCGGTCATTTCTTGAAGCTCTTGCTGGGACTAAGTCTTCTTTTCCGGATTTGCATGCTTCCACATTTCGTGGATTACCGTCGTTATGGGTTTCTGATCAGGAAATTCATGAGCTTGCTGCCCCCTTCCAGTTTTCTTTAGTGGTTTTTTTCCATCTAAAAGGCCTTCTCTCGAATCTATACGTAAATTTTTTTTCAATTTGAAGTTGAAAAATGAAGTCTCTGTTACGATTTTAGATCCTTCTCACATTCTGATCAAGCTATCAAACGATTTAGACTATTGTAGGGTGTTTTGTCATCGTTCCTACCTTGTGTTCAACTGTTTTATGAAACTGACGAAGTGGTCGCCTACTTTGGACATCGGTGTTGAATCGCCGGTGATACCTATCTGGATTTCGTTTCCTCGACTTCGTCCCCATTTCTTTTCACCTCGGATTCTTTTTGGTCTTGGCGAATTGTTTGGAAAACCATTGAAAATTAACGAAGCTACTACTGTAGGATCCCGACCATCTATTGCCCGTGTGCTTGTTGAACTAGATATAACGAAATCCTATCCTAAGCAAGTTTGGCTAGGTTCGGAATCTCTAGGTTACACTCAAGAGGTGATTTTTGACGAATTCCCTCAATTCTGTGTCGGCTGTAAATGTATTGGTCACTCGATCGACAATTGCCGGCCTTCTGCACCTATCATTCAAAACGCGTCCCTTCCCCCTTTAACTAATTTAGAGGTGGGAAATGTCGATAAGGTTGTTTCTCATACTGCTGTGGAATGCGAAAAGGGAAACGCTAATTTTCTTCCTGAAAATTCCCATGAGGATGTGTCGCCTTATTCTACCCCTGTTCGTGAGGGAGTTTCTGTTTCTTTGAAGGCTGTGAATGGTGAGTTTGTGAATGGTGAGGTGTATCCGGTTGGGGATGATTGTATTAATATTAATGTCGAGCTGGAGCCTTCTAGTCTCCTAGAAAATCCTACTACTAAGGAAGATAATTTTTCAGTTAATTTACTTCAGGGTGTTTTGAATGAACCTTTGGTTGCTATGGTGGCTAATGGAGAAGTAGGTGTTGGCGGAATGAATTCTGAATCCGTTACGGTTGCTTTATCTCCTAATGCTATACCTTTCTTTTCTCCTGCTGTAGCGTCTGTTAGCAATGTAATTATGCAGACTATCTCTTGCGACAATTTGAATTTTTCAGAAGGTGATGATGCTAAGGCGTCTGTTGCTTTGGCTCCTATTGTGCTTGAGGTTGTGCCTCCTTCGTCTGATATCAGAGAAGTGGGTAATCCGATTTCCAGCAAATTAATTGAGGTTCCAGTGAATTTGATTGATACACAAGCTATGGCTAATTGTTTGGGTGAGTCTTCTGGTTTGGATATTAGGAACCAACTTAATTGGCTTAATGTTTCTTCGGATGGTGATTCTGAAAATGAAGTGTCTGAGGGTGGTTTGGCTTCTCTAGATTTATGTGGGGTTTCTGACCCTGGTAATGATTTCTCTCTAGTACGTGCTAGAACTACGTTCAATGTTGGCCCTCGAGGGAGATTTTGGGGGAGAGGCCGACGTAAACGATGATTGTTTGTTTCGCATTGTTGATCTTTCAATATGCTCTCCTCGGGTTTTTTTTTTTTTGGATGTTCGATTTGCTGTTGTGCTGGGGCAAGGGCAATGATGTGGCCGGGGCTCGCGTCCCTGTCGTTTAGCTGGTGGCAACCTTTGGTGTAGCTTTTTTTGGGTCAGTTATTGGATGTATTACTCACCTTATTACACGGTCCGTGCGAGGCTTCTGGAACGCTGGAAGTCTCGGCCGTTCACTGAGCTCGTGTTTTGCCTGTATTCTCTTTTTTTCTCAGCTCACCGTCTTGTATTGTTGTAACCGTTTTGTTTTGATTAATAAAATATTATTTAAAAAAAAAATTTATGACTTCTAGGAGGAAATCAAAGCACCTTGTATTGCATTTAGTTTACTTCAAGTCAAATAAAAAAAATAATGATATGCTTTTATTTTATCCATATTCAAATAACTCAAAATATTTCAAATGTATTATATTCATTTTATATTATATTTTATTTTTTATTTTTTTCCAATAAATTAAACAACCCCTAAAGTATAAATGGTTCACTAACAAATTTTTAAATTGAATCATAAATATTTTTATGATGAGTACTTCACAAAATACTTTTTGTCCATCAAACAATAAAACCACCGTCAATCTGAAAGGATTCCAGATATGATACGGGTTTTGACCATCGAGAAAAACGACGGTCAATTTCACAACAAAATCGTACATTATATTATGATGTATATGATGGCAAAATAAGCTTATTTGTCATAAGCTGTGGAGATTACAAACTCCAAAGAAAATAGAAATGGTATTAGTAAAGATTGCGGCACACAGCAGACGAATATTATTGATGGTTTAAAAATAAGGTCCACAAACGAGAACTAAATTTTTTTCAAGATACAACCAAATGAGCAGCACGAATCACACAGTTAGATCGCTCCGAGAGCCTGGAAGATATCAACTTTCAGATCCTCGAATGCCTCGATTCCAAAACTAAACCTCACTAGATTGTCCTTGATCCCATACTTCACTCTATCCTCTTTGCTATCCCTAACCAAAAGGGGAAAAAAAATATTTGTCAGCACCACTTGAAATCATAGTAACTAAGGTTTCTTTTGGGACAGCTTTCTTAAATTTTTTTTACTAGAAATCTGTTTTAAGAATCAGGCTTAAAATTATTAGGCCCGGTCACCGGACATAAATTTGTGTCCGGATTTTGTGCGCTTTTGATGTATTTTTGCAAAAGGGCAACTAATACATAATTTTAATTGCATATTAGCTGTTTTTTTGTTGAGTATTTGCAAAAATAAAGCAAAAACGCAACAAATATCTCACTCATTGAGTATTTGTTGCCCTTTTGTTGCGCTTTTTAAATTCTCAGCAAAAGGGTAGCAAAATGACAGCAAAAGAGCAGCTAATATGCAATTAAAATTAAGTATTAGCTGTCCTTTTACAAAATACATCAAAAGCGCAGTAAAAGTGCAGGGATCTGGAAGCAAATTTAGGTCCAGTGACCGGACCTAATAATTTGCCTAGTTTGGGACGGCATTCTTATTGCTTCTTAAAGCAGCTTTCTAGTACAACTTTTGTACTCAAAAGTTGTTTTAAGAAGCAATGAGAAAGCCGTCCAAAATGAAGCCTAAGACGAATACTTTGCAGTGGAACCATACCAGTAAGACATGATAGCAGGCTGATCAACAATACTCTCAACACCACCAAAAGAAGGAGCGATGTATGGTATGTTTAAGGAATCAATAAACTTCTTAGTAGCGTGAAAGTCACCCTTAACCTGAACAAACAAATACAGCCTTTTACGCAGTTGCTTCAAAAGAATTAACATATGGCGATATAATTTAAAAGGGATGGTGGAACTTGCCTCAAAACTAACCACACCACCAAAGCCAGTCATTTGCCGCTTGGCGATGTGATGCTCCGGGTGACTGGGCAGCCCGGGATAATAAACCCTCACAATCTGCCAAAAACAATATATCCACCTTAAGAAGTATAAAAACGTTGCAATCCATCACTTTCATAACAGAATGATAGAAATAACCATAAATAAAGCACTCAAAGGTATAGCTGGAAAATTTGAGAGACCATTTGAGGGATCAAACAATTGTCGAATTTCGCACGCTTGTTGTCAAAACAACCATTTTACCAAAGCATCTGATAGCCCTAAGTTCACTTAATTCTAATACTATTAAGACGCTAAGATGTCTAAAAAATATTGTACAATCAAAGGAAATCAATTTTGGCGAAATATACGGATTGAACCACGGTTATAAATATGGCTTACTTCTATAGGCCTCAAGTAAGAATCTAAAGGAGAAAATTATGGGACTAAGAGAGTTCCAAAGTTTTGTTTGCCAGTGCTGATGCTTGTTGTCGCCACCAAGAATAACATGCACCGTTACCACAAACGCCCATCCTTTTAGCCTACCATCTTTCGTTATATAAGAATAATAAAGTAAACCACTGATCATTGCTTGATGATAACTCGGCGCATGCCTTAAGGCTCCTACTTTCATAGTGTAAGTCATTTTCCCTATATCATATGTAGTATATTATGTTAATAGCTTCTCTACTTACAAGCAAGCTCATCATTTATAAAATGCGAGTCACGCTAATATGGTTTCATGTGTGTTGGACTCAGTGATTTCTTCTCTTACTGAGTTTTTCACATTAAAATATTGTATATCCTATGATTTGCACTTTTATTTTAATTGTTTGTTTGGATCTTTATCCAATGCTAAGATGACAAACTCTCTTTACCACCATAAATGTTCTAGTTTACAACAATTTTAATGCAATTTGTGGGAATCTATTCAATGGCAAGCAAGTTGAGATTTCTTTTTTTTTTTTTGGGGGGGGGGGGCAACATCCTAGGCATGGTTGCAATACGACAACTCCTTCCCTCTACCTTTTGTTGATGGATTAGTTTTAAAAGAAGCAAGTTTACACACTAAAGAAATGCGGAGAGATGCAGAGATAGCTCCCAACTATACTCCCGCTCCCTAAGTAGAGCCATTGTCTTAATTTCCAAAGGACGACAACAATCTAAAGACATCATTTTTACCATTGATTTGAGAAATGCACAGCAGTTGTCGCATAACAATCAATGATCAATCGGCCCCAAGTGGATTTGATTTGACATCTTCTATACAAATTAAGGCCAACGAATAATATACTGTGATAAACAACCTATGCAACAACAACAACAAAGCAGCCTTTATCTCACTACGTGGGGTATGATAAATAACCTATGATGGATAAAAAAATTCTTATTGAATTTCTCTTAACATTTTCTACCATAAGTTACATTCATGGGGAAACAACCCATTCTTACAACCTAAGGTAGGCCTAATTTCTTACCAAATTTCTACCAATCCTTCTCATTGCAAATTACAATTGATGAAAATAATAGCTATTGAAAATAAGGGAGTTCAAAATAGACTTGAGTGATTCTCGCAAGCACAATGAATGGTAGAATATATAATAATAAAATGAATAGATAAATATAGGGCTCAACCAAAAAAAGGGATAGGCCAAAGATAATTCGAATAAAAATTCTGCAAAAATAATTGTCATAAAAAGATTTAATATCTCATATAGATCTCAATACTAATGAATGAAGAATAATGATTACCAAATGAACCTCCACATAGTTAGGAAAAGACTAATAATGATGATGATGATAAGTCTACAGAAAATATTTTCAATATAACTTTGAAACAGATGCAATTTACTTACAAAAAATATTCCAAGTCAATGAAAAAGCATCCCAATAGCTATTTAAAGAATAAATAAATAGATGAGAGAACACTTAAAATAATGTGTTCATGCATGATCATTGATAAACTAACAAGTATACAAAGATGAAATTATTTTTCTCGTCTTTTCTCTGCAATCAGCAATGTTGGTTGTTCGTGACAAGGAAATTCCCTAAAAAAAGGTTAAAAAATATCAAGAAAAAGAAGCAAAGTTTTACGGACCTTGGGATGCTCCTCTAAAACTTGGGCCATCCTCAGCGCTGTTTTATTCTGTTCCTGTACGCGAAGATGCAAAGTTTTCATGCCTCTAATGAACATAGCAGCCGCATCCTGAAGGGGTACATTGTTAAAGAATCAATCTATAATGATAAACAAAAAGTAACAAATTGTAATTCATCCATTTTGAAAAGAGAATAGACAGAAGAAGGAAGAATAATGTTAGCATCACAATTTAATTAGTGAAAACGAAAAACAATCTCTGGACTTACAGGATTAAGAACACCGCCAATAACATTATGATATAGGCGTATTTTGGAAACTAGCTGATCTGAACCACTAATGCAACCACCAAGTACCTTCAAAGAAAATAATTTTGTTAAATTCAATATGATAATTTCAGTCAACAAAATAACGCAGAGCTATTCAATTAACTCACATCATTATGACCACCAATATACTTTGTTGCAGAATGAATAACTAAATCAGCACCCAACTCTAAGGCCTTTTGATTAACAGGTGGTGCAAAGGTTCCATCTATGCAAACCAGAGTTCCTCTGTCATGGCAAAGCTTTGAAACTAGCTCAATGTCGACGCATCTAAGGAAAGGATTAGTTGGAGACTCCGTGAAGAAAAGAGATACCTGAGCACGAGAGAGAGAGAGAGAGAGAGAGAGAGAGAGAGAGAGCACATTAGCAGATTGCTGCTTAGATGTATGCACATTTAAGATATTCAGAAGCATTGCAAGAAGAGATAAAGTAAAAACAATAAAGAAAGTCATTTCGTATACTAACATTTTCTTGATCCAGTGCACTCTTCAATGCATTCATATCAGCAGGATCAATGATGGTAACCTGCAGTTTTAAGATATTCAGAAGCATTGCAAGAAGAGATAAAGTAAAATTCAAGGCCGATTTAGATTTTAGAGTGCACTTGAACATGCGACCAGTACAGCCTAATTTTTTAATGAATGTACTACAACAACAACACAACAACATCAAGCTTTTATCCCACTACGTGGGGTCGGTTACATGAATCCTTTTTCTCCATTGTGTTCTATTAAAGGTCAAATTCTCATTTAAATCTAATAAAGAAAGGTCATTCCTAATATTTTATAACCAAGTCTTTTTAGATCTACCTCTACCTTTCTTAACATAAGTCAAATCTAATACCTCTACTCTCCTAACCGGGTCATTGGAAGGCCGCCGTTTTATGTGACCAAACCATCTTAGGCGACTCTCTCTAATCTTATCTTCTACTGGAGCTACTCCAACCTTTAATGAATGTACTAGAAAAACAAAAATCCATAGATCACTATAACAGAAGGAAAGGGGGAAAAATACTTCAAGCATGATCCAACACCTTTCACATCAAAACAATATAAAGAATGCGCCCTAAAACCCAACAGATTCAACATTCCATTATTAAGAAGGATCTATAAAAGTTCCAATGGTAAAACCCAGTGAAATGTAGGGAATGTCTCCCTCCTCTTATTCTATCGTTAATGGAAAAGGGATAGCAGTGTAGCTGTTCTAAGCGATCAGTCAGCAGGTGTGGGAAAGCGAGACCAATCACATCGCGAGGCTGTGCTCCTTAGTCAGCCTACCAAAGATGCAAAGCTTGATCTTCATTCGAAGACCCAACAAGCATCGAGACTTTCCAAAGCGCCCCACCACTTCCGAAGTGAATAATTGTTTTTGGGCGCAGGCAACCCTCTACCATCCATCCCATTGAATTCACCTTGTACAACACCTCTTCTCTGGGCCCTTTGGGTAGTTTGAAGTAGGGACATCCAGATATCAACTCATTGATAACAACTGATATGTGATATCATATACGTCTTCGCTAGAAGTGAGCTTCGTTAGAGTGAGGAAAGGATCTAAGCATTTTGAAAGTTTCATAGAGCACCTATACAAATGAAACTTCATTCGGATCAGAGCCAAAAATTTATGTTCGGATCCATTTGTGAAAGAATAGAGCGAATGATACAAATCATTAAAGTTTAATGAGCATACTAAGTTGCACAAAAGCAAACTTTACTATACAATTTTTTAAAGGATTCATGTCATGATTATTCGACAAGTTTTACGCTGGCTATCGACTACTTAACGCAACCCTCCACTTTTCTCATACAGGACTTGGGATCTGACAACGGCAGTGTTTCAAAAGCAAACTTCACTATTAAATGAAAATAAAAAGGCCAAAATAACAACATTAAGCTTAAATGTGTTGAGCATTCCATAGGCACCTGTGTGATAATGGTGCAACAATGTCCCACCAAGCTAAGGATGCCAATCAAGCTCGAAAGATCCATTATTAGATTATTTCAGACAAAAATCAAGTTGAAAAGAGCAAGATAAGGCAAATAACGAGAGATGAAATGCAATGAACAGCTGAAGAAATAGAACAAGGGTTGCTAATGAAGCTCATGAGATCTTAGCCATGAGGTTACTCCATGTAAGCTAAGTGTACCAATAAGAATTGAACAATCACAGCCACCAGATTACTCTAGAAAAAGAAAGGGTTGAAAAGAGCAAGCCAAGGGCAATGAAGAAAAGTAGAGTTTATTGAAAAGTTAGAGAGATCATAGCTGTCAGATTACTCTAATAGCATTGAAATTAGTTCAAACACAAGCTACATAAAGATCTATGCCAACTTGATTAAGGGCTTAATCTGAGACTGATCAAGGACTAATCAAAGTTCAACAATCAAAAGCCTATCAAACATCAAACATCAAACATCGTGCCTAAGTATAAGACATAGGTTGTTGAAATCAAAGCGATGAAACGTTGAAACTTGTTCGAACTTGATGGTGCATAAATATAAGCACATATTGTGGGCACAAAAGCGGTCATTGAGGTAATAGTTGAAGCTTTAAAAACAAATTATTCGCCAATTGTCAGAATGACATTGAGTTAACTGACAGTTTGATAAGGAAATCGATTTAGGCATAATACATTAGATCCTAATCAATGGCGAATGGGTTAATAAAGCAAAACCAAACTCCTTTATTAACCATATGAACGAGCACTCAAGATTTGCTCAAACCATATGTTATGATAAAAGGTCAATGGGACAAATGGCCACACGAAATGATATTAAGAATCATTAAACTACAGAAGGGGTTAAATGAATTAACCCGGATAACTTGTTGAACCAACTTGATTAAATCCACCAATGGCCAAACTCATTGCAGCTATTCAATAATTTCCCTTAATATAAAGTGACATAGCACGATAATCAAGTATCCAGCATGGACATGATGATGAAGATCAAATATGTGAACACAATGGAGAGTTGAATTTACATCCCTTACTTACATGGATGACCACCTCATTCAAATTACAAGTTTGTGATGATGAAGAATAATTAAGACAACATTCAATCAAGTACCATTCAGCATTGATTTGCCCCTCTCTTCACCATAAAAAAAGATGTGCTCATAAGCGGCATCACTCCCTTTCCTAAAGAAGCTTGTTTGTCCACCACATATGATGAAGTCAAAATGTGATTTTTGAAGCTTCACTCCAAATTCTATAAAAGTCATGATTTGCCATCATGTTTGTAAGGAGCACGTAATGAAAATAACATCAATCTCCTTCCACAAGAAGCATGTTCAAACATATAAAATAAAAATGAAAAAAAATAATAAAAAAGAAGCATGGTCAAACACTCCATTATGAAGTTTTCAATACCTGCTTATTTTTTGTATCCAAGTTTCTTTTCTTTTATGTATTGTCGCCCGTCTTTGGCATTAGCCTATGTGATACTTTATAAATACTAGTGCTATTCAACCTTGAAGAGGATCATTGAAGAAAATTTGCTTTGATGCTTAAAGTACTTGTATGAAGATTAACTTGGTGATTTTTCTTGCTCCATTGAAGTCCATTAGTGAGGCCTCCAAAGCTCTTTGTGGTTCTTGAAATTATTCGATGAAACTTCAAAGCATCAAAATAGTCCTCTTCAATATTACATTTCAGTCCACCCCTTCCCCTTCATTAACTATCAGCCACCTTGGTTCATAACCTTTTGTCCGGCCACAACCATCCCATCCATCTATAAAATATTCCACACAATAATATAAAATCATCCTAGCATCCAAAAGCCATAAATCCTCACCACTAATCTTTTTTCAAAGAAGGCACAACCATGTCAATAAATAGTCTCAAATCCCTCTGTGTGGCAACTAGCATAGCTCAAATAACGGTCAAACAGCCGTTCCTCCCTACAGTTTCCAGCAGGTTGGAATTGGGGGTTCAAAATAAAGGAAATCAAGAGGGCATATATGTGTATATATCCGGTAAAAACATGCATCAAGTTAGCAAGCATGATAAACGTATGAAGGGTCACTTTGAGTTTGATGCTATTGTTATTTTGAGAACTTAATTTGATTTTATCATAGGTTTATCAAAGCATTTTCAAAACATTTATAGAAATCATGTGACGGTGATGAGAACAACAAGATGGTTTCATCAAATGGATGGTTGACAATTGAGATGATTCTATTAGATATAATTGAACATGAGTTTTAAACTTGAACACTACCATATTTTGTCAACTGTCATCTTATTTTAAATAATAAATCAAGATTATTTTATATAAACATCTGTCAAATTATAATGCTAACATAAGCCATTCGATCCGCGTTATATTTAAATTTATTATAGCTTAAATTTAAGCTCATACCATGTACAAGCTATTTGTATTAGCTATCGATACGCTGCCAACATCAGAGAAGAAAAAATTATCAGGAATTGCTGATGGTACTCAAGAACCACTCAAATAATCTATTGTTAGCTCTGTGTGGAATATGATTGTGTTGGTTAATTGGGTTGTCTTGTTGCCTCAGACCTCGGTTCAATTTGTCGTGCTCACCCGGGGGTCCTCCCCCTGCTTGGATTTTGGTGCTTTGCATGCGTAAATTTTTTCTCCTTACAACGCTCTGGTGATGTGTACCCAAGCGCCTCGGCATTGCAGGGTTTGCTAGGAGAAACAACAAAAAGCAGAACGCCACAACGCTCTAGATTCGACACCGCTGCATCATGATAATAGAGGCTTGAGTGCCACAACGCTGTGAGGCGAACTGGACAATTTTTCTTTCGTGATTTTCTCAACAGTGGCGTCCCTTGGTGTTATTAAATTAACTTTCTTTTGTTTTAAGTGTGAGAACGGTGTAAGAGAGAAGAGAGATTTGTACTTATTTCTCTCAATTTTCATAGTTGATTTTTTTTGTGTAGTGCGATGTGGCACCGTGGTTTTTTCTTGATTTTGGATTTTTCCACGTTAAATCCTAGTGTCATTTACTTTCCGACACATTTATATTTTTCTTGTTTATTTCGTTGCAGTGTTTACTTCCATCCCCGTCATCGACTCTTTGAAACATCTGACTTGCCATAAAAGAAATAGTTAACAATATATATAGAACGGATAAATGAAAGGTTGAAGATTGCTCCAGAAAAAAGCATTCAATTTATTGATGTCTGAAGAGCTTTGTGCACTGCAATTTTGTCCAAAAATGCATATATATTAAATTTTCTCTTAAGATTTCATCAGATCATAGGTGCATGCCCAGATCTCTCTCTTGCAGTTCCAAAAACACGTCCTTGCACCAAAAGGGGAACAATACAAATACAAGGGCAGAAATTAGACATATTTCATTGTTTAAAATTGCGCAATATGAGGCTCGCCTTGAGGCCCGCATTTGCGCAATTCCAGTAAAAAACGCCTCGATGCTTTTACACCTCTAGTTTTTTTATGAGGCTTGCGCCTCGCCTCACTGGCATGAGGCTTACGCCTCACGCTATATATATTAAAACTTATATAAATCTTGAAGTAAATGTCCAACATTGGACTCTATAAGAGAGGAGGAAGGGGAGAGAGCAGTTCACCGTAATGATGATTCAAATGAAGAACTCGTTAGTGATAACAATGATGATGACTTATGAGTTCTTATGTGATATGTCATTGCTATTTATTTTTGGAAATTGGAATTATATCTTAATGAAAATAATACTGGGATTTGGGAAAGATAGAATTTTGAGTTGAACTATATTTCATGTTGTCTTATTATTGATATATTTTGATTGCACTTCATATCTTATGCTTTTTTATATTTTATATTATTCACTCATTAGTATATAAAAAATTTATCATTTTATGTTTACGCAATCTTTTGATTTTGAGGCTTACGCCTCAAAACGCCTTGAGGCTTACGCCTCGCCTCACGAATGAAAAACGCCTCAATACCCGAATACGCAATTTTAAACATTGCATATTTGCCAAGCCTGTCTTCTTCTTTTTCCAATATAACTAATCTATTGTTTTTATACTCCCCCTACTTTGAAATTTAAGAAGTTATGCATCATTCTAATCTTATGCATAGCAAATACAGAACATATAGTCAGGTTTAGTGAATAAATAACCAAGAAAGCATACACTATCACACAAAATAAGCCAACAGTTCATCAGTTCATGCAAACAATTCCTAGTCTAGGAAGTGGCCAGGTGCCAATGAAAACTTTCATAGAATTTAATAAAAGAAAAACAAAAAAGAACATTTCTCTCCAAGATTCTGCATAACAATGCTGTGACATTCAAACACAGAGAGATTACTCAAAGTAAATTTTCATAAATAGCTAAAGCAAAGGATAGCTCCAAGGCAAGTCAATTAAGCATGTAAATTACCGTAATACCCAGCTTTGGAAGTTCTTTCTCAATGAACATTCTGGTCTTTCGGTAGCAATCAGTGGTAGTGATAATATGCCCTTTAGCAGGAACCAATGCCATAATCAAAGCCACACTCGCATACATCCCAGATGACACAAACAGGGTTGACTCTGCTCGTTCTAGTGCACTGCCATGTGGATACCAAATGAAACCAAAGAGTGTCAAGGAAAAAGAAAAAAATGGTTTCTCGTACTTGTGCAGTAATACAATTCTGTCATGAGAGTTAAACACTGAAACTAGAGAATGCATCGGCAAGCACCTCATTTTCTCCTCCAATGACTTTGTGGTAGGGTTCCCATAGCGGCCGTATTCATAACTGGCATATCTTCCCTCCTAGAAAATGGTCAAAGATTGAGCCAGTTGCATATAGCAGAGAAAAGTACCCATTTTAAATAGAAAGAAAATGAGGGGATGAGAACAAATATTAATAAAAGAAAAATATTTAGCATATTAATTGTAGACCTTGAAGTCAATCAACTCATCGGAGTTCTTGAACCAGTAAGCGGAAGTTCTAACAAGCGGGGTTGTAATAGAATCCGTTACCACGCCACGACCGTATCTTTCACCTGCGGAGACACAATTAAAGATGAAGTTACAAAAAAAGGCATTTAAATCAACCTTATAGCAGTGATAGCCCATAAAACTCTTCTAAAAGTCCCTAATTATTCCAATTTTTTTAAAAATAATAGTAAATTAAACCTTAGTGATCACAAGAAAACGCCAACTAGTCAAATTAATACAATTAATAATTAACCTAGTTAGCGTAAGTAAAACAAATTTAGCCGTAACTTCAGCAATTAATAATTCTTACTAAATCCCCAGTGAAGCTAATTTTTATTAATCCCTGTTTATAATCCTAACTAACCAAGTAAGCATAAACGAATGTAATCCATTTTAGTGAACGCAATGCATAATTAATATACAGATATTTAATCATTAATTAAATTCAAATTAATCACTCAATGCAATTAAAAACTATTTAATCATTTTATCGTTGATTAATCAAAATTTAAATTAAAGAATAAAAATCTGTATTGTTGGGATAATTAATGAATTATTATTCATGATAAGTAATCGATTACAACTCAACTCGATCCTTAACTAGAAGCCAAGAAGCCAAACAATTCTTTAAAATTAAACAAATTGACAAACAAATATTTCAGAAAAAGAAAAACCATCTGAATCTTTGAATGAGAAGATTAGAGGACCACACAAATTTTGGATTTATCCAATTTTACTTAAACCATATAACCCTTTAATTTAATTGACGATCAGTCCATTTTTCAGAAAATAAGCTATCTCGAATAAATGCAACCGAAAGGGAAGTAGTTTGTCACCGGCATGAACAGTAAGGCTCTGATCGGAGCCAAATAAAGCAGAGACAGCAGGCGTAGAGACAGCGTTCGGAACCTCATCCTCGGAGGGCAGGACATCAGAATCATGTTTGATAGACTCAGTCACCTCCTCCTCTTCCGGGAGAACAACAGCCGCAGCGGCCAAAGAGGCGGCGGACACCGAAGATTCAAAAGGGGGCTGGTCATTAGACCACGAAGCCGCCACGATCTGGGCCACACCGATGTTGCTGCAGTTCCGACGAGCCTTATTGCTAAGTTGGCGAACGAAGTTGGGAGGAAAACGCAGGATGAGGCCGAAACGACCGCCTACGAATGCAACACGGCGGCCGAGGAAGACAGACCTTCTTCCAAAAGCCGTCTTCTCGGCTCCGTCACTGGATCCATTGTGCCCTGCTGAAGGGGGGCAACAATCCGAGGAGGAGCTGTATAGTCTTGTCCTCGATACCCGAAGAGGGAAGTGCTGGGCGCAGGGGGCAGATGTCGCAGCCATAATCTTCAAAGAGCTTCAATCAATGCCAAAAGATCAAACAATAAGCAATTCGAAATGACAACAAATTGTCACAAAGTAAATTCGAGTGCATCCGAATATGGAAATTAACTAAATTAAGTCCCCCCGACCCGCCCCTACAAGAAAAAGCTCCCAGGGCAAGGTGGGGCAACGTTTAACAGATCGGCGCTATAAATCACCAAAACCAATAAAGATCTGAGAGATCAAAAATAGAGAAGATGAACCTAGAAAGGAATACTCAAACCCTGTCTTCTTCTCCTCGATCTGGATTTCCGTCACCAACGGGGTTCAAGAAAAGGAGAAACAGAGGAAAGACGGATGGCCTTTGCTGACTGATACCTAAAATCGGTCGCGACACGTCCGGTGAGCCAACGAAAGCTAAAAACCGAAGAGGTAAATAAATAAGGGATACTGTGCCCCAAAAACAAAAAAGAGCCAAAAAGACTCAATGGAGTCAAATTGCCTAGTGAAGAATGTCGACACAATAGCGGGTGATTAATTAATACTCAAGTGGCTGTCATCCTTCGATCTTTTGATTAGCAAAAGTTGGCATGTACAGCATTTTTAAAGAAATATTATACTCTGAAAAAATTTAGGGGGCTTTACATACATATCACTTTATTTTATGCTATTTATGTATCTAACACTTAAAACATTAATATTATATGATGACCACCCATAGAACAAATTTGGGTGCATGAAATAAAATATTAAAGTTTATAGAATTGTATAAATGATATAAATGAATTATAGGAGTGGTATATTTGATATTAAAATTATATATGAGTGGTAGGCATGTAATATTAATGTTTTGGATGTTAGATATGTAAATAGCATAAAATAAAGTGGTATGTATGTAAATTTTCCTAAATATTTAATGTATATATTCATCACGAAATTTTTATATATTTATGTATCTAATATTTAAATTTTTATATTTATCTATGATACATGATAAAAATATTTTACTTATCTATACACCATTTATAATACAATATTATATTGAAAATTTTTAAAGTTAAATTCGAAGCTGTTAAGATTGCAATTTCAACTTAGTTAAATTGAATATCTCAGACAAACCCAACAACACTAAAAGAGAAATGATCTGAATCCAAATAAGTTCAAACTAAGAATTTAAGGTATCGTTAAAATTTTCTAGATATTAAATGATGGACTAAATGATCTTTGATTTTTCATTGCTTAGAGTCCAAATAAATGTTTCGATGAGAAGACTTTGAAGTACCCAACATCCCTCAATATCACTAAGATACTTATGACCGCTACAATCATATAACTACCGTCGCAAGAGCAGTATTATCTAACTACTATTGTCTACCTTTCATTTGTCATCCGCCATTGTCCAATCATCGCATTCTGATTTTTGTCATCTAATTAGCATTGTCTAGCCGCCATTGTCTAATCACCATCATTTGACCACTAATTTTTTATTGTCCTAGTCCAATCATTATCACTGAACTAATTTTGTACAATATCCATCTTTATCCCTCCATTACTTTTCTGGCTAGCTTATCATACAATTGCATGAGACCAAATTTAAGTTCATCATGTCGTAATCTTATTGAAGAGGAAAAGCAAAAATATGTAATTCAAGTTATATAATATATCATTTTATCTTGGCCAAGCCCATTGTTGTTTTCTCCAATGAAAATTTTCATATAAATACTTTTGTATCTACCATGTTCCTCCGTAGTTATCCAAGCCAAGTTTTATATGCAAATCTATGACCTAAAACTATCTTTTTATCATAAATAAATTTCTAGAACATAATAGTTTGACATCGTCTATTTTACAAACATCTTTTCAAAGACTGGCAATTAATTTCTCAATCAAGAAGAACACAATCCGATTAGTAAAAGCTACCAATGTCTCACTTTAAAGAATCATATGCATATGATGGAGTATAAAGCTCAAATCTTTATAGAACAATTATAATATAATAAAGTTCTCCCACAACAAAATCAATAATAAGTTAGTGTGAGAAATATGATGTTGCCTATGTAGCACCTCTCCAATACCATATTGCAGTTTATCTTTCATCACAACCTCTTAAGAATCTCTTGGATATTGCTGCTCAGTTGACCTTTAATCTTCTAGAAACCTTTGAGGCTTAAATAATCACTGCTCATTGAGGCCTTGTTCAAACAACTTTCAAGAGTTCACCTCTAATTAATGCAATTCTCTGGTATTATCATTTAAATGGGGTTAAAGTTAACTAAAATTGAACCATGTGATAGGACCTGTCATGCCCCATAAATAAATTTGAAAGAGTTATTCTTTTAACTTTTATAATTTATAATAATGACCACATAGCTATCTAAGATTTTAAATTTATTTTATGAATAATAAACTAAGTACCATAACAACGACATCAAGCCTTTATCCTACTACGCACATAAATCTTTTTTCTTCATTGTGTCATATAATGAGTCAAATTCTCATTTAAATATGATAAAAAAATACCATTTCAAATATTTTCTAACCAAGTCTATGTCTAACTCTTCTTATCTTAACATAGCTCAAATCAATTACATCTATTAGAAGACCAACATTTTATGTGACCAAATCATCTAAGGCGACTCTCTCTAATTTTATCTGCATTTTAGAAGGGGTGCAATATGAGAACTTCGCTGGAGATCATCCATCCTAGTACTACTCTTGCCCAAGCACGCTTAAATGCGGAGTTTTAATGAGATCCGATACTAGTGTTTGTATTATTTATTCATCAAGTAATAATATAAATAATCATTTATAAGGCTATCAACACCCATCTAAAATAGTTTATATAATCTTTAAAGAAAGGAAAAAAACACATACTAAAAAAATTATCAACCTCTCTAATGAAGAAAATAAGGGCAATAAAAAATCCAAAAGCATCATTTCCACCAAATTCACTAGGAGCATGAGTCATATGATTATATCTCATAAAATGCATCCAATGCAAAAAAATTAATGGAGATCTAAAATTTTAAACACGTTAAGTCGAAGCTGTAAATGAGTTTAGTTGAACCCGATGTCAACTTCTCTAAGTTATATTGGGCTTGAGCTCGACTTGATCTCAAAACTTAAGCTCGAACTTGACTCATTTGTGTTAAAGTCGTTTTGAGCTCAAATTATGTTGCAATTAATATCAATGAGTTTTCTTAAGAAACGACATGCACAATAATGATTATAATAGGATTGAAGCTAACAAATGAAAGAATTAGTATATTTTAAACTAATAAAAAAGAAAGAAAAAAAACTAATTTGATTTAAGCCCATAGTTCAATGAGTAGGAGATTGCACTAAAAACCCACAATGAAAAATAGTTTCTGACTCATGCAGAATCAAGAAACAACGATAGAGAAAAATTCAATCATGTTGGGCGATATTGCATAAAAAAGCCTCAATAAATGCAATCACTAAAACGAACTGTCCGCTGCCACACCCGACTTCGTCGAGCGCGCTTGGCGGTCCGTAAACCCCGGCCGACCTAATGGGCCACCCAGGCCACAATCCCATAGCCGCCGCTTTGGAGCCCCCACTTAAGGGTCGATTGCCGCTCGAGAGAATCGAACTCGGGATGGGGGGTTCCCAACCGAGCATGCCCACCAACCGAGCTAAGCATCCCACCAACCGAGCTAAACATCGATGGGTAAATCACTAAACCTACATGAGGGGAAACCATTTCAAATAAAAACCAATCCTAAAAGCCAATGTTGTCACCTAGTGTTTGCCTAATAAATGCCACGCCACTTGAGCCGAGGTCCTTTGGTAGTTTAAACTATTTTTTAGCTTTTATTTAAGTAGGTATTCTTATAAATGCATCCATGCCTACACGCATAGTTGCACTGACATGCGATCACACTCAAACTCATTCAACCTAGTTCATATTTGATTTTGAGCTTGAAAACAAATATTTCATTATTTTGTTAATATTCTTGACTTAATTTTGGCAATTCCAAGCCTAATTGAGCCTCTACAGTTAATTTCGAGCAAATATAAAATTTTGAAATGAAAATTTTTATCAATTTTAGCTCTAATTAATGCAAGTTTTAAGGAAAGATAAATTTACAATTTAAGAGAATTTATGTAAAGACCATTTTGCTCCCAGGTTCGTCCGGACGAAGTTTGATTGTCCGGGACGATCGGTACAGGTTGTGCAGGAAAACAGTTATGGCTGTATGGTTCGTCTGGACGAAAATAGGATCGTCGGGACGAAATTCTTACCGAGAGCAAATCGTACGGGACGATAATTAATTTCGTCTGGACGAAATTTGTCCAGAGCCCAAGTCGTCCGTGACGATAATTAATTTCGTCTGGACGAAATTTGTCCAGAGCCTAGATCGTCCGGTACGATCAGTCTTGATATATAAGGAAATGAGATATTTTTGGAAAGAAAGGACGTCCAGGAGAGAGAAAAACGAAGGAAAAGATGATTTTTTAGCGACTCCAGTCTGTTTTCGTCCGTTGTGGTAGTTAAAGAAGTTGACCGACTCGAGGTAAGGCACATTCCGCCTTTCTCAATTTTCAGAAACGAGATTTTTGACGCATTTTCTGTTCCGGATTTTGTTCCCGTTAGCGAATTTCTTGTATTATTTTCTCCTGACAAAGGTTTTACCGCGTAACTTTTGGTTTGTCTCTGAGATGATAATTATGCACGTTTTGAGTATTTTCTGGAAGATTTGTATCGGACATTTTGAATTCTGCGGTGTTTTGATTGAACTGCAAATTATCAGGATGTTGAAAAATATTTTGTCAGTACAATGAAAGTCTTATAATGTTGTTGTGAATGTTCTGTGGTAATTTGGTAAATTTCTGGATCTGAGAATTTTGTGTAAATTCCGTATGCTGCCGTTATGCCGCTGAATTTTCGTATGATTTCTGAATTTCTGAAATGAAATGATTTGAATGAATTGATTAATTGTATGCTATCAGAAGGGAGTTATAAGGGGCCGGAATCCTATGTGATTCCGTTGTCTGGGTTAGGGAATTCTGAAATCTGAAATGAGCTCTGAAATCTGAAAATGTTCCGGAACCTCTGATATCTGTTCTGTTCTGATGCTATAAGCACAACGAGAGACATAAGGGGCTAGAATCCGTTGAGATTCTGTCAGTGTCTGGGAAGGGAGGCATAAGGGGCCAGAATCCGTTGAGATTCTGTCAGGGTCGGGGAATCTGATACGGATGATCGGATATGAATGTGATTTTATCTGATTTCTGGTTTCTATACGATTCTGGTTATTCCGTACAATTATGTCTGCTCTGTGACACGAAAGTTTTATAATATCTGTTCTGAACTCTGATTTGAAATGACTTCAGTTTTCTGTATCCGTAAGCTAATTTCTGATTGATCAAGTATCTGTTCTGTCTGTTTTACGATTTCTGTACGATTGTCCGAATTCTGTACGGATACTTTTCTGATACATTTTCTGATGTGAGTTTCTGATGATTTTGATTGGTGATTGATGTCTTGCTGAGCTGTTAGCTCATCTTTGTTTTCTACGTGATTTTCAGGTTCTGAGAAAGGGAAGGAGGTCTTGGACTAGACGTTCTGAGTCTGATCTGTGATTAGGTACTTGATACTTTTGATTTTTGTATAGTCATGGCTTTTCTGTTCTGTTCTGTTCCTTCTGTCTGAAGCCATGCACTGTATCTGTATATGATTATTTTGATGAAAGAAAAGATAGACGAACTGCGCTGTGTTTGGATGTTTATAGTAGCTCTGTGTTTTTCTGTCTGTGTTATATTTGGAAGAAAGTTCTGAAGCAAATTCCAAAGTCAGATCATGGATTTGTTGGCTCGGTCGCGGCCCGATGCGAGCGGGATCCATCCCAATCAGGTTGGGTCGTGACAATTTATTTGGTTCATGTCTTGATAGGTGATCAACATTAATGTCTAGCGAGTGATTGCATACTCTAATATTTTTGAAACTATAATTTTACATAGTGAATTTAGCTCACTTGACATACGCCTTCCTATAGCTCTTCAAAGGGTTTTATAAGGAGAGTGTTGTCCTTAATGACGGTTAATATTGTGATAGCTTAAATCTTGTAAGTTCAAAACAATATACCTGAAGTAATGAGTTGTGAAGATTAGCTGGTCCATATTTGAGTTGAATAAGAATTGTAGGCACCATTAATTACTGTTATTAATAATTTTGGAGCTGCAATAGTTTTTAATTATGAGATTTCAATAATCATGTGATAGTTATGAGGAATTTGATATGTGATTAGGGGTGGCATTAAAATAAATTATCAATGTGGAAGCCATCTTATTGGAATTTTCATTTGGAAACCTCATGAGACTGAGATGAATTATGATGTAGTAGATCGGCGGAGGAATTGGACTTGCTAGAAGGACACCTAATTCAGGGAACAAACACAAGCTTAAAGCTTAAAAAAAAGATTAATATTCATTAATAATCTCCTCCTTTCTACAATGTCTTGTATATATAAACATAATAGAAGATTCTATAAAGCATATACCTAAGCTAACCAAGGATATACTATTCCTAAGGTGTGCTAAAACTAGGATGTTCCTACATCAAATTTTGTCATGGTTAATAGAGTCTGTTAAAAATGGAGAGCAACTGTTAATGTTAGAAGAAGGTTCTCGACAAATAACTTCTCTAGAATAAGAAAGAATATTTCAACACCGAGAATGGACATCTTGAGAATATTGAGATCCCTACTATACTAACATCTCATCCTTGTCACATAAAGGGTCATAAGTAAGCTAAATGAATACACAAAAATTGACGAGTACATCCGCCAAAATCGTCCACTAAGACTTCGTTTATGACAACTTTCTTATTGCTTTATAAAATAACTTTTTAATACAAAAATTTCTTGAACTAAAATTTTTGTACTAGGAAGTTGCTTTAGAAAGCAACAAGAAAATCATCCTAAACAAAGCCTAAAGATGCAACTTCTTGTAAAATGACTCGCGACTTATTGGTTAAAAGACAAATTCATTTCTTCAACGTCATGAGTTAATGCCACATACTCCATGATTTATCACACATTATTTCTAATTTAAAACTATTTATTTCCCTTTCTAAAAATATATATATATATTTCTTCTCCAAATTACAACAAGTTGATATATATTTTCAAAAAGTTACATACCCATAAACCTCAAATGTTCTAGTTGATTATCATAACATTATCTTTAATAATAGAAGGCCACACAAAATTTCTTCCCACTCTTGCTGCCAATCAAACAAAACAAACCAACAACTAACAACCATTAATTTTCAACCCATTAAATACAGCACATAAAATATAAATCCGGAATCCGACCCGATACGATCTACCCCTTTTAATACAGTATCGATAATAAAAAGAAAGCAGATTGAGCGCGTGGGATCCGCATCCGCCAGCGCAGGGGACGCGGACGCGTGTCAGCCGCCGCTTGATAAGGGTCGTTCTCACCACCTGTCGTTTGATGGCCGCTTAGCTGGCGGGCCGGACGCGGAGCGATTCTAAAGAGTCTCCGTGAGGAAAACCTTCGATCTTTCTTTGCGCCAAAGGAATTACCAGTAGGATAGGAAATCCAGATTGCCGTGAAGAAGGTAGGGCTTCTCTTCCCTCCTCGATCTCTTTTTCCTTTCTCCTGCTTCATCTATATGATCGTTAGGGCTTGGGGGCAGATCAGCCAAACCTCGCCGTAGGGAAGCTTAATTTTTGTACTATTTTTTCCCCGGCTGCGTCTGAATTTTCTGTGTGGAGGTTTTTTATTTCGAGGTGATTATTGCTAGATCTATTTGGCATTGTTTAAACATATTTGATGCTCAGAAACACAGTCATGATTCAGTTTACATTGAGTTTTGTGCCATGTTGTTATTTGTTGCAATAAGCCGTAGGGTGATTCTATATTGCTCCCTTCTTCTTGATTTATCTTCTGCTCTGGATCTCTTTCTTATCAGGTTGATATATTTTTTATCAATTTATAGTATCTGATGTACAATTTATTGCGAAATAATTTTTGTTACCGTTTGGCTTGTTCTTTCGCTTGTTCGAAAGAGGGGAGATATAATGCTTGATGTAATATTGATGTTTCCTAGGTTGTGGAATAAGTTTGCTTTGATAATTCGGATCTGCCCGATATTATTGACCTTGCGAGCACTTTCTTATAGGGGTCTGGGGGACCTGAGTCACTCGAATAAAGAATATAGTTATATTTTATTTCCTCACCCGGGACTGCTCTTTTATATACATTGTACCCTTTGGACTCTTTTATTTCTTATTTTTTTGATCTTTCGGCATCTATTGGATCTCTGAAGATTACAAACGGTAAAATTATGCCATATTATATTGTCTGGTTGCTATTTTCCATTGAAGGCCATAGAATGATTCCTTCCCCTCTATCTCTCTCTCATTTGCTTTATTTTCCCCTCCGAGATATGCTGTTCTTATTTCTCTTACCTATTGAAGTGGATTGATACTAACTTTTGCTGATGTATGATATCTGATTTACAATTTATGGCTAAACTGATTTTACCGTTTGGGTTATTCTTTTGCTTTTATTCTGTTGTGTCACTGAGTTTTTTTGGCACCTTTAAGGATTACAAGTGCAACGCTTTATATATATATATGATTTTCATTTCCTTCTTGCACCTTATAATTTTGTGGATCTGTAAAGCAAATATTTATACATGCCAACATTTTGAAGTAGATATTTGAATTTTTGCAGAGCTAGATAACAATAGTGGTTCATAGCATATAGCAGAATTTAAAATGTCACCTGTGGAGTCTTCTCGTGAGGATAATGTTTACTTGGCCAAGCTCTCCGAGCAAGCTGAGAGGTATGAAGAGATGGTCGAATTTATGGAGAAGGTAGCAAAAACAGTTGATGTGGAAGAGCTAACTGTGGAAGAACGTAATCTTCTATCTGTTGCATATAAGAATGTGATTGGTGCTCGCCGTGCCTCATGGAGGATCATCTCTTCCATTGAGCAGAAAGAAGAGAGTCGTGGGAATGAGGATCATGTGGCTTTGATCAAGGAGTATCGTGGCAAGATTGAGGATGAGCTCAGCAAGATCTGTGATGGGATCTTAAAACTGCTTGACTCCCATCTCATTCCTTCTGCTACGGCAGCTGAATCAAAGGTTTTCTATCTCAAGATGAAGGGAGATTACCACAGGTTTTTAGGATTTACAATAATATTTAGAAATAAAGAAGTAGATTTTGTGCTCATTTTAAATATACTTGAATGATTCATGCGTAGGTATCTAGCTGAGTTTAAGACTGGAGCAGAGAGGAAGGATGCTGCTGAGAATACGCTTTTAGCCTATAAATCGGCTCAGGTGGGGACCTTTTTCTCATCTTCTCCACTTCATTATGTATTAATCAGGTTTTGTATGAAGAAGAATCTAACCTATTTAACAACTTATTCATAAAATTTGAACAATTTTCTTGTGTGTTAGCTTTTAGATTTATTTTGTTCATTTCAATCTCCCCCCTTATCAAAATTTAAAACATTTGCATGTGTTTGATATATACATTGTTGATTATTTGCAGGACATTGCATTGTCCGATCTAGCCCCAACTCATCCCATACGACTGGGGTTGGCCTTGAACTTCTCAGTTTTCTATTATGAAATATTGAACTCTCCAGATCGTGCTTGCAATCTTGCAAAGCAGGTGTGTTTTAGCATTCCATATACTTTTCTTGAATGAGTTCGTAATTATCATCTTGAGTATTTGTGCAACTTCTATTTGAATGAGTTCTTAATTATCATCTTTAGAATACTTTCTGTTTGATAGCACAAGTGACTTACCATGTTATGCAAGAATTGGGTCAAAAAAAGTTTAATGCTTATCAATTATTCTTGAATTGAATAAGGGGTTGTTTGGTTTGAAGAAAAGTTGATGTAAACTATTGCAAATGAAGGGGATTCAAGAATGTTGATGTTTTGTTTGTTGAAAAGTATTCCTTGTCAGTTTCCACTAAACTAAACACATTAAATTTCTGTCTTCGGTAGCAAGGAGAATGAATTTTTTATGGCTGCATAGCTTTGTTCTCGTCAACACTATGTTTCCTGCTGTCTTTCGTGAATGCCATTATGAATGAGTCCCTTTTTGTTTGAGTTCCCTTTGGCATGTTAAATGCCTTATTTATGCTTGAAAGTTTTTTCCTTAAAAAAAAAAATAAAATTTTAGACTTACTAGCTTCCTTCGCTACTCTGTTGTTCTAGAAGGTCCACATAACTACCGTCACCTTAAAGACAGATCCATTCATATGTTGGTTGATAGCTAGGCAGCCTTCAGTATATAGGCATGCTTGTGGGGAAAAAATGTCACATTTAATCCTAGCTCTTCAGCCGAGTTTTATTGTTTGTCTTTGAAGTGTTTGTGATGTGAAACTACATGGAGTTACTTGAGAAATTAAAACGTAATTGATTAAAACTTACTAATGAAAAACTTATTGCTTGCAAAAAGAGAAGAATTAGGAATTTAAAGTGTATACTTGCTTAGGCAAAGAAGTGCTTTTGATATGAACCGAACAATCTAATCAAAATTCAAGACAAATAGCAAGTACTAAGTGCTCATAACATAATCCACCATTTAATAATGAGAGGTTCACCTTGAGTACCGTCTCACATACACTCTTTGGGCTTAGCGGAGAAAAGCGAACCAAGTAACGAAAGATATTACCATGAAGAAGATGGCGCCAATGATCTTCGTTGATGAAAAGGTAGCCGGCGGTGGAGGAGGCGGTGGATGGCCGATGATGGTCCAATGACTTGGTGGAAGGTGCTCTTCAATCGACAATGTCAGTTGGTACAAGATGCAGTCGATGTACCCTTCAACAGTTTCGTCGTTGCCAAAGAAGACGTCAAAGAACGGGGATCTAAGAATATCTGTCCTTCCTTGCTCGTCGAATACGAAGCCGTGGTCGATCTCAGGATCGGCCATGCATCATTGATGAGATTGGGAGAGGACGTCGACTTCTTCTCTTGGCTTCAAGTATTATGAGTAATTAAGGTTTCACAAGAGGGAAGGCACAAGGGAAAGGGGCGGCCAAGGGTGGAGAAGGGTGCGGTTTGGGATGAAGGAGAATTAGGTTAGGTTAGGGCGGAAGAGGAAGAGCTTTAATCCAAATCTAAAATTAGTCTCAGACTTTAAGTAGATTTGGAGGGATTTAATTTGATATTTGAATTCAAATTAAGGAGGGATAGGGGGGCTTTAATGGGAATTAATGGGGGCCATCAATGGGTGGCCGGCGGCATTGAGAGGGAGGGAGGGAATTGGGGAGGAGATTTGGGGAGTTTCTAAACAAGGTTTGTGAATTAGGAAAGCTAGTAATAAATCCAATGTATTTGAATTTAAATTAAATTCATGACTAAAAACTTTCCTATTTAAGACTGACAAATAAGGAAAGTATTTGAAATTTGAATTTCAAATTTCGAACAAGGGTAACTACTTTCCTTTTTCCCATGGAGCTAATTTAGGAAGGGAATTATGACGATTGAAATCGTCATAATTGAGGTGGATCCAATGGGAAGGCCGGCGGCAATGGGGGCTTGGGGGATGACGTCGGGTGTGAAGAGGGGAGGTTGATCTGCTGGTTGAAGAGGGGAATTTGGTGCTTCTAGAAGGTAGGATTTGAGTCGGGATGAATGAAATGGTGGAGCTCGGTAGGACGGTGGTTGTTGGCCGGCGGGTATGGAGAGGAAGGTGAGGAGGGAAGTTGGAAACCATGAGTCACGGACTCTTCCAATGACTGGTGGGTATTGCACTTGCTCACCTTGAGCTCTCTCTCTCTCTCCTTTCTCTCTAGTGCTCACACAAGAAGAAGAAGAAGCCAAAAGAATATTTTCATTTATCATTCATTAAAGAAATTACAAGACATTAGACCACTATATAGAGGTCTCCAATCATGAAAAGGAAAAGTACGAAATTGCTCTCTGGGCTACAATAACAAGACAATTTCCCAAAGGGGTAAATGCGGAAAATAATAAAAAATTAAATAAACATAACATGAAAATGTATCAAAAGTAGAGGAGCTGAATCGTAGTGGTAGATCTGCAATTCCTTCGTCGATAAACATGTCGGTAGCGTCTGTCGATGTCCTCATCAGTTTGCCTCAGTTGTAGTTATCCTCTAGTTGAGGTCATGCTTGTCCTTGCCTCCTCATGGAACCTTTTACCCTTTATGTTTTTATGTAGCTGTTTTTTTGTCCCCCAACTGTTATTGTATGTGTGACTTTTTGGTTGTTCAAGGGCTATATGCATTGTTATGTTTATGTTTTTTTTTTCCCTTTAAATGAAACTCATGGTAAAAATGCAACTTAACATCTTGTAGAATGAAAATATGAATTCCATTCATGTGGCGTGTTCATTGTCGATATTTAGGAATTTGTAGGTCCGAGTTGGGTGTATGGTTGGTTGCTTAATGAATTGTTCTGAACATTGAGTGTACTGCAGTAAATTTTTTTTCAGTTTTCATCCTACATTAACTCAGGCATTTACATTTATGTTTTTATGGTGCTTAGTTTTAAACACTATTTTGCTTGCCTTGTATATTTTGAAATGCATTTGAACTCAAATAATGTAAAATAGATTAATCTTTATTAGTGCGGTAAATGTTTCAAATTATTAAGGGAAGATGGTTCAAGGTTAATTGAAAGAGGATGGTGGGTTTGCTGTGGAACAGTTCTGGAGGGTGTAGGTGTGACGCCCCAAGATCTAACTTGAAAAAATTTCAATCAATTCATTAAAACCATTTACCAGAGCTATCTATAGTCTTCAATAACAGTCTACCAAACAATCGATAATTAAAACATCAATGTACAGTTCCATTCATACTTCAAAAGATCATATACAAAACTCAGGAGCTACACTATGAACCCAAACACATGAACTGAAATCTATCCTGTCCTGAGTACAAAAGGATCACTAACCAAAAAGAACAAAAACCTGGAGATTCCTGATCAAAACCTCAATCTCCTGCTCCCTTGTCCTGACCTGAAAATATTAACCACATATAATGAGCTTCAAAAAGCCCAGCAAGTCATCTAATACCTATAACTGAAATCAAAGCACGGTACTGGAAACAATATGCATGTTAGTCAAGCAAATCCATAACAGTCAACTACACATGATCAATGAATCTATGCAGATACGAAAATCAGTAGTCAATGCACAATCGATAAAATCCATAGTCAGCGATAGGAGAATCAATAAATAGTAGAAAAATCTATGCAGAAGAATCTAAATCGATCAGTCAAATCAATCGTATCAAATCAAATCAATACTTCGCAAGAATGGTTGAAGTCGAATCAATATAGTAAAACCTATTCCATATCGATCAATGAATCACATGCAGCAGTTCAATACGGTATATCATTGAAGCGAATCAATATCAATGAATCAGTACAATATCCATGTCCACAGCATCAATGAATCAATACAATATCCATATCAGTATCAATGCTCAGTAACATAATGCGAATATCAATGAAATCGTACAGTAACAATAAATCCGTAAATCCGTCCGTAAATCCATTCAAAAGCCATAAATCAATAAATCCATCACGAGATCAACATGTCAATACCGTACACATGCACTTCAACACCATAGTCTTACTGAACAAGTAGAATCACTGGCTATTAAGGCGTTTTTCAATCCATAGTGCTGTTGTAGAAATCCATAATTATATCTATCCGTTGGTTCAATAAGAGTCGTCACTCTGTGCCCGTCGGCATAAGAATCTCCTTATGCCTCCCAATCGTTATATCAATGCAATAGAGGATAACACCAAACCCTTTTTAAAGGAAAGCCCGTCGGCCCACCATCCTGTACAGGTCAAGTCAATCTCCAATCAACGATTCAACCAGCATTCACTTGTCTTTCAGTAACAATAACTGTAGAGCAATCATATATTCACATTTGTATGCATATCAATTCAAATCATCAATTTCAGAAAAATCGGAAATCGTACGAAAATCCAGCGGCATAATGGCAGTATACGGAATTTACACAAAATCGCAGAATCAGAAATTTACCAAATTACCACAGAACATTCACAACAACAATATAGGACTTTCATTCTACTGCCCAGACAATTTCGGACATCACCAGAATTTACAGTCAAAATAAAACACCGCCAAATCAAAACTATCCGGTCAAAAATCTCCAGAAAATAATCAAATCGTGCAGAAATACCATATCAGAAACATACCAAAAGTTGTGCGGTAAAATTTTTCGTCAATACAAAATGATGCGCGTTTTTCGGTAACGAAAATACAAATCTGAGCACAAAAATACCACAACTCGACATCTTCGAAAACATAAATAGGGTTCGGAGTCCTTACTGCGAGATAAACACTTCTCCCAACAGCGGCGCCGGACGAAAAGCGCTCCGCGGCCTCCGAAATCCAGCTTTTCCTTTGCTTTCCTTCTCCTTCTCTCTCCTCAGATATTTTGATTTTAAAAAATGATTTTCTCTCTCTTCAAAACGAGCTGATTTTCTTTTAATAGAAAGCTGATCGGCCCGGCCGATCGCCATATCGTCCAGGACGATATGAACAAAATCCAATCGTCCAGGACGATATCTCTGGACGATAATTAATTTTTCTCGGACGATAAAAACCCTTACTCACTAACTTTTGCCATGCACTGATCGTCCCAGGATGATCCAAATCGGCCCGGACGATCCTGGAAGGAAATCAAAGAAACGAGCTCTCATAGTAGGCGTTTGGACTTTGGAATTAGTTAATTTTGACGCTTAACCAGTTTTGAGTTGCAGGAAATGATTTCCTACATAGAATGTGTTTATTCTGAAGATTTTGTAGTCCATATGCATATAAGAACATGCTATAACTTTCCTTGGAAACCCTTTGAAGATCTTCTGGGTGATTATCATGTCAATAATCTCATTGAAGTTATCTATTGATGTTGAAGGATAATTCTTTTTTATGGCAATGAGCAGCCATTGTTTATTCATCCTGCTAGTATAGGGCGAATGCTATGGATTGCTAAATGACTCCAGTGATATTATTAGTGGGCTGTTGCTTGGAATTCTCATCTTGATGCCTCATTTATAGGCAAATGCTGCTGTTTTACCATATTATTTAAATAATGAAGAGTTTGTGTAATATGAATGATGGGCATGTTGTTAATAGGTTTCAAATGTTGCTGGAGTGGCGATGGAAGGTTTATGATTGATTGAAGGCTAAGGAAGGTACTGACTAGTTATAGGATTTTGAAATAGATTTTTGACGGAAATCTTTTTATAATTGATGGTCAACATTCTTTGATAGAATAGCTGAGGATCTTTAGACCAGAGATTTGAGATGTTTGCTAACTAAGGAATATGATTTTAGATCAATTAGATATGTGGATAAAAAGTTATGAATTTTATATGTAGAATGATCACAACAGGTGGACAAACTGAGGAAGTTGTATGACTTGATTTTTGTGAGCTTTGAAGTTGTTTAAGCCTTTGGAAAGGTGGTGGGTTGCAGGAGAACAAGTTTAGAGAGGGAAAGAGATAGGTTAGGGTTAACAAACCTTAAGTATGGTTGATTTGCATATCAATCTAAAAGATGGCAACACCAACTCAGCACTGTAGACACAAATTTTTTGCAAGAGATCAAAGTTAATTTTAATTGAAGCAATGTAAATATAAAAAATACTGTATTGTAAAAAATGAGGAGAACACAAAGAAATGCCCCAAAATTTCTTCCATTAAGCTCCTCCAAATCTATAATGGGCGCCTTGCCCAAGGATCCTATTTAACTAGCGAAAACAATACCAATCATGAGAAATTCCCTGAGTCCTTGATTGCAACTAGGGGTCCTCAATTTGAAGTAATTGAATAGCCTTCAAAAGAAGATTTTATATTAAAAATATTCCTCCAACCCCTTTGTAGATGAAAAGCATTAAAATTACAGGAGATAACTTAAAAGTTAAAAGCTATATAATTAATTGGATTTTGATGATGTGCTTTTGTAGTTGATCTAGTAATGGCCTTTCTCGGATCTTCATATGATTGTTTGCATCAACCCTGTCCTCCTGTTAAACTCTGCTTGATTCACAAAGTTAGAAGTGTTGAGCGTCAATATTTCATGTGTATCTACAAGTGGTGAAGTATATATATCTTTGATTCATCCTGTGATACAATATACATAGCTATTGAGATCACTGATAATGACCATAATTGTAGCAATGGACTTGCAATATTTGATAAACCCATTGGATGGGAATGATATTATTTATAATGAAAAAAAAAAACATGTCATTAGGCAAAACAAAAAATAATAGGGCTAAGGGTCATACTTATAATGCAGTAGTAGGTGGATTCATAGTGCTAGAGAATAGAGTGTATGTCAAACCATAATCATTATTATTATATTTCCCCATGTGAATTATTTTGAAAATTTTAACTAGTTATTTTAGATATTGTATTACATGTGAATAATAATTGTGTATATCATGTGCACATGAAAATATTTTATCATACAATGAGTGATGAATCATGTTGATCAAATTAGGTGATATAAGGAACAATCCATCGATGTCATAATATAGCTTATGATGCTTAATCAAGTATCTATGTTTCAAGCGGTAGTGATTTGTTAGGCGTCTGAAGGAGAGAAGCCTTATCAAGTAGGTCAAATTGGTTAAAAAAAGTCGTGTTGGGGATTTGAAGCTATAACATATATTTGCATATAATAATGTAATGGTGCATCTAGCAGTGTAAACGAGTCAAGTTGAGTCGAGTATCGCATAATCGAGCTAAGCTTGTTTAGTTCTTATTGAACTCGAGCTCGAGTTCGGCTTGTTAAAAATTTATAGGCTTGATCTCATTTGGAAGCTTGTGCTTGACTCGATTTTTTAATTTTAAACTAAAATTTTATTTTTTAAAATTTTTGTTTTTAATATATAATTAATTTTAAATTGTTAAAATGTATTATATTATGCCACTTTGAATTAATTTTTAGATGTATGTTAGTTTAATCACGCGGCTCAATGAGCTTATGAGCCGAGCGAGGCTGAGCTCGAACTCTTTTAATATATGAGCTCCAGTATAGGTTCAAGCCAAACTGGCTCAATAAACTCGACTTGTGAGCTCGTTTATGAGTCGAAGGTAAGCCAACTCGGCTTGCTTACACCCTTTAGGTGCATCCACCTTTTCAAAAAAGTTCTATCAAGCAAGAAATCAGGCAATTGATTAGAATGTTTGGATTGACTATATTATGTGCATCTTAGGCTTAATAGGACATTAGTGAGCTTACTAGAGGAATATATATATATATATATATATATATATATATATATATATATATATATATATATATATATATATATATATATATATAACCCACTCAAATGCTCTGAGAGTACAACGGGTGTTTGAATCTCAATGGTAAAATATGCAACAAAGGCTCATTAATATGCCCACATAGTGAGATAAAGGCTTGATGTTGTTATTGTAAAAGGCTCATTAATATGGGTAGCCAAGTTAGAAGGGGTGCTAGGGATTATTCAAATAAATTGGAGGCTTACATCTGTGTGTTTGGCGAGAGGTTCTTGGTCACTCTCAAAATTAGGTGTAGGTGTTTGACCTTATTGTTTGCTTAACAAGACTTATTTTTGTAATATTTCATGATAGTTGAATTTGTCATTTATATAATTGAATCTATCATCAATTTCATGAGTGATGTAATTCATACTAAGATCTAATTCTCCCGATCTCCTTTTGTCAAAAATTGAAGGAAATCTCCTACTAGGTAAGTTGACCATCCTATGGTTAATAAGATTTTGATTGTCTTATGCAATATTTAAATTAAAAAATAAACAAACTCTGCACTTGTTAGAGTTTTTCGCCCAAGGCTTTCTTTTTCCCATAAGCCGTTCCAATTTATTTTTGTTTTTCTTATCAACTCTAGTTCAACAAAACTAGCAGTTCTTTGATAATTATCCTTATCATGCTAATCAGATGAAGCACTTACTTGTCTGAGACAAAATAATTAATTATTAACCTTGTGTATGCTATTAAATGTTGAAGTTTCAAATTCCAGGTTAATGTAAGAGTTATTTAATGATGTGTGGGCATGCATGATTGCAAACACATTGCATAATGAACTGTTTTAAAAAAAAAATAAAAATGTCAAGGGTGGAAAAAAAAGATATTTGATGATTTTGAATAATGTTTGACTAAAAGAGCATCTAGGTGAGGTGGAGATCCACAATGGACGACTTAGTCCCAAGATATCTTTGATATATATATTTTTTATACGGAGCCTTTTTAGTCTTACAAATGCACAAAGCAATTGTGTTCTTTTTGATGAAAGAATGATTATGTAAAAGAAGAGAAAATAATGCTTTAATTTTTCAATAATGCCATGCAAGTAAAAATTTGTTTTACAGACTTCAAACATTTGTTAACTTCTTTTTATAAGTGAAGGTATGCATGCAAAAAAACTAATTAATCGAGAATACCCATAAAGAAAACATAATTTCAATCTTGATGTTTTAGAAAACTGATAGGAATCCTTTGTAGAAAACCAGAAAATTTACTCGCTGAAATTTAATTTCAGCAATTGGGAAAACAGGAATTGTAAAGAACTCTGGATGGAGAAAACCAGAAATTGCACTTTTGATTGAAATTAGTTGAAGAAAATCAGTAAGATACAATGAATCTTTTATTGGAGAGGAAGATCTGACTCTCCCAAATCTCTAGACGCTGCTAGAGCCCACTCAAGACACAAGAACCTTCTATTTTTCAGTCAAAATTCGAGATAAAAATCTAACCCTAGCCTCCACACATGTTTAAACATACAATTCCTTCAGTAAACTACCCAAACAGACCTTGTAATTTAAATTTCCCTCCTAATCTTTTCTTTAATTCCTCATTAAAGCCTTGATTTATTGCTAGACCCCACCCCATAAAGGGGGCGGCATATTGGAGGCAGAATCCTTCCTCCTTCTGTAGACAAATGCTGGCCTAAACTGGACTGATCCATAAAAAACACATCAAGTAGGTTGCATGAAATATTTCTTTGTAGATCATACCCTTAGCTGTTTACTACTTGGAAGTTTTAAAATAATCTTAGAATTGCCTACATAAAATTGCTAATATTTTAGATATCTTTAGAACAAATTGCTGTCGGAATAAAAGACTTCAATAGCAATGGAGAAACAAATGTTACAATTTTATTTAAAGTTGCTATTTTTATGAAGTAGAAGATCTCTTAAAAGTATAGTGTTTTTTACTAGAAGAAAATATTGGTGAAGCAATTCCAAGGTATGGTTGTTACATATGGTGGCGCCTCTCTGGATTGTTGATTTTTTCTCTCTTATTGGGCAAAAGACTATGAATCTTTAGATCATTTTGGCTTTGATATTTTTGTGGAACTTATTTTCTGTTTGATAAGGCCTTTGATGAGGCTATCTCGGAGCTGGACACTCTGGGTGAGGAGTCCTACAAGGACAGCACATTGATCATGCAGCTCCTCAGAGACAACTTGACACTGTGGACCTCTGATATAAATGTAATTTGTTTCTTACTTACAATTTTTTTATTCATACTGATTGTTACTTGGCCAAATGTGTTATCCTCCTGACAACCAAATGTTTCCTTCAACGTAGGAGGATGCGGGAGAGGAAATCAAAGATGCTCCAAAACGCGAATCTGGAGAGCCCTAGTTATGATGGGAGTTTTAGGTTTCGTTTGGGATGACTTTTTTATTGCTTAAAGCAGCTTTTTAGTACATAAATTTTAATTTTTGTATTAAAAAGTTGTTTCAAGAAGCAATAAGAAAGCTGCTTCATTTGGGACAGCTTTCTTACTGCTTCTTGAAATAACTTTTTAGTATAAAATTTTAAAAAAATTTAACTAGAAAGCTACTTTAAGAAGCGGTAAAAAAGCCGTCCCAAAGGAAGCCTGTTATTCCTTGAAATTGTGGTATTGCTAATGTAGAATATGTAATGATTGCTTCTAAAATCAAATAGATTTCATTTGAAACAACTTTGTCGTGTGGCACATAATTACTACTGCTTTTTTTCCATTGAAGGAGGTTTGATTGGTTTATTATAGTGGTTGCTGTTATTATTTTCTGATATAGCTGCTGTTATGCTTATGAGTTGTAAGTGAATTTAAGCTTTATTATGATCTCTAAGACATATATGGTTATTTTTTTATTGGTTGAATTCATAATATTCAGATGGATGGGTTAAGTTTTGCAAAATGTTCACATGAATTGTAATTTCTTCACACCATATGGCATGTATTTTATTTTATGTTATCATCTCATAATCTTAAAGATTTTACTTGGTTGAGACTATTTTTACTGATCTCCCAATCCTACAAGCGATGGAACTTGAGAATGCGTTAGATGAAGCCCATTTTTCTGAGAGATTATTCTGTGCGGATGCGAAACATAGTTTACTGTCTGGAGATCAGTTAGAATGTATCACATAGCGGTACGGAGCTCAGTACTGAGTAGGGGGCGACGTGACGCATTTTGGTTGGTCTCCGGATGACGTTCGGCGTCCGCACATAATAATTTCTTCATTTTTCGTCCTCCAACACAATTGTGAGAGAATGGCATGAACAATGTTAAGTTTAAAATCTTTAAAATCAAACGGAATTAAGCGTAGGCTGTTAAAGGAATAATTTGTGTATTTGGCATCATTTTTTTATTTTAATTATAATTTTTAAAATAAGAGGATAAAATTTCTTTGATTGTTTTGATTTTTTTTTTAAACTAATCAATTCAACCCACTCAAAAAATTTAAGGATTCATTATGTCCTAATTCTCCCAAAAAAAAAAACAATTGATCACAAACGAGCTCTTAATAATTATTCTATTAAAACTAATTTTCATCCATTGGTTTAGCTAAATAAATAAATCTGAACATAATTTTAAAAATTAAAAATTTAAATGACCAAATTTTCTTATAGGCCTAAGGCTTTTCCTCATGATTAAATCCTGCATAATCACATTCAATTTTTCTTACATTTAAAAAAATTATTTATATATTGACAAGCAGAATAAAATTAATAATTTAATAGAAATATATATAATGTACTTTATTTTAAAAAACATTAATTTTTATTTTTAACATTTAAGTTAATTAAAATAAATTCATACACATATCATTAAATATAAATTTTAAACTCAAAATCTCTTAATTAGTAATTAATCAAAGCTCTATTTAAATTTTTACTCGCATCACCCTATAACAAAGAACGGTGCCCACTGGCTTTGATCTCACACGCTAATGTTCACCCGTTCTGCTCCCACCGCTCTCTTTCGCCTCAAGTTCGCCGCCGGCGCATCCGTTCCCTCCGGCCACTCCATGTCTGCCGCCGCATCCCCCAACTCCGCATCATTGCCGCCGTCCAAAACTGTACGCGTCTTGATTCCTTGTCCTTCTTTCCTTACGATCCATCCATGGCATTTCATCGAACACCTTGCGAGCTTCTTTTTTCTGCTCGCAGGTGCGGGTAGAGATAAAAGGAAGGGTGCAGGGCGTGTTTTTCCGAGACTGGACGGTGGAGAACGCCAGGGAGCTCGGCCTACACGGTTGGGTCCGTAACCGTAGGAACGGCTCCGTTGAGGCCGTGTTTTCCGGTGATCCAGACGCCGTGCAGGATATGGTCGAGAGGCGCTGCAGGGTCGGACCTCCGTCCGCCGTCGTCACCGGCGTTGCTTCCTTTCCCTGGAACGAAGACCCTGGCCAAGGTTTTCAACGCAAACCCACTGTCTGAATTAATTTTTGCTTGAATTGAAGCAGGGGTATATTTGATGCTCTACTTGAATAAGTTTGTTTTGCACACTCAACATTGCATTGTGTGATATATATTATCTGTGTTTATACGAAATCTGGAGAGATCAACTTCTAATGGCATTGGAATTACATTGGAGTGTCTGTCTGGTTGATTGTAGTTTGCAGAAATACTTGAATTGCTTGTATATGTATAGATTTGTGATGTAATTGAATGGTAAAGCTGCATTTCTGTGTTTTTTTTTCCTCAAAATAAAGTTTTATTATGAAAAAAAAAAAAAAAAAGAATAGGTTTCCACTGGATTTTACAATTTACCTCACCGTAATGTGGAACATTCTTGTAAAAATTCTATTTTTGCTTCCTCTTTCACAACCAATGGTAGAAGATGCACTAATAAGACAACTGGGAAGAAAATAAGTTATATACAGTAGGATTAATGTTAGAGTTAAAGCCTCATGCCACAATGGAGATATACAAATGGAGAAAGGGTTCATAAGGCTGATATCAACTAGCTGGATAAAGTTGCTTCTGCTCTTGATGAAGAGATTTTTGCTTCGTTTGGGACTGCCTTTTTATTGCTTCTTGAAGCAACTTTTTGGTATAAAACTTTTAATTTTTGTACTAGAAAACTGCTTTAAGAAACATTAAAAAAGCCGTCTCAAACGAAGCGACTGTTTTCATTATTTTGTGTTGTCCTAGTTCATTAAGGGGCAAGTTCTCCCGTTAGTGTTGCATTTTTTTTTAAATTTTGAACATGGCTATTTTTAGTGCATACTTGGTTTCTCCAATGAAAGTCCTTGGATGTTTGTTATGGTAACTTGTTTTTGCATACCTGTGTAGTATGAAGTTAGGCAGCTTATGTCCATTGCATGAAATATATAGATGCATCATAAGTAGGCGTCCCTTAAGTTCATGGGTAGTCAATTAAAGTGTATATGAACTGTTGGTAGTATTTTAGACAATGGAATGTATTTCACGAATGAAAAATAAGATCAACTTGAAAATACAAATTGTGAAAATAAGATCCACTTGAAAATGCAAACTTCCTATTGTCAAAAATATAACATTTGTAGAACAATTATTAAAACGAATCAGATTAAGACTTCGTTTGGGACGGCTTTCTTACTGCTTCTTAAAGCAATGTTTTAGTATAAAATTTTTAATTTTTGTATTATAAAGTTGCTTTAAGAAACAATAAGAAAGCTGTTCCAAACGAAACCTAAATAAATGAAAACAATAAGCTGGAAATGCAAGTCTCAAAAGTTGAGATTGTAATTTTGTCCTTAGAGTAATAAGCGCCCTTCCATGCGGATTTCTTCGCCATTGTTGCTCCCAAGATTGCTTCTAAGTCTCTTTTCTTGCTTCTGCTATAGCACAATAATATATAAGTTGTGCAAGCTACACTCCCCACTAAACCCATTAATATAGGGATAAACTCACATGCTAGCTATACAACAACAACAAAATCAAAGCCTTTATCCCACCAAGTGAGGTTGGCTACATGAATCATTTTTTTCCATTGTATCATATTAAGAGTCAAATTTTCATTTAAATCTAATAAATAAATGTCATTTCTAATATTTCTAACCAAGGCTTTTTAGGTCTACCTCTACCTTCCTTAACATTAGTATCACGTTGCAACCTATGCTCCATAACTCTCTCCCAAAGTTTTAAAGTATGACACATCAACTTAATTCCTCTATAATTCGCATAATTTTGTGTATCACATTTATTCTTAAAAATATGAATCAACATACTCATTGTCCACTCATCTGGCATCTTTTTAGTCTTCAAAATAATATTAAAAACTTTAGTAAGCCAAGAAATTCCTTCATCTCCTTCACATGCTAGCTATAAAAAAGAAAAATAGCTCTTTTTATGTAGAAACATGAAGAGGGAAATTGCTTAGCAAGCTATTGCTCAGACCATAAAAAACTTTAAGGAAGAAGCTCTAATCCCTCCGTAGCTGTATGAGATAGTTTTAAGGAAGGTATATGCTAATAAAGTTATCCACATTTCCATTTACTTCCTACAGCACTTAGAGGAGAAATAGATGTGGTTAAACCTTTTTATTCATTTTTAATTCTTTTTAATGATAAAGGTAATAATCCCCCCAAAAGAATTAAAATAAATTACTAAAAGAAAGTTAGGTTCATTAGTTTGCATTATGTAGGTAGAATGAGACACCTCGAAGCTATAGTTAGTAATGATTTCATCAAATGAAGGTCCATGCTGTGATAACAATTTTTAGGCCAAGTTATTAATTGATAATTTAAAATCATACATATAATAGGAATGCTTTGGATTTCAATGTGGGGTGCTTTTATGATCATGCACTTAACATTAATACGCATAAGTGTTTGTAAAGATTTAGCTCAAAAAGATTGTCATTATAGAAAAATCGTCCATTATTGACGGATTTTTCAGGCAGAAATTAAGTTTTCCGGCGGATATTTTTTACCGGTAAAAGCCGCATAGGAAATGAGAACCGCGGTTCATTTTTGATGGGAAGTTTTTCAATCGGCTTTCTGATGGTTTTAGGTTGTGGTCAATTCGGCAATTGAAGCGGCGGTTGACCCAGAATATCCGTCGGAAAATTTCCGACAGATTATCCCGCCGACTATCCTATTTCATGAAATCAAATGCATTGAAATTTACAAGTCAAATAATCAAACAATCATTGATCCTTTGCAATTCTGAAGGGACCCCATTTCTGCAAATATGATAATCAACAACTTCAAAATAAACATCCAACATGGTTGTAATTTATGGCAAGAAATAATGAACCTGCTAATTGAAGTGAACCACAAACCAATAATAGGCTTTGGGGAGAATAGCAACAACTGAAGCAGTAATCTGATATAGCATAGGGAGCACATGGAGATAGGAATGGACCAATTTAAGAGCTCAAAACATAAAATAAGATGGAATTAGATATGGGCCAATCACAAAAGCCCAAGTAAGATGATTAATTTAGGTTTATTTATATTCTTTATTATTCTCATTAGTTTAAGAATTAAGTGTTGTAATGTGTGTTTTTGTGACATTTGAAAAAAACTTGGAATTCAAATTTTAAAATTTAAAATTTTGAAATTCAAAATTTTAAACTTTGAGGTTAGAATATCAAATGGTGGAGAGAAATGCCACTTAAACTCAAATGAGAGGTACCTACATAAAAATGCAACTACATCATTAAGGTTTTGTTTTGGACGGTTTTTTCACTGCTTCTTAAAGCAGCTTTTTAGTACAAAAAAATTAATTTTTGCAGTAGAAAGTTGCTTTAAAAAACAGTAAGAAAGCCGTCCCAAATGAAGCCTAAGAGTGAACACCTACTACCATCCTTAGTGTGAAATGCCTCTTCACCAAGGTGTGGTTGAACTACTCAAGCACCCTTTCATGAGAAGCCTGCCTAACTCCTCCCTCCTTTTGCTTATATTTAAAGTTTTCTTTTATGTAAGAGTTCATAAATATCCTTAGCTGAATTAATGAATGGATTGATGATGTTTTAGACAAAAATTGGAGTGCTAAAATTCTTGGAATGAAAATTTGTGGTTTAATTCCATACCATAAATTTTGCTTTGTGGCATTCCATCTTTGGCAAGTTACAAGAATTATTTCTTTTAAAACCTGTTCGTTTTGTTATTTAGAATTCTTCTATATCTCCTCTACACTCATATCATTTCTCGAGCTTTCCATATTTAAAAATAATTCAATGAAGTCAAAGACAAGCTCTCGACCAAGACTAGTTGATTGTTTGATTTATATTTTGTACTCATTAATTAAGTATGAATTTATGTTCATTTGTGTATTAGTGCCTTTAAAAAAAAATGCTTTAATGAAATTATGTTGATATTGTTCATTGGCACATTTATGAAGCCTGCAAATTACATGAAATTTTATAAACCTAAAAAATATGTTCTGCTGAACCCACTGTGATTTGTCTTTTAAATTAGTGATCGTAGGAAAATCATTAAAAATCTTGGCATCAATATATGCATTTTAGTATTATACGTAATTGATATTAAATATAATTTTTTATACAATCTAAAAAATATAAACTTAGCATCAATTTAAAATTTAGATTTTTTTTCTTAATTAGGAGATTTGATTTAATTCAGCACATAAATTAGCTCCACATGAAATTGAAATTGAGTTGAACCTAACTCACTCAAACAAGATATGATAATATTTCAATTTAATAGATTTACGCTTCATTTAGGGAGAAATTATTTTGTGCAGATACCGAATAATCCAGAGGCGAATCAGAACGCACCATGACACCTGGTATAGGATAGGCACACAACCGCAGTACACAACAAATGGATGATGTAACGCACTCTACTTCGCCTCTAACAACGTTTATATCCCCACAAAATAATTTCAGTTGTTTTGAAGAGTTTTCTTACTGCTTCTTAAAACAATTTTTTAGTATAAAAATTTTAATTTTTAACTAAAAAATTATTTTAAAAAATAATAAAAAAATCAACCCAAATGAAACTTGAGTTTAGCACCTACAAGAATGCATTGACCACAAACCCTGTTCCCTCCTGTAGGTAAGTTCAAGACTTGTGTGGAATTATGAATTAGGATAAGGTTAATGTTGATTATGAGAGGTAGAATAGTGTAAGAAATATGCATTACAGTTCTTGCACATAAAAGTAAGCCAAAATTTTCTTTTGTTAGACCTCAAAATTTACCGCAGGGGGGGGGGGGGGTAATGACAGTAAAATATTTACTTCACCTCAAAAAGATATTTTCAAAACAAATTCAAGAAACCAAAATATTATCTTCAAGGTGCCTAATTGATAAATGTTTTGGAAGTTGCTAACAATTTTTTTACAATTATATCCCTTCTATTGACACCAAGATCTCATAAAATAACAATAAATAAATAAAAAGTTGGCATGATCATGTATCAGCACGTATGAAAAACTTAGAAGAAGAAAGTTTACAGTACCATCCACTGCATGGAATAAACATCACAAGGATTATTTAGTTTCCTTGCAAAATAGAAAAAAGAATTGGGCTCAAGAAAAAAAATCCCTTTGGCAATTACATCCACCCAAATTTGTTTATTGACATAGTTTCCACAAAATTATTTCAGAGAATGAGGTCAGTTGACAACATCAAGAACCAGCTTGCGTGACTTGTATATAGACCACTTCAGGCGCCGATAGTATGCAGCTTGGAGCAAAGCAAGAGACAACACAAAAATCCACTTGAATCCCATCTACATGACAGGTCGATTAGTGATCAGGTTATTTAAAAATGAGCTTATGAACAAGAACAACAACATCAAGCCTTTGTTATCATGAACCATCTAAAAAAAAATCAAGCCTTTGTCCAACTATGTGGGGTCGGCTATATGAATCCTTTTTCTCCATTGTGTACTGTTAAAGGTCAAATTCTCGTGCAAATATGATCATTTCTAACCAATTCTTTTTAGGTCTACCTCTACTTTTCTTAACATAAGTCAAATGTAATAAATCTACTTTCCTAACCGGGTCATCGGAATGCCGCCGTTTTATGTGACCAAACCATCTAAGGCGACTCTCTCTAATCTTATTTTCCACTGCCAAAAAATATTGATCAATGGGCATATAGAATAATAATTTTTTAAAGGAGATTCGTCTAATATCTAAATCTTTATATTTACTTATATAATGACATTAAAATTAACGCTAATATTAACTTATTTGAATTGAAATGCATTTGTTTATGTATATATTTTGATGTGATTTAGACACTGAAGTGTTATATAAATAAATATAGTATTAGGTATATAAATATATAAGAATTAAAAGGTATGTATGTAAATCCCTCATTTTTAAGCGTATTTATCATATAAATTTGTATAGTTTGGTAAAATTAAATAGAAATAATGTAAAACCAAATGAAGCCAAAAACTTTTATGCATCTCATGCAAACAAATGAGAAAAAGATTACCAATTTGCGCTCTTCCATCTCTGGTTCAGCTGCCCAAGTCAAGAATGAGACAACATCTTTCCCCATCTACAATGTGAACAAAAGTAGAGTAAAACATCTTAGAAGATTCAATGACATAAGTTAAATTGGTCACCACACAGAAAAAACTAAAGAGCATACGCATGCCATACTATATATATGAAAATAAATTATAAGAAGATACCTGGGCTTCAGTGGCAGGAGTGCCATCTTCATACTCGACAGCACCATCAATAAGCATTTGAGGCATAGCTATAGCACCGCCTGGGAAGTATGGATTATAATGCAGACCATCTCGAATCTAGAATTTGTCCAAAAGACAAGCATGACAATTTATTAGAAAAAGGCAAAACAAAAATTATTAGTATCTACGAGCATACATGATTGTTGATTAGAAAAGGTAAAAAGTGGTTTATTTGCTGAATCTAGTGCAAATTCAAGAGAACAAATAAATACGGCCAATGTATTTTTCCGGAAGACAAAACAGTTTAACAGCAAAATTTAAAATAGATTTAGACTTCGTTTGAGACGGCTTTTTTACTGCTTTTTAAAACAGCTTTCTAATAAAAAATTAAATATTTTGTAAAAAAAAAGCTGCTTTAAGAAGCAGTAAATAAGCCATCCCAAATGAAGCCTTAGCCTCACTTAAGTAAACACTTAATAGAATTTAAACAGAAAGAACGGTGTTAAAATTACCATATTTTAAGGAGAATGTTGGAGGGCATTAATTAAAAATAATTGAAAAAAAAAAAGGAAACATGAATCCGAGCAGTGGAATTAACATGGACAAGACCTATTTAGGTTTGCACAAAGATCATTATCATCATGAATGAAGAAATTTTCTACACTTGAGGCTCAAGCAATCAAAATACTGGAATAACAAAAGAATTAATACATGGAAAGCATGTAAAAAAAATTACCACCCTTCAAATTTCCCAAAGTTATCATTAATATCAGGTTCTCACCACAAAACAAACTGTAACTTTTTGTGCAATAAAAGCCCTTAAAGATTAGACTTAGAACTAGTCATTTGGCCTCGCATGTACAATCAGATAATCTAAGAGCCTTACAGTTACCCTTGAACTCGGAACCAGGCAGACAAAGCTCAGTTTGAATTAAGGCTATGTTTAGAGCTGTAGATGCAGAGAATTTGAATGAAATAAAATTAAAACAAAAGAGAAAAATTAAACATAAAAAAGAAAAGCTCAATCAAGGACTGCATATGCATGCTCAACCCTAAATTCTGGTGATTTAATTTTATTTTCTTCACTTTCCTTCAATCCAAACAAATGTTTCTAATTTTTAAACTTAGAAAGGGTGGTGAGCAAGAAATTGAATAAAGGTTTAAAGATTAATCCTGAATGGAACTAGACCAGACAAGGATCAGTTTTGTTGCGGTCTGAAAGATTCGTGGCGGTAGAGTGAGTAAACTTTTTGTCTTAGTGATGCACGAATATCCAACACATAAACAGCAAGAGAGAAGTAGAACACCAAATCTTTTTTTACGTAGAAAGCCCGAAGAGGGAAAAACCACGGGGCCTTGCCCAGGTGAAAATATTCCACTAAACTTGAGTGAATTACAAGGGTTGACCCGTCCCTCGATTTAGAGGCGGTCGAATTACAGTGATTTGGAGAGACAGTCAAAGATCTGGAGATGGTCGTACGGATGTCCGGCAGATGGAGGCCGGGCGGTAGTCCGACGAGGGTCGGGCTGAAGTCTGGCAGGCGGCTACCGGGCGATGGTTCGGCGACGGGCGGCGGCCAAGCGGTAGTCCGACGAAGGTCGGTCTGAAGTCCGGTTGCAGGCAGCGGCCGGGCGGTGGTCCGGCGGCAGGCGGCGGCCGGGCGGTGGTCTGGCAGCAGGCGGCGGCCGGCGGTGGTCCGGCGGCAGGCGGCGACCGGGCGGCGGTCTGGCGACAGGCGGTGGGCCGACGGTGGCCGACGGCAGGCGACGACCGGGCGGTGGTCCAGCGGCAGGCGGCGACCGGGCGGTGGTCCGGCGACAGGCGGTAGGCCGGGCGGGGTCCGGCGGCAGGCGGCGGGCGGGGCGGTGATCCGGCGGCAGGCGGCGGGGGCGGTGATCCGGCGACAGGCGGTGGCCGGTGGTCCGGCGGCAGGCGGCAGGCGGCGGCCGAGCGGTTGTCCGACGGCGGCGGCGACCGGGCGGTGGTCCGGCAACAGGCGGCGGTGGTGCTAGAGCTCTTGAAGCTTCAGAGCTCTCTTCAATCTCAAGTAAAAGGTCCCCTTCATGTAGAGAGTGGGGGTCTATTTATAGATTTTCATGAATGACACACCCCGTAAATCTAGAGAAGATCCGGGGCAAGTTCATAGTGCTCCATCGGATGGCTCGTATTGATTCCCCCGATCGTAGAGAGTTTTTCAACTGTTTAAGTACCTTAACATTGTCGGAATTCAAAGATCTTGGGCTCGTTGGATTCGTCTCGCCGAGATGCTCGATTTGACTATAAGCATGCCATATTTAGATGTAATTTCATTATCCAAATAATGCTTTAAACCTTTCCAAATGTGGTCCGGGCCCCCGATTCGGACCCATTTGGGCTTGGGTTGGACCAATTTTGGTGTTGTTTGGTTCGTCTCTTTGAGATGTTCAATTTGACTATAAATTTGCTGAAATTGGAATTCATATGATCCCAAATTTAATTTTGATAAGTTTCAACTTGAATATGCCTCGAGATTAGTGCTTGATCAAGGCAATTTTTGAGGACGTATCAAGTTTGAAACCAAATTAATTTAAATCCTTAAGGTTTTATCTGGTCTCCACGGCAATCAAGGGTGAAGGCTAGCAAGAGATAGAAGTAATGTACTTGTGTGTGCGTTTGTGTTGAGAGAGAGTGAGAGATACAGGTGAGGGGAGGGCCACTAGGGGCCAGGGAAGTTGGTGATGGTGCTCTGTAGATCCTAAGCTCTGAGATAGAGATGGAGATGAAGAGTTGAGAGAGAGAGGAAGAGAAGATGATGGTACTCAATGGATCGTAAGTGGTGTGACAACAAATCACGGCACCTATACCCTAGAGCTATGTCTTAGCCAACATGACACTCCACAACCATCCAAATTGTGTAACTATCACAAAACCAGCAAGACATTGAAAGCCTCCACGAATGTATTCCACAATATTTTTGACAGACAAGAAACAATCCTAATTCGACATCACATGCATTTTTATGTTTCACCATATGATCACAACGTTCAACTAATAAAACTAACATAACCAACTCAATTTTTGGGCTTCCAATTAAGACGAAGTCTCATAGTAGTCAATACTGTTCAAACAAAGGAAATGATTAGTCTTTAATTGCTTGATTAGCCTAATCGGAAATAGGCGCCACTAGCAACTATTTTAAACAGAAAGCCACCTGCTCTCATGTTCACATAATTACCATACACCCAACTGCATGTGTGATGGACGGTATAAATTTAATGGGTATGTTAAGCTATTGATTTAGTGTCATTTAAAAATATCTAATTGATAATTTGTCACCCATTAAATTAAGTGTTGGAGAGATGAGGATGCTTAAGTGCTCTTACAGATAGAATGTGAAAATAGTATATATCTGATAAGGTTGGACTAGCTTTAGTGGCAGATAAGATTAAAGAGATAATTTGGTCACATAAAATGTCGGCCTTCCAATTACCCAGTTAGGAGAGTAAATGTAATAGATTTGGCCTATGCTAAAAAAAGAAGAGGTGGATCTAAAAGGACTTGGTTAGGATATTAGAAATGACCTTTTGTTTATTAGATTTGAATGAAAATTTTACTCTTAACAGGACACAATGGAGAGAAAGGATTCATGAGATAAAGGCTTGATGTTGTTGCTATTGTTGTTGATAATTTATCACCCATTATATAGTTAAAAAGACATAATAACCACTTCATATAGTAATTATTCATTCAAGAAGCATATAACTAGTGTGAATCCATATATACTAATCCTAATTTATAATAATAAATAACTAATTAATCAATCGATATCAATTTCTAACTTAAAATGAAATTAAATTTCTTTCTTTTACTTAATTGATTATAGTAATTGGTTTAGATGTAAAAAACTATGAAAATTAGGAAAGATATATAGAGGCTCGTAAGATGTCTAAAAAAGTAATATGTGATGCAAATAATTTAATTTTTAATGAAAGATAAATGTATAAGCTAGCCAAACAAAGAGATATGAGTAGTAAGTATTTTGTTCAAGATAAGTGCATTAAGAATGAAGATCAAAAAGTATTTTTTTAGAATAGGATATTCAACAAAAGTGGATGAGATATTTTGCTAAGCTTTTCAATGAAGATTATGAGAATATGATTGACTTTAGTGACCTTAGAACTATAAAAGAAAGTGAAGATTTTTATTTTTATTGGCGTATTAGTAAAACCAGAGTTAAAGAGCCTTTAAAGAAAATGAAAAGAGGAAAAACTAGTGGACCTGATGATATTCCAATAGAGGTGTGGAAATGCTTAGGAAAGGAATTTCTTGGCTTTCTAAACTTTTTAATATTATTTTGAAGACAAAAAAGATGTTGGATGAGTCGAGAATGAGTGTATTGCTTCTTATTTTTAAGAATAAGGGTGATGCACAAGATAGTGTGAATTATAGAAGAATTAAGTTATTGCGTCATACTTTAAAACTATCGGAGAGAGTTATGGAGCATAGGTTGCAGCGGGATACTAATGTTTCTCAAAATCAATGTTGATTTATGCCAGGCAGGTCTACCTTGGAAGCTATACATTTATGGAGAGGTGTGATGGAGAAGTTTAGAGAGAATAACGAGAATCTACATGATATTTATTGACTTAGAGAAAGCATATGAAAAAGTTTCAAGAGAAGTGTTATGGAGAGTTCTAGAAAAGAAATGGTTTAATAATGCTTATATTCAAGTCATTAGAGATATGTATGTTTGTTAATTGTGTTCAAACACAATGTGGTTTGACCAAGTATTTTCCTATTTCAGTTGGATTACATCAAGGATCAACCTTAAGCCCTTAACCTTTTATTTAGCATCATTATGAACTTCACCAAAGATTGGCTAGGCTTTTTGGGCTAACCACTATGTTAGGTACATTTATGAGTAATGGAGCATTAGCTCCATCCAATTTTAGCATATTCTCTGCCTTTTGACAACATTTTAATTTGCATTATGACCAACGAAAACCATTATCTTGACTTGAAAGGGGGTTTTGAGCTTTTACGCGGCAGAAAAACCTCCGTCAAAATGTGGAAATGCACTTTCCATGCTTTTTTTTTTCTAGGTTTTATTGTGTCTAGAGGGGATCTTTCAGTAATGGCTTCTTTGCCGATATCCACAAGGCTACTAACTTCCATACTTATCAAATTTTAAGAAGGTTCAACAAGGATTTAGCATCATTATGAATCCATCACCAAAAGTCTAAAAAGAAGATTTCACTGGGCGAAAAGCTGCTAACCCAATAATTTGCAACATCAATAAGATATTAGTGCACAATGTTCTCAAACATTGTAGTCATGAGAATCAATCTTTTGATGAGCTTAAAAAGCTGGCATTCATAATACACACCATGCTCATCAGGGTAACTGAATTTAAAAGAGTCAACTAAGACCAATTACCAGATTATGAGATGTGGCGGTTAATAGGCTTTGCATACTGAGTCATGAAAATAGTTCTATGGAATATAGGGCCAGCATGTGTTAAGCAGCCCCTACCCAAACCCTAATTATATAGTTGCATTGGATAAACCATTTTTTATACCAAGTCTTCTCGATGCAGAACTTAAAAAGATTTATATTTTTAAATGTAGATGTAATGCAATGTAAACAAAAAGACAATAAAATGAAATATTTAGAGACCTTACTGCTTTTAGCCAATGGTGAACAAATGCAAACATATCCACAACTTGTCATTCAAACCCGTACTGAAGAAATTCAACTTAAATATTTATAATTATTGATGCAAAATAGAGAATAAAAGAACTCTAATAAAAAATAACTAAATAATGAAGATTCATAAAGTCAATCACAAATAATTGGGATAGAGAAAATGATCAAAATAGTCCCTTGACTCTTTATGAAAGATCAAAATATTCCTCAACTATATTAAAAGACTATTTTGATCCCTCAACTCCTTAAAGAGGAATCAAAATACTTTTTTTTTTTAACTTGAGGAATCAAAATGGTCCTAATATAATTGGGGATCATTTTGATTTTTCATAAAAAGTCAATTAACAATTTTGATTCTTTCCTCAATTGAGATGAAGTTGATGATGTTGGTGGTGATGAATATTGCATAATGGAATTCTCACCAGAAAAAATCATTCATAAGTAACAAGATCATTTAATTAAAAACAAAGAAAATCAATGATTTCATGCAATGATTTAAAACACTGTTATGAATGTTTCAATGACAAAACCCTATCACAATACAAAGTTGATGAGTTGTAAAGTGCATTTTCGATTTATATGGATTTGGATTTTGAAAATTCACTCAGCATTGAGCATCCAATGCTGATACAATGCAATAGTAAGAAACAATAAAAAATTGCTTATGTCATAAAGTCAAATAATTAAGACATATTTCATACTGGACGGCTGAAATTCAACAGACTGAATGAAACCACAAACTATTTATCTTAAACATATAAAGTATGACATCTAAGAGAAAAGAATTGGCAAATTACCGAAATACCGGCAGGAGGATCACGGTACCCAGTAAGAAGGGCAAAAACATAGTTTTGTCCATTATGTCGAGCCTAAAAGAATAGGATTGTAATTTAAGAATCAGCAATCTACTGGAAAACAAGTCACTACAAAAAAAAAAAAATCCAAATAATATTACCTTAGTTATCAAGCTCAAGTCTGGAGGATATGCTCCACCATTGGCAAACCGGGCTGCTTGTTCATTATCATATGGCTTAGGAAAGCGATCACTTAGTTTGCCAGGACGAGTAAACATCTCGCCTTCATCATTTGGGCCATCAACTACCTCAATCTCTGCTGCCAATGCCTTTGCTTCTTCTTCGGTATATGCCACACCAACAAGATCTCGATATGAAATTAGAGACATTGAATGGCAAGAAGCACAGACTTGCTGGTAAACTTGATGACCACGGCGGATTCTAGCAATACATTACAACTTGGAAGTATCACTACATATAAACATAGAGAGGACCACTTACAAAACTAAGAGGAATTCTATGTCCAACGCATATATTTTGTACTTAGACCTCAGCCATTTAACAGAATAATAGAAATTGTTCATGCAAATTGAAAGTTAGCCTTGTTTAACAATTGCAGCGTAGATATGATCAATAATCAAATGAGTACTGGAAAAAGATCCTCACGATGCATGATCATAGGAGCTAAGGATGCCTTTGTGGGGCCAAGGATAGCTGGGACAAGCCAGACCATGCTCTGCTTCATCAGCAGAAGCTATGGTGGCAAAGCTTAAAACTCCAGAAACACCAGCTCCAAGGAGTACTAATGCTCTAAGAGATTTAGAACTGGCAGGTCCAGCAACTTCTGGACTCTGCTTCGTCAGAAAAGATGACATCAGCGGAATCTGCACGTAAAATTGGAAAAAAATAGATTACTAAAACACGGCTCCCAAAGGCTAACTAATAATGAGTACAAAAGGTAATAAGTGGACAACATGTCATGAGAGCAGATGTAGCAGATTATAAGCAACAATGCACATGATATAGCGATCACCACAAAAACTGTGTGCCAATTGACAATAAGCATATATCATTACCTAGATATACAACATAAATCTTCAACTTGTTACCGTCAATAATCGGCAAAGGAAGGAAATCAACAGCATTTTTATGAGAGCTGGTGTGCAGGAATGCAGCTTACATATTACAGTAATGTGACATATATTATATTTTATCCTAAAACTGACGGGAGATTCCGTCACAACATGCCAGGAGAATATAATTAAAAACTTGCATTTAAGTGTCATTAAGCACAAAGTTCAACCTTTGGAACCATATAAAAACCTGCTAGTTTGTGGCCAACGGCTATTCATAATTATAAAGTCAAACTCAGTTAGATTACCTTCTTCATGAAACCCATATAAGCATTGCCACGGTTATGTAGAAGGCATGGAAGTTTGAATAGGTGGACCAAAACCATGCACCAAGGAAACAACATCTTTCACAAAAGCTACATAACACGCCATCAAAAATCGACTTGATCGGGCATGAATCTCAGTGCATATATAAATTGGCAACTTCTAGAATTAAACTCAAGATCATCTACTCTGATTTTAACAAACTCATAGTTGAACCGAACATCTCAATGAGATAAGCCCATCAATGCCAAAAGTGACTCAATCCGAGTCTAAATGAGCAAGATCAAGTATTTCAAGCAAAATAGAAAATCTTGGAATACTAATTGAAGGACCAAACCATCTTTAAATCTTAAATGTTTATAGTTCCAAGAGCCCAAAATCATCTAATTCTAACATCATCAAGGCACTCAAATGCCGAAAGAACGACCTATGATTGAGAGATTTAATATGGATCATCCAATGGAGCATTTTAGATTTTTAATATATTTAAGGGGCAGCATGACATCCTCAAGATATATAAATAAAGCTTCACTCTATAGACGAAGGGAGAGCTTGGACCTTCACTTAAGACTCAAGAAAGCTTAGATACTTGAAGAATCTCGAAGCTCCACCCATGCATCATCATCAAAACACCGCCATCGAACTATCACCGTTTATTAGCACCTGACCGCCACCGTCGAACCACTGCCTGATCGTTGCCATCAAACCACTATCACCCGACTACGATCCTCCAACTATATTCACCCGACTACAATCCCCCAATAACCATTGCACAGCTACATTCCTACGACCACAATCATTTGATTATGGTCCTCCAACTACAGTCACTCGACTACAATTCTCAGGCCACTATAGTCTAACTATAATCCTCCAATCATCTAACTATAGTACTCTCATCATCGTCACTTGACTACAGTCTCCTCACCACTGTTGCCCTCCAACAATCCTCCGATCATCATCATCAACCATCTACGATCCTCTAACCTCCATCACTCGTCTACAAACCTCCAACCACTATTGTCCGACTATGATCCTCCAACCAAAATCATTCAACTGAGATCATTTGACCATTGTCACCTACCGATATCGATGCTCATTAACTTCGTCATCTGCCATCGCACACAATCCCGAGCACCAAGATTTATGCTAGACTTCTTGACCTCTAATCTCTCTTCTTCAAGGAATAATGCCTTAAACAAATAACAAATATCTATCGAAGATAGCTCCCAAGCCACATGACTCTTCCAATGTCCACCATAAACTACATTCTATACATTGCAAGTCAGCAATATTTTGACAACACCTTCCCTAATCATAGAAAAGGACAATTTATAATTAATGGCAAACATTCGTAGAATCATTTTAACTAGCTAAGTTAGGCATGTGCTTTTCCCTTTTATAGGTGCTCAATACAAAAACTATGGCGGCTCTTACTTTTATATGTGTATGTGTTGGATCTTCGTACAATGCCAAAACAATTAAACTCTCTCACTTTACTGTAATGCACACAACTGTTTAACACCAATAGGGGAGGGGGCGCAACTCTTGCTACAACCATGAACAATCATTCATGTCAACTTCTTACACACGATTGTAGCAAGTTAATCCCCTAGCCATCTGCTATTTTTATCAGTTTTGAAAATAGTAAGTTATGATTGAGGGGCACTTCAACTGCAACACCAAATATAAAATGTCCTATGTATGTATGTGGTCATAAAACACCTCCCTTCTAACATCCATTGTTACATCAATTTCATGGGAAGCATATCATGGCTGAGAGGCAACTTTGGCTAAAAATCAAAGGGATGTTCATGTTAACATCTCGTGCATGATTTTGCTCAAGTAAGTCTCGCCATCCAATATTTTTATATGGATTCAATGCAATCTTGTCAGCAATCATCTTTCTTAAAGCTTCTAGCAAAAAATAATAAATTTTTAAGAAAGTCTCATGCGAATCTTAAATTATGCATAATCCCCAACTAAACTTCCACTCCTTAAAAGGGTGCTAATGGTCTAAAGATAAACCAATGCTCACCATCAATTCGAAATACATGTGACATTTGTCTCCTCCCAATTAAGATACAATTGATCATGTGAGGATTTGATTCAATCTCTTCCAAAAAGTTTAACATCATCGAGCAATACTCTGACAACCTCAGTTTGATCAAACATACTTGGAGGATTTCTCTTAGTCTCATACACACAGGTTAATGTTATAGAGTAATGCTCTGACAATTAACCTCAAATAGTCAAATATCCTTAGTGAATTTCTCTTGACCTCTTTCACACAAGTTAACATCATAAAAAAATGCTCAAACAAATGGCCTGAATAGATCAAACATAAATATATGGGTTGTACAAAGAAGTAGTCTAATCTCAAGTTTCTATACATAACTACTGAATTTATATGATATTAGCACATTCTTTATGAACATTATCAGAAGTCTTTTACAGCCTTCAAACCCTTGCCTCTGCTTCCAAGCGAGTGATCTCGTCTTTAGAGATTTATTATAGTTTTCCAAGAAAAAGCTTCTACCTCAACTGCAACACATCTTAAAAGATTCCAATGGCATTAAAGTCAACATCAATACTTGCATCTAAAAGTATACATTCTAAGAAGTGCAACAACGGGCTTTGTTTGCCTACAAAATCAGTATAGCCGACAAGGAAGTTAACGCCTCTTTCAAGGAAAGACTAGAGCCTTGTCGTAGGGACTAGGAATTTTGATTGTTTCCATATTTGAATCGTCCGATGAGGCCAATCTGCAACTCTTTCAAAGGAAGATCAGAGCCTCATCATAAAGAGTGGAAGGCTTGTTCGTATCCATAATCGCTCTATTGAATGAGAACAATCAACACCTCTTTTAAGGGGCGATCAGAGCATTGTTGTAGGGATTGGAAGTCCTAGCTGCTTCCAACTTGTCCAATAAGGATAGTCAATGTTTCTTTCAAGGGAGGAAAGACCAAAGCCTTGTCATAGGAATATGGGCCTTGATTGCCTCCAGTGGTTTTCAAACCCTTGTAGAACAATTTTGCACCTCTTATAAAGAAAAAAATTGGAGCGTACTAAGAGAATTGTGCCTCTAACATAGGCCTGAGGAGGTATTTATTGATTTAAAAGGAAGAAATAATTGGATTTTTTTTAGCAAAAAACTTTTTTTCCTTTTTGAAAGTAAATAGAAGGAAAACAAAATATATCTATATATATATATATATATAAATTTTTGAGCAAACCTAGAAGCCTTCGTGCACAGTGGAAAGGTTCCTCACTATATTTTGATATTTTTCAACAATATGGACTCAATTTTAACATTTTAAAAGCTTAAAGAAGCCAATAAAGTCAAGTTCGAGCAATTTTAAAGAATTTGGAGATTTTTTTTTTTTTTGTAATAATTTTGGCTTCAATCAATGCACCAACTTCACGAAAAGCTAAAATTATGATTAAGAGATTGTACATTGTTCACGAACTCAATGGGAGATCCACATTTATGTCCAGGGAGTGATCATGCTTCATAAATTTTTTTCGAAGTTGTAATTTTGCACTGCGATAATTTTCAATCTCTTAAATATATATTTGTACAACACAACTTTTGATACACACAAAATAGTTGGGCGACTAACACATCATCAAGACTCGATTTGATCATGCATGAATCTTGATTTATATATAAATTAGAAACTTGTAGAACAAATTTCTAGATCATTTGCAAGTTGATATTCAAACCAAATATCTCAACGAGATGAACCAATCAACATCAAAAGTGATATGATCGAAATCCAAATGAGGCAGATTAAGCACTTCAAGCGTGATAAGAAACTTCAACATACTAATTTTAGGACCAAATGATATTCAAATCTAGCATGCCTATAATCAAAACGAGACAAATCCAAGAGCCAAAAATCATCTAATTCTAAAAATCATTAAGGCGTTTAAATGTTGTAGAAATAAAATATGATCAACAAAATTAATATGAGTCATCCGATGGAGTTTTTTGAATTATAACAATATTTAGGAGGCATGCAACTCTCATAAATAAGCACCCACTCTCTATATATAAAGGGAGAGTCTAGACCCTAGCTAGAGACTCAGGAGAACTCAAAGAGTTGAAGAATCCCAAGCTGCACCCAAGCACCACCATCAGACCACCACCTAATTGCCACCATCATACAACATCCTGACTACTGTCATCAAACCACCACCATTAAACCATCATCTGATCTTTGCCATTGGACTACCACCAGTGGAACACTGGGGCCCTTCTACAATCATCCGACAATCGTAATCGGACTACAGTCTTCTGACCAATGTCGCTCAATTGTAATCCTCTGATCACCAACGTCTAATTATGGTTCTCCAACCACTGTTGTCCGACTGCAGTCCTTCAACTACTATCACCCAACTATGTTCCTACGACAATAATTGTCAGACTATATTCTTCTCACCATAGTCATCCAAGCACGACAATTTGATCATTGTTACATATCTACACCGACGACCATTGACTTCATCACCTGCCATCGACAACGAAGTCAATGCATGCCATCACTCATGAGACTAATTCATCGACAGCAACTATATCTCCCAATGTCAAACCATGATTCATGTAGGACATCATCTCTAATTCCCCTCCTCAAGGGAGAATGACAAAACAAACAGCAAATAATCTATTGAAAATGCGCACATGCCATAAGGCTTTTCTAACTTCAGCAACAAAATATGTACAATGCATTGTATGTTTACTATAGTTTATTAAAACCTTCCCCAATCATAGGTGACGACATCATTTGTAATTGATGATAATGATTAGTGAAATCATTTCAGCTAGGTCAGGCCCCGTAGTTTTCACTTTTACAAATTTTTTAAAATAAAAACTCTGGTATCTCTAGAAACTTTTATTATAACTGTGTGTGTTGACTGTTGAATCTTCGTACAGTACTAGAATGTTCAACTCTTTTACTCTACTACTACAAATGTTTTGGCATGGAACATTACACAGGTTCAAATCAAATGCATGTTTAATGCTCAAGAGCTAATCAGTTTGACCTTTACATTACAATCCTTAACAACTTATTTGCGCCTTCAACCAACCAAAATGAAAAATGCATACAATGAAAAGCACTGACAAGCGATACCATTGGGCAATAGTAGATACCAAAGATGCTCACCCATAAAGGGTTATATGCAAATACTACTAGATGTGTGTATCTCATATAATAAAAGGAAATGTAAAACTTTATATGAATAAAATCAAGAAAAACAAAAAGGATATTTGCCCGCTAAAAGTGACAAAAAATAGTAATCAACATAGTAGTCTAACCTCAAATTCATGAGGTTGATGTCTTCTTATAAAGAGGTTTGGAAGGGTATGCTTATTAAGGGTCTTTCTAGAAAAAACTTATCAACAACTACATCAAATTTAAGATTATAAGAAAAAGACAGCATATGAATTCAGCTATTCAACAATAATAATTCTTAGAGATGTACAGGACTAAATTGGAAATGATATCAAAATGGTGTTAACTCTTCAATCATAATAGACAATAGTGCAAATACTATATAACTTCTGAATAACAACTAAGATAATCAAAAGAAAAGAAAGAAAATTGGACTTTTTCAGCAAAAATGAATATGCACCGTATTTGATGCAAACTTTACACAAACCCATCCCATGATCCTCCTATCTTCGTTCACTTTAAGACTCACAAGTCTCTATTACAACTAGATGCATCTAGATTGTCTGCAAACTTTACTTTAAGGCTATAGCTCTATCAGCTCCTCTTATTCTACCAATCATGCAATAGTTGTCTTTTCTCAGGATTTCAAGTTGAAAAAATTGCTTCAACTTATTTGGCTAACCTTATTTTCTAAATTTTTTTAATGTTAAAACTAAGGGGAACTTAGTGATCATAAAAAGGGATCTGATGCATGTAAAAATGAAATCAAGTATGTCTGAATAAAATTTTAGTTCATATGTGTAATTCCCTTCTAATTATCTGATCAAAGTGGGAGCTAAGAATTTTCAAATGAGGTGATCTTCTTGTACAAGAGTGAAGCTTGATTACGTGATCACTTTCCTAATAGTCTATTTATGCTCCTTACATAGTAATTTGGATTTTTTGAGATTGATATTTAAGCAAATTTAGTTAGAAAATATTAGAAATGATCTTTCTTTATTAGATTTAAACAAGAATTTGATTTTTAACGTGACAAAATGGAGAAAAAGGATTCATGTAGCCGACCCCGCGTAGTGGGACAAAGGCTTGATGTTGTTGTTGTTGTTGTTGTGATATTTAAGCAAATTTGATACAATCTGCATTTCTATCATAGCGTGATTTTTTATTGATTGAAATAATGTTTATAGATTTCTATGCAACATTTCTAGTGCATGGCTATTAAATTACTATCAATGTGTTTTTCATCATATTTTCAATTTTCATGTAAGAAAGTTGCCTTAATTATGAGTTTCATATCATCAAATTTGATTGTGCTTGTGTGATTTTGAAGATCTTATTGTTGATATGCATTACAAACTCTATACCCTAAGCTTTCGTGCATCAACATTAATTACTTTAGAAAGATTTATTGATAGCATCATTGCACTACATCTATCTAAACATTTAATAAATAACATAGAAAAAAATTATAGGAAGTAAATCCAAACCAAACCAAAATAAAAGTTTAATTAAGATAAGCACTAAAAATGCCACATTCCATCGGAAAATTCAGGGATTAACCACTTGCTTCCGGAAATCAACAAGTAATTGTAAAGAAATGTAAAATTCTTAGTAACCACAGCATGCAAATTTGAATGAATTGTAATACCTTATTGTCAATTTGGAGAACTAAATAAAATCTTAAAAGCCTCTTCCTATCAAAATAATAACCAAATAGATAGCCCACAGAAAATGGCATAACTTACTGATGCCTTAAAATGTAATTTCATGCCCAAGAGCTGATTAATGCCTCTTCTGGCAGCCATCTGAATAAATTATCTGCAAAAGAAAAAACACACAGAAATAGAAAGCCTAAGAAAAGACAATGAAGGTTAAAAAAAATACACTTAGGTGCAAAATGACTATTAGATAATTGTTATTATATATAATAGTAACTGAAGAAATTAAGCGTGAAGCGGAGTAGTTATAAGATGAAAGATAAGTATCCCAATATTTCTATCAGTTTTTCTAAGTTGCTCACCCTCTGTTGCTTGACTTATATGAATAACAGTATTGCGTACTACCCGTGGGTGTCATCAAAGCGGGAAAGAAAGAAATTCCTTCTCTAGGGTTCAGATGAAGAAATAGGCCTGAATCTTGCATTTACCATGTTCAATTCATAAATTTCTGCTTCTAACTAAAACCTTTAGCCACTATTTCAAGTTAAGAACCAATGCCAGTGGCAAGAACAACTAACTAAATTTAATTGTCATCTATAAATTCCCTCCAACATAATAAGTAACCCTTCCTTCCACACATCATAAAAATCCAACTGCATGAGAACTAGTCGTTTCCAACATAAGCTGCAACTTCGATCTAATAACATAACTTCACACGATTCATAAAAAATGTTAATGACTTGAGAAAAGGCCCTAATGATAGTGGTTTCTGAAATTAAGGATTCGACCAGGAAAATCAACAATTAAGCATAAGTAAACGGAGGGCGGGGTAGAATTGAACAGAACCTGGAGAACCGGCCAAACTTCCTCGCCGGCCACGGATCTGGTGGCTCTCAAACGCTGGCGCGTGGTTGAAAGACGTCCTTGGGAAAGACGGAGAAGGCGAGTACCCTATTTTTCTAGCCGACACACGGCTTCCGGATTCCGGAGCCCATTTGTGTTCCCAAGACCGGATAATGCCGGTCACCAACGGGTGAATTACCGGCTGATCGAACTAGTGGGCATCTTCAAGTTTATGGACAGATACTTTACACGTAGGCCTTATTTAATTGGGTTGTTTGTTCATGTAAAATGGGAACAATTATTACGTCCTCCGACTGGATGCAGAGAAACATCCGGTCGCAAGCAAAAATCCTGCGGTATCGAGGTGTACCGAGTTTTTTGACTTTTCAAAAAACTCGGTACACCTCGATACCGCGGGATTTTTGCCTGCGACCGAATATTTCTCTCATTCGGTCGACCGAATCAAATAAAAACTCGTAAAATGGAATTTTAGAAAGAAATGTTTAGGAGAATGAGTTTTAAAAAAATTTGTTTCAATAATGAATTGTTGTTTGAGTAATATTCTTCTTAAGTGCTTGCGAGCATATATTAATTATTTTCTTAAGTTTTAGTTTTAGTAATTTGACAATAAAAGACTAAATTATCCTTTTCTTACATTTAAATATACAAAAATATTTTGTATTATTTTAAAAAGTATATATATATATATAACATTCTTCAAAAATATATTTTATTAGTAACTTGAAATACCAACAGTCAGATTACGGGTCGGGTTTGGATCGAACTCGAAACTGACTCGGCATTATTCGGGTTCGGGTCAACCCGACCCGTTTTTGCAAACGGGTCAATTTTTCGGACTTGAACCAGACCTGCTTAGGCAACTTCAGCGAGCAGCGACTGCGGCAACGGCGTTCGGTAGGTTCAACAGGCAGCGGCAGCGGCGTTCGGCAACGGTAGCCGGCAGCTAGCAATTAAGTTCGGAGCTGTAGCGGCCAGTGTGGCGGCGGCAGGCTCGATGTAGCCGTAGGCGTTGGCGCGGCATGGGATGCCGCGATGCGACGTGGGTGCTTGCGCGTCACACGAGTAATAGCTACAGCTTGATGCACGCAGCCACGCGGGCAAACCGGGCATCCGGATGGGCGGGCAGGCGGGAACTCAGGGCAGGCAACACCGGCAGGGTCTTTTCCGGGTCATTTCGGGTTATTCTCGGGTTTCCGGGTCAACCCAAACCCGACCCATTTTTGTAAACGGGTCTATTTTTTGGACTCGAATCCGACCAGCTTCGGGTTCGGGTCAACCCAAACTCAAAATTTTCGGGTCGGGTCCAATATTGATAGGTCTAATTGCAACTAAGAAGAATACAAACGGTGAAACGTGGCGTTGGAGAAATTAGTTCTTACCCAATATTTACATTCTTCCTCCATTTCCGAATAGACAAAACCATGAGCAAAAGGCTCAGCGTACCACAATGCCCATATAGCACATTAAATAATTTTAAGATTTTTGCGCACATTTCATTGCATTGGTTTATTTTTTGCTCTCAATTATATTAGACTAAATTTCTTAAGCTGTTTTTAATAAAAAATAATAATTATGACAATGCATCAAGATGATCTTTAAAATCAGCTCTAATTTTAAGATAATTTTAAAATCCATCAGAATATGCTTTACATTAAAAAAAACTAATATAATTTTTTTCATCTTTAATGATCTTATATATTTGATAAGTGCGTCTTTCATTATTATTGTAATTATTTCATTTCAGTTGCTTTTAGCTTTATCATAAAATTGTAAGTAATCACGCAAAAATTTAAACTAAGGGACAATGCAAAATTTTAAACTAAATGATCAAGTCCATGCCTAAAAAGATAACTGATTGTTACCATACAATTTACGAGTAAACAAATATCTGAGACATTTTTTTAGCAGAAATTAACTATTTTTAAAATATCATTGCCACTATCCAACATTGATCATCACTCACCACCTCCTACCTCCGGCCATCGCCACCCACCACTATCAACCACCACCACCAATCATCAGCGTCTACCTGCTACAACTAACGGCATCTCCAACAGAAAAAAATGCATTTTCATTCTAAAATACAATAAAACATCATAATGCAATAATTCATCTCCAATAGAACTGCATTTCTTTCTTCTTTCGCGTGCTTCCTGCGAAGGTAAAAATCTTTCTCCTCTTTCGCACTCGTCTTCATCAACCCAATTTTTTTTTATGTAGGTGAACAATCTGACTCCAATATTGACATCACACTGTTCAGCTACCTAATTTTAATGTGAGATTTAAAGTTTGAATGCAGCAAATGGCAGACAGCATATGGTGGTTGTTGACCTCAACTTATGTGGCATGGTTAATGCGAGAAAATGAGATGCTAATTGATATTGATAAATAAGATATCACTCAGAATGAAGATCGAATTGTCTAAATCAGGATGAAATGATTAAAGCTTTGTCTGATTACAAAATGGATCATATCGATGCATTCAGGACATCAAATATATCAAATACAAGTTGTTCGTATGTGACTCGACCGAACGACAATGTGTTAGTGGATGTGATGCTAGAAAAACACTATCCAAATGTACTTCACTTGTTAAACAAGCTTTGCTGATGAGTTTAGAGCATCGAATTTAACCAAAGAGAGATCCCGCGCAATCAAATTGAACGAAAGCGATCGAAATCGACGGACTACGGACATACTCGATGTTGCCCAAACGTCGTCCATTTGCAAAATGAATCTCTATGTTATGTTCGGAACTTTGAAAATACTCAAAATTGACAATAATATTGTCTAAATCCTTGCATGAGTGAAAATATAAAATTTGCTCGCATGCGAGGCAAGGATGACACGTAAATTGCGATGCCCGTTAATTGAAAATTTTGTTGGCAAATGAGGCAGGATAAATTAAAAAAAAAAGTCATTAAAAAAAGAACAAAATTAACAAAAAAAAAAAAGTTATTTCAAAATATGTCATGTAAGTAGTGTAAATTTGATAATAATATTTTTACTAAATTTAATGTTATGTTAATATTAAAATTAATAACTGATACATCGGCAAAAAATAATCTTGATTGGGCACGAATCTCGATGCAGAATCAAATTGGAAACTTCAAAAATTAATTCGGAGACCATCTGAATTCCGATTTTGGCAAACTTACAGTCGAACTGAGCGTCTTGGAAATACGAATCCAACGACACCAAATTCGACCCAATCTGAGCCCAAATGAGTCCGAATCAAGGACCCGAAGCACTGTTGGAAGCTTTAAACCGCAATTTGAGTTACCAAACGGTCTCCGATTTTAACGAGCTTATACTCGAATCGAGCAGCTCGACAAGACGAATCCAACGAGCCCAAGATCGCCAAATTCCGACATCATTAAGGCCTTCAAATGTCCAACAAACGGTGCACGATCGTAGGATTCAATATCGGCCGTTCATTCAAACCACTCCCAATTCGCCCCTGATCTCACACCTATTTACGGGCTACGCCACTCCAGAAAAATTATAAATAGAGCTCTCATTCTACACCAAGGGGACTCAAGTGAAGAGAGAGAAGAAGAAGAGAAGGAGGAGAAGGAAGAAGCTCCTCCTCGACCACCGCCGGAGCTCTTCTTGCCACCTGAAGACGCCGGAACTCTGCTGAATTTTCGGGAAACACCGGGAATTTGCAGAACTTTGTAACTTTGTAAAAAGTTGATTGTAAACTGATCGTCTTGATTTGTAAGACGGATCAACCTTTGTACTTCAAACGATCACTAGTGGAACTTTACAATTGGGCGAGGCCCCGTGGTTTTTTCCCTCTTTTGGGTTTTCCACGTAAAAACCTTTGTGTTCATTTCTCTTTCTGTTTGTGTGCTGAATACTCGTACAACGCTCGGACGCGAATTTACAAGCTCTACCGCCGCGTATATTCTAGCACGCAACAATAACCTTTAAAAAAAAATCAATCAAAAATAGTTGTAAATGTAACATTCATTTGGGACGTTTTACCTGAAGTATAAAAGATATATATAGTAATATAAATGTGTTTATATATATGTAAACTTTTATCTATAGAATTATGTGAGTTTATAGTTTCTAATTTCTTATACTTGTTTCTCCAATGTACTGACCAACTCATGCTCTCACATATCTCTTCCTTTAACACATGTCTTGCTATATATCTACAACTCAACACGTTTCATGTATAATTCATATTCTCATCACACATTGCAATCAACCTGTTGGATCAAATGACATGCAAAAAGCCACATCTTCCTTGATTTTATAAACTTCAAATCATATATTTCTACTTCATTCTAATCCTATACTCATTCCATCATATCTGCCTCTCCCGTCCTCTGTTCTGAAGTCAAAAACCACTCTCTCCTTCTGTTCTCATATCCGAGTCTCCCATTCCTCCTCCTTGCCGTGAAACCTCCTATCCCATAACCCATCTCCATCTATACTCAACTATACTATTTCTAACCAACCCCGCATAACTGCTCATATATCCACTCTATCTCCTGTACTCAACTTCACGATTTTCTCCATTCAAACCTCACCAAACAGGCAAACAGTAACTATTTCTCTTTCTATATAAAAAAATCAGAAAATAAATATAAAAAAACTTTTTAAAAAAAATCAGCCTTGCCACAAATCTCTGCCGTAGTCGTCGCCTCGCTAGCTTGTCAAAGGTATATCATTCGTCAAACTCTAAAATCTCAAATCCCATTTTTGACGTTTGCCACGAGCCGGCGGACCACCTATACGCGCTCTAGTAGCACAGTAGGAGGGAGTCCGGTGCGACGCATACGGCGAGCCCTATACACGCTCTTGTAGCGTGGTGGGGAGCGACACGGGTGTTCTTTTACTGGTGCTTTTGAAGGCCCCATACACGCTCTTGTAACGTGGTGGGATGAAAATATATACGGCCCGGTGTCCCCCGACACCTACCATACACGCTCGAGTAGTGTGGTGGGATGACCCAATTTTTCGTATATGCCCCCTACGCGGGAGAGACGCCGGGATGCTGCCAAAACTTTGACTGAAGGAAAATTTTAAATAAAATATTTTTGGAGAACTATTGAGCATATGTGAAATAATTTTTGGATAATTATTAAACTTAAATTGAATAAAAATATATATATTCTCCATCAAGAACAAAATCTCACAATAAAAAAAAGACTCATTTTAGCTTCAAAGTTATCTTCAAAAATATCTTCGAAAAAAAGAATACAAATTTCACTATCATATGAATGGTGATAAACATGCCTCCTTCTGTTATTCATTTCTTTGAAGATGGTCAAGCATGAGTATCCAATCCATGCTAGCATGAAAGTTTAAAATACTCCAAAGTATTTAAAGTTGTGAAGTCCTTGGAATATTGTTCCAATTAAACCAACCATATAGCCATGACTTTCCCATATTAAATAAGATTTGATGTTAACTTCGCATGTTTCATGCACATCAACTACAATGAATCATAGTCAAAGAATTAAATCTCCATGTTTTCTTGAGGAAGTTGTCATGATTATGATCATAATGAGCAAGGCAAGTCTAATTGTCATCAATAGCAAGCAAGCATGTGGCAAAACACACCAAGTCATTGGAAGAAGTAAATAAATAAATAAAAAAGAAAGCAAGATGGGTTTTATTTCCTTTTCTTTGATGCTTTGGTTAGTTAACTTTGACTTATGATGAAGCCAACAGCTAGTTTTCAACTTTGGAATTGATATCTTCTATATATATATAAAAAAAAATCAAATCTGAAAGACAAATCAACATGCTAAAAAAAATGAAACTTTCTTTCTATGAATATATCAAGTAAAAATCCCTTTGGGTTTGATATCAAAGAAGCCAAAAAAAAAAAGTTGGGGTTGCTTATGTTATGAAATGTATGGCTTTGCATGCCATTACGAGAAGATTCAACATATGAGTTTGGCTTTTGGTCGGAGTGTAGTGATAAAGGGAATTTAATTTGCTATTGAGCAGATTTTTAATTGTTGTGTTTTTAATTTAACACAAGATCTTCTTATATGAATGTAAGCTTTGGGAAGAAGATTGAGAAGAAATGACAATGAGAGTAGATACTCCAAATGAAATAAGTTGAAGTTCCTTAGACATTTATGTCATAAAAGTGATATTGCCTTAAAGAATATCATGATGCCAACATAACTCGAACTCACTATTAATATGCTTGGCACCATAAGTGATAATGATATTAGGTTCATAGACAATCTAAAATCTAAAATTATTATTTTTTTAGTCTCAAATATATATTTCGGGAATTTCCTTTAACGCCACCAGATCCGCACCACTTTTACAAGCGGACAGAAGGCGTTTGTAGGCCCCTAAAATGAAATTTTGTGCACAGCTCAACGACAAGTACCTGCACAAATAATCAGATTTGAGTATTTCAAATGCTCCCCTCCTACATTAAAATTGAATTTTCTAAATTTCAATATGCAACATTGAGTAGGATACCGACGCCTCTAAGATGCGTGTAGTAGCCTTGGGAGTAAGGGACTGCACCAAGAAGAGTGCTACTGCCTTGAGAAGCGAATCACCACCTCGAGAAGCATGCATATTAAATTTTAAAAGTCTGCATATGCTCTGATCAAATATATCATATAAAAGTAAAATTTGAGATTGTTACACATGTCAAAAGTGAACCTAAATTCAAGTATAATCCTCCTATTCAAATAGAATGGAGTTGACAAGACTTGAACATGATCATGAAAGTTTCACTACTAAAAGCATAAAAATCGATAATAAACACAATTTTCTGTTTATATGCAAACAGAATTGACGTGGTTTAAATAATAAATATACAAGCTATTTTAAGCACCGGTGATGACCGTGTTGAATGTTTATATCAACCGTATGTTCTCCAATGATTAAAAGCCCCTTGAGTAATGAATTATAGGGTGCATTTAATAAGGCATAAAGCTTTCTATTAGCTAAGGTTGACTAAAATTTGTCTCATTAAACAAGTATCCACCCTATGTCTACAAGGTCCCCTTGGACGAAGCAACTCATGGTTGCCGACAAGGATCCTTCTGTCAGGTTGGGTCGACTACCTCCTCTGACTAAGTAGACTAGAGACCACGATGGCCCAGGATGACGGAACCGTGGGATCTTGATCGGGTTCATCATCATTCCCCCCACCATCCTCTTTAAGTATAAAAATAATAAATTGATAATTCCAATTTCATATGCTGCTACTATATGCTAGGTATTTCATACCTACTTAATGACTAGTCTTAATCGAAAGTGCTCTCTCGTGATTGGGAGGGGTAATTAACCATAGATGCTTGCACCTATGGGAAACCTAGAACCAGATTATAAAGTCCTCACAAAATGAGGGCGAAATTCTGGGTAGTGCTTTATCCCAAAGTTAATTTGCCTTCTAAAAATTTGACCCGGAACATCATTAAAACTCTCCTACGCAGGGGAGGCCGGTGTGCGAATTTTCGGAGCCCACAATGGCATGTAGTTCCGTTAGAGTGATATAATGCCTGCCATCAGCAGCCACTTCCAGTCAATTTTTATCTCAAATATACTATCGGCGTCATTTACTTCAAATCAAATAAAATAATAATAAATTGCATTAATAAAATACTCAACCAAACAACTCATTTGTACAATATATATTTTTTAAGATTGCATTCCTTCGTCTTCTTTATCAGACCAAGCAAGCTGAAAATATAAATATCATGTGCTCTACCATTTATTGACCATTTTCTGCTATTCTACAATCTGATTAATTTAAAATGATCTAAATTAGGGAAGACATAAATGTGTTGAGATGATTATGCGCATAGACAATTTAAGCGCATCCACATTCTTGTTAGCAATACAAGTTCCTAACATGTAAACAAATTTATTTGATAGATTACTGCACTAATCTCAAAATAAATCTAATAATAAATTGTATATAACCCTTTTCTTTTGCCAGGATATTCTAATACAAATGATTCAGAAGAAAATTGCCTGCAATGGAATCATTCAAGAAGCTTATTGCATGTTCCAACGCCAACTGCTGCAGCAAGGTGCCATGCAGCGTGGATGTAGGGAGTTTCGGGATACCACTCATCTGCAATAAAAAGTAAGCCTCCCAACACTGAAGACAATGCATGAAGATTATGAGCAGTTCTTAGCTCCGGTTTTGTCGATGCCTTTTTAGCAAATGCTACCTGGAAACAAGGCAAAGGTCTTAGAATTTACTGATTAAGACTTCGTTTGGGACGGCTTTTGTACTGCTTCTTAAAACAGTTTCTAGTAAAAAAGTTTAACTAGAAACTGCTTTAAGAAGCAGTAAGAAAGTCGTCCCAAACGAAGCCTAAGAATACAGGAGTGACAACGATATATATATGTAAGCATGGTACTTTCATCATCAATTACTTTTGATTAATTTTATCTTAACTTATCTTTATGAATCCTTCTTTGCCAATTATTAGATATGAAAACATATAAGAAAGGGACTAAATGAAACGTTAGGGTTCCAGGACATAGTATCAGTGGTATAAAATTATTTTTTGTAGCTAGAAAAGGCAAGAGCCTCGCTGTTAATGGGTAAGCAAAAAGAGATTAATCTACCACACAGACTGGAAGGTCACAAAGTTTCAGATGATAATATGGTTATAATACACCTTATTACAGACAGCAACGAAGAAAACAGGAGCGAAGCAATCGAGTATTGCCAATTAACGTAAGAGAATTCATGTCATTCATGACTTCCTTTTCAAAAAAAAGGTAACCAATGCATGGATGGTTGTATTCTTGAACTATTATTTCATTCATATATTTTAATTTGATAACAACAGTTCCCACTAAGATGAATGCTATGATGCACCGACACATCTATTTAAGAGGGAATGCAGTGTCGGACACGGCCATGCGACCGACAAGACTGAGACATGTGTCGGACAAGACTGATACATATCCGATTAAAATAATATTTAAATTTATATGAACACGTGTCATAATTTTTTATAATTAAATTTATTTAAATTACCAAATTTTACTTTTTATATTATTTTAATCAGATAAATGGTGTTAAGGGGAAATTCAAATCATATATGCATCAATACGTGCCCGACTGCTCGTATGCCTTAGGGATTCGTCGCTCTCACTGGTCTTCTACCCTCGTCTTCTTCATTTGCATGACCAGGCGAGCCAACCGAGCGGAGAGAGCATACGACTGTCGACTAATGCTCGGAACCTCCTCGTCTTAGCCATTTATGTGAAGAGGCGAGCTGAACCGAGCAAGCTACTGCGCTATTTTAAGCCTGGTACGTCTGACTAGAGCCGTTCTCTCGTCTTTCCCTTTACTCGTTTGGTTTCTCACTGGTTCTTCGCCATTTTTGCAGTCAACGATGGCATCAAAGGTTCCTGACTCTTTTGTTTGCTCCGGCGAAGCCAAAGGAGGGAGAGTGAGGCATATACGTTCAATTAGTGTATAGATTGTCGCCTTCTTTATTTCCACAAGCAAGTGAGCAAATTATGCTTACCAATTTATTTGTTGTTTAAGGTTTTTTTTCCTTATATTCATGCTAGCCTTTACTTAGTAAGGAAGATTAGAGGATAAAAATCGGTCATACTTGTGAAAGCGTGGTTGTTATTGTGATCAACTTGCTTTTCTCGGAGAAGATATATAATAATAAATGCATGGAATCTATTTATGAAAAGAATGAGAAAAATACTCGAATAAAAAACTTGATGGTTGCACTTTGGTCTTGTATACCTCCATCATGCCTGTGTGAACAACTGAAACCATTAGAGGTTGAATTGGCAAAAACATTGCAGATGCGGCCATTAGCAGTTTTGGATTTTCAATATGTAGAGCTTTTGAAAGGCACTGCACGGAGCCAAAATTAAATCATTGAAAATGAAACAGTACATAATACCATATGAAAATAAATATAATGAACCAAATGGGTAAAACATTTTTGCCACCTAGTAATATTGTAAGATCTTTAACTTTAGTTGAAGAAACTTACAACAGAAGCTGTAGCTATCATTGTATAATCTGCCCATCTAAAGAATCTCCGCACCTGTCCTCTTGAACAATGGTACAAGCTGGAGGCCACTCCAACTCCTATTAATGAATTAGCATAAAGTACTGAATTCAAGTTCTTCCTGCATAATCCATAAAAGCTTTTTCATTAAAATAGAAAAACAATATATGGTAAGGAGACTGTGTTGGGGAAGATGAGAAGTAAACACTACAATAACCAAACAAGCAAGAAAGTAAAAGCAGCGAAAAAGCAAAGGGCACCAGGATTTAACATGAAAAAAGCCAAAATAGGGAAAAAAATCATGGAGCCACATAACACAAAGAAATCCACTATGAAAATTGGAAGAAATAAGTACATATCTCTCTTCTCTCTCATTCTCTCGTTGTTTCTCTTCTCACATGCACCGTTCTCAATGTCTACATACTCAAAATACAAGAGAAAGCCAAGTAAAATAACCCGAAAGAACGCAACCTTTTAGAAAAACGAGAAAGAAAATCGTCTAGTCCGTCTCGCAGTACTGCGGCGCTCAAACCTCTATCTTGGTCTGTTGTAGCGCCATATCTATACTACTGCGATGCTCTGCTCTCTGTCGTTCAGTGTCCGCCGCTCAGGTACGAAGCGCTGGGGCATTGTAGGGTGAAAATTTTTTTAAGGTAAAAGCACCTGAAACCCCCCCAGCAAGCACAAGAAACATGAGGTTTGAGGCAACAAAACAATTTGATTTATCAACACAATTAGATTCCACACATAACAGACTGTCTAAAGGAAATAAAAGGCAATTTATGCTAAATTGGTAGAAAGCTTACCGTGGAGCCTGAAGCCCAAGAATGATGAAAGGTAATGAGGTTAAAACATTAGCAACAGTTTCCACAATGGTCTGGTCACCTTAGTAAGAGAGTAATGACAGCACAATAATCAACTTCAATGCATCTAATGATTCTAACAAAAACATGTTAACAGAAAAAATACAGGACAATACCTTGAATGCTACAATGGATGGGTCTCAAGAAGGATGGCCTCTGCTGCCATATTTGGCTATGAAAGATGGGGAAGCAAAGCCAATCAGTTAACACGATAGGATATAATATTATTTCATACAAAAGGATTTCATTGATCTGTTTCATTCTAGCACGTACGGAATGATCAAGCCTGGGCTTCTCTGAACTTTCTCTAAATTTGTAGATTTTGAGATATCCAAGTCTTCACAATCGACTCTCAGTGGTGATTGGTGCACAAGCTTAACACCATGAATTCCCTCTAGATCTTTAGAAGTCTTTGATGAGTAATCCAAACCCATTGTTTCTTGACTTTATTAGGCTGGAACAACTAGATTGCGATGCTCTGGGGAAGTAGACTGCAGTAGAATCGAAATTCAAATCATCAATATACAATGTGTTATCTTTATTCCATATTATAGAGTGCAAGTAGGTATGAACCGGCCGGACCGAACCGGTCTGTGACAACAATAAACATATGCTACTTCTCCTTCTCACATATTTGTGATGATTTATTTGTTCTCCCTTCAATTTAAAGAACATAACAGACTGGATGACATCTAGAAAAAAAGAGGTTTTCTTTTTTGATTCCCGGGCGAACAAGTCGATGCCTTTCAGAAAGTAATTAATATAGCTCTACAAGATCTACAATACTTCCCAACAATTCTTGAGAGAAATAAAAAGCTTCCCATCGGATCTCTAAGTTTCCAGCTATTTCACTTATAATATTTTTAATCTTTTCAGTGTCATAAGTTTGATTTTTTAGCTTGGTTAAATGAAATAATGGGTAGTTAGATAAAACTTGCAATAGATTAAAGTTATGTTGTAAAAAAATCATTAACAACTAAGATGAAGTGCTGAAATGAAAATGTCAAAATCGAAGTGTAGTAAGAAATAGAAATCAATAGAGTAAAATGATTGTACATGGGAAATTGTAGCACTTAGGATAAGGTTTTGAACAATAGAGAACTAGTTTCAACATGTATGGGAAATAACAGAATATGAATAAAAAAGAAGGGTAGATAGAATCGATGCGAATGACTGAAAACGGAAAAGGTATACATCGAAATTAATTTGGCAACAATTAGCATAAAATATGGATTAACACATAGATCACCAGAAAACAATCGTCAACAGGATTCAAAAAACAAACTCGGAATAGTTAAGATTAGGTGAATAATAGTGATGATAACGCATAATATGGACAAAATCTGCTATATTGAAGGGCACTTAAATCGAAATATAATGAAATTGGTTTAGTTCATTACAAGAATAGGAGCTAGTAGATATTTGCCTTAAATTCTGTACAACAAGGAAATGAAAGTACAAAATAAATTAGTCTCCCCGCTCAAATTCGTCTGACTTGCTTTTCATACATTTTGTTAGATCTGAACCAGTCTGTTCCCATCTATGCCCTCCGGTCCAAAGGGGAGGCAGAAAAGAGAGGGGGCGGCAGCATTGGTGAGCCCCATGGCCTAAATTAAATAGAGTTTGAGAGGAAAAATTTGAATGAGGGGCAGTTTAGGGATTAATTAATTTTACTTTTGCTTTAATTAGTCTTTCTTGTTAGGTTTTGGGTTATTTTGAATTTGAAATTAGATTTGGGATCTAGGGTTGTTTCTTTTGGGTTCTAGGCTTGGCTAGAGATTTGGAGAGCTGTTTATTTCTCTCGAATTGAAGAAACTTGTATCGTTTGCTGTTTTCCTTCATCAACTAGTGGAATACTTCGTTTTCTATATGTTTTCCTCTGTTTTTCCCAAGAAACCTGCTGTACCATTGCTGTTTTCTTGCTGTAAACAACAGTTTTACTTACTATTTTCACCCATTGTTGTTAGGTTTGCTTGCGAACTCAAGTTTTTCCCTTAGGGTTACTTGCAAACTCAAGTATTTCCTAACACATTCATTCAACTAGTGAAACAAAGAAATAAAATCATTATCCTACCCCTAAACCTTCTTCAGCTATTATTCCAAGGAATATTTGCAACTAGGGCATCGTAAACCTCAATTTCTCCACCATATAACAATTAATGTAATAGTTTTATGCTTTTAGCATCATATACCAGCTGCCATAACTATCTCCAGACTCAGAATTCATAACAGCAATTTCCATGCTGCAAAAATCAATCCCTCAAAATGTCACATAATTCAGGGGGAAAAAAACAAAACATAGCATTAAAAACTTTTTTATTATCGTAAATTAGATTCATTTTAAACAAATAGCATACCCAATAAATCACACTAATAAAACATGCCTGCAGACTCTGTCAATCCACCTCTAAAGCTTCCATACTTGCACTCGTAAAACCATCTATTGAAAAACAAAGCTTAAAATAAAAACAACATCCTCTTCTTAACCTGCAATTCTCCGCCAAACAACGATTAAAATTTAAGTTTTAGCACCATACAAAGCCTCAATGTTTGTTACCAGTTACTATATCTAAATTCTCCCCCTGAACTCAAAATCTGCAACAGTAGTTTCTATACCGGAAAAATGAATCGAGCAAAAGTGTTACTAAACTAAAAAGGAAACAACGATATAGCATAACATTAATTATGTGCAACACTGCAAATTGGATCCACTCTAAGTGCTCATTTGCACTGTTCAAATCAGAAAAACATGTTTAGAAAAATGATGCATTCATATTCACTCACTTCGTGGGTGAAAATTCTTCACATTTGAATAATTTTGGGAGGGGAATTATAAAATTTAAAATCAAAGTTGATTTCTAACTTCATCCAACCAAACATTGGATTTTACGAATTTCAACGTCGTCCAAAAAAGTTTCCAGAGCTTGCAAATCCGCTACACGAAAACCCTAAACCCAAATTTAGGACACAAAAGAATATAACAATCAACGGAAGCCATCTTGCAAACAGAAAAAATACCTGAAAAAAGAAGAGCAAGCCCTCAAGGAAGAAAGGCGAAGGCGGCATTCCCGGAGAAGCGCCCATGCACTTATAGAGGGATGAAGCAGCGGAAGGGTATCTACCAGTCCAGCTCCAGGCATATTCTCCCTGCAGCAGGCTGATTCCGCTTCTCCACCTTCCAGTTTTCCCAGTACAATTGCTTCTGAGTTTTGGAAGCATTCCGGGTCGAAATTGTGAAGTGGAACGCACTGATTGGTTTGGGTTAAGGTGATTAACACGTCGGCGGGTTTTGACGGACGTGGAAAATCAGCATTAAGGGCAACTCCAACGGAACCGCAAACACTTCTTTGCGTGCTCTGATCGATCATCATTTTTGACGTCATTTGATTGTGGATGAACAGTACGCCAAAAATTGGTCTTTACCGAACTTGTTGAAGAAATGCGCGAACGAAGAGAACAACGGTTAGGGGTCAAAATGAAATTCGATTGAAGATGAATCACTACATTTTTTTTTGTTTCACTGCATTTTGGAGTGAAAAATGAGATTTTCGGTTGGAGATGCCCTAAGACATACATCACATAAATAAAAAAAAATTATAAAATATGGCCCATGTAAAATAATTCAACTAAAATTTATTGTTGGTTATAAACAATGTCCTTTCTCCAAGGAAGGCAAGCATGCAAATATTACATTACTAGAGTTGGAGGAATACAATGGCATGAGAATTATTCTTAAGAGAACATTGGCAAGTTTTTTGGTAAGTAGGATCAGAGTTAAGCGATAGAGGCTAAAGTGACCGTAGTTTGTGGGCAATGGAGGTCTTAGGAACTGTCGTCAAACAACTGAGGTAAAAGGGGTCATTTTCCGGTGACAGAGGTTAGAAGAATCATAGTCGTCAGCGGGCAACGAAGGTAAGAGGGATTGTATTGAGCAGGTGAAATGGTTAGAGGGATTGTAGTCAAGTAATGGAGATCGAAATGACAACATTTGGTCAAGTGAGAAGGGGATCGTTGTCGGGCGACGGAGATTTGAAGGATCGTAGTTGGGCAATGGAGGTCTAAGGGACCGCAATCATGCGGAGGTCGAAGGGATCGCTGTCGGGTGACAGAGGTCGGAGAGACCCTAATCTGCAAATAATCAAGGTTGGAGGGATCGTAGTCTAGTAACTAAGGTCGATGGGGTTGTTGTCAGATGACTGAGGTCGGAGGGACAGTAGTCAACAGTGGTGGAGGCTATATGGAGGTTTTATGGCATCGGGTGGACGTCCAATAGTAGTAGTCAGGTGATGAGGATCTATCAATTATGGCCCCTGTAGTTAGGCGACTAAGGTTAAAGGGATCATGATTGGACGATTGTTGTCATGAGACAGAGGTAAAAAAAGTGTAGTCAGCGGTGACAGAGGTTGGGTGGAGACCCAACGATGGCAGTTGGACAGACGCCTGATAGCAAAGTTTGAGGTGAAGGTTCAGCAGCAATGGCCGCACGTTGAGGATTCACCGGTGGTGGATCTGGGTAGAGCTCCAAGACTCTTCTAGCTTCAGAGTTTTCTTGAGTCTCTAGCCTATGGTCCAAGCCTCCAAAAATCCTATTCATGTGGAAAGTGGTGGTCTAATGGCCTATTTATAGATTTTGAGAGTGACATACTTCGTAAATATAGAGAAGATCCATGACAAATTTGGAGTGCTCCATCGGGCGACCCATATTGATCTCTTAATCATAGAGCGTTTATTCAACATTTAAATGTCTTAATGATGATAGATTCAAGAGATCATGGGCTCTGTTCGACTATACACATTTCATATTTGTGGATCATTTAGTTATCCAATTTATGATTTGAATTTTTCAAATATGCTTTGATCCCTTGATTTGGGCTCGGATTGGATTGATTTTGGCATAATTGGGTTCACCTTATTGAGACTTCCAATTTAACTATTAGTTAGCTAAAATAGAAGTTTGGATAGTCCTAATTTTAATTTGGAAATTTTCAATTCAAGTATGCATCAATATTTGTGCTATATTAAGGTGATTTTATGTCACGTATATGTTACTTTCTCATTTTTAGACATCGAAGATCATGGAGTCCGAAAATACGTATTTGAGTTTTTTTTTTTTTAATCGAAGTGAAATCAATATTTTAGATAAGTTTCAAGGTGCGGCCACTCCTTAGACATTAACGTAGACCTCCCATCAGGCTCATAAAGACATGAACCAAGTAAAATGCCCTGGATCATAATTTTAGAATTTCTTGAAATAGTTGTCAATCAGAGTAAACAATGCTAAAAAATTTGCTCCAAAATTTAAAACTACCTGAAACTGATTGTAAAGGCTTTGTTGTGTTCTGAAAGTATCAAAATTGAGTTTAGAATATCGAAAAATGATTTCAAAGACCTCAAAGATGTTTGAATCAGGCTTTTTGAGAAAAAATTGTTTTCTATTTTATTTTTCCTCCCTTTATTTTTTTTGCTCTTTTTTGTGGCCTTCACGGCGCTGCATGTGGAGGAAACTAGGGGTGTAAGTGAGCCTAGCCATCACATGAGACTACTCGAACTCTACTAGGTAACTAGCTCACGAGTCGAGCTTATTGAGCTTTGAGCTCGACCTCAATCTCAAGCTCGCATATTAAAAAAGCTAGAGTTAGAGCTTCATGAAACTCAACTCGTCGGCTCACGAGCTTCCATGATTATGTCGAAAATTGTATTATTTAAAAAGAAATTTGCTTCTTTTTTTAAACGTTGCCGAAAAATTTGAAAAACATTAATTACATTTAATGCAATTAGTAGAAGCTGGCAGCTGACATTTCTGGTAGGGAAAGGCGGAAAGCTGCTATTCTTGTGATTTAAAAAAAAAATACTATTAATTATTTTCTTTTAAAAAATATACTTTTATAATTTTATCCTTCTCCAAAAAAAGCCTATTCTTCTTCTTCATCACTCTTCTTCTCCAACAGACCGCTAAGCTTATCAATGTTTCTCCAAGATCCCGATTTTCATTTTTTTGTTAAAAACTAAAATTTTCTTGTGGGGCGCTGCAACATTGGGTTTGGTAATGCCCCGACGCTAAGCTCTTTGGAATTTTGGAAAAAAAGGGGGATTTACATACATACTGCTTTATTTATGTTGTTTACATATCTAACACCCAAAACATTAATATAACATACTTATCACCCATAGAACAAATTTGGGTGCATAGAATGAAATATTAAAGTTTATAGGATGGTATGAATGGTAGAAATGAATTATAGGAGTGATATATTTGATATTAAAATTTTATATGGGTGGTAAACATATAATATTAATATTTTAGGTGTTAGATATGTAAATAGCATGAAATAAAATGGTATGCATGTAAATTTCTCAAAAAAAAAATTTAATGTGATGCCGCTGGTGTTGGTGCTATGGCCTTGTGGGCTCCCAAAAGGAAGCATTGTGGTCGGCGATGTTGGGCGTCACGACTCTTGGACTGAATTCTGTATTTATATCAATTTTCATTAAAATGTCAATTCATTTCTCTCATTGGAATGTCAAGTAATAGAGAGAGATTTCTATAGAGAGAAAATTAGATTTGTGATGCTTCTGATAATTTTGAATTGAGAATTGACAACTCAATTTTGAAAGTTGCTCTGATCGAGGTATATTTTGACCATCTCAAATAAAAAAATAGAATTTTATAACTTAATTTATATTTTTGTAATATAAAATAATAATAATTTTACACCTGCAAAATTTTCACTGTATAACTTTTCGTATGTTATAGATATAGAGATTATGAATATTTAGACATTTTTTAAAAAACTGTATACCAAAGATTTCAGGAATTAAGCTAGTCGCTATTTTAATTAATTAGAAAGTAATTTTGACTCTGAAAATAATATTACAGTACACACAATCTCTAGTAAATTGATTATATTCTAAAACATTGGATTTTTGTTTAGTAATATATTTAGTTATATATTGTTATAGCATTATGTGAAATTTTATAATGAGTTTATTTATGTTGTCACTACTACATTTAACATTCTTTGAAATTCTAGAATGCATTTATTTTTATGGACTAATACACGTCTGTACAGATCGCGGAAGGCAACGAGATTGATAAGCGGTATGCGGCAGGATTGTGTGATATCTCTAGAGGGTGTGCGTTAATATCACGTTCATATCAGTATGTATGGTGAGTGAGGTGGAGGGTGCGTGCAGCTGGCAGGACAATAGCTTGATATCACAAGTGGTCACAACACTTATACTGTTCTCGTAATATAGATATTATATATTTTAGGTTACAACTATACTGTGTTGAGTCATGTTAAGTTAGTTACTCGGGGGAGCATTGAAGTTCTAGTGCTTAACACACACACATATATTATATATATATATATATATGATTTGGGTGGCAAGATATTTTAATCTGAAGACCTCACGCAATTAATCTTTTATATGGGTGAGATTATTATTAATGCAAAGACCCCGTACAATTATATCTTAGATATGTGTGGGTAAAATCAAAGGCAAGTGCCTCCCAACATCCCCTCATGTGGAGGAGGCACCAGGAGGCTGCCGAAGTTTAAATTAATAACGATCACCACATAATTAAAAAATAATAATAAGTCCCATATAATTAATTAATGACAATCATAAGTTCCTTAATAACCTGATATATGGTTCCAATAAGTATGAACATGATGGCGTATCAATATCTCGCATGGGTATAAACCGAGAAGTTAGTAACACTTCTGCTCTTGGAATCCAATGATAATAACAATTTTACATTAGCGACCACACACAAGATTTGATACCTAACCTTGAATCGTAAGCAAATGTAAGAGCTTTCATCACACTCTTAGTTATTATGAGCATAGTTTACTAAATGGGAACATTTTGGACCCTATGCCTACTATTGTAGATGGATTGAGTAATAATAAGTCATTAGAACAAGTGATAGTTTCTTGTATAAATGGGAGTTGCCATCTCGTAGAAAATTGAAAAATCTAAGCTTTATCTGATGTGATAATTACAAGCCAATCAAGGGCATCAACAATTCCTAGGCTTGAATTTATAAGGTAAGGTAATCTTAATGTTCTAATTCCTAGGCTTCGATTGGATGGAGGGGTTTTACAAATTATGTAAAATGGCAGATATGAATAAATTAAATGAAGCAACCTTCAAGAAATAACATGTGACCTGTAATCAGCACTAAAATTCACATGTGAGCAACAACAGAGAATTCATAGTGCCCACAATGATTATCCTAAGGGCATTAACAAGTAGCTCGTATTAAACAACCAGTATGTTTAGGAATAGTAGCGAGGAACTTCTAATGAATGTTACAATTTATTGTGAGCAGAGCAAGGGATGGCAGTTCAAACAACTAACTTGTAAGCAACAATAAACGATTCATATCAAATTGTGTAACTCATAAGCAAGAACACGATCTCCTAGTGCCTATTCAATAAACATTCCCTACATGCCATCAAATCCATAACACTTATACAAGTGGATAATTATAATAGCTGCAATGAATATGCTAAAAACACAACCCACATGTGTTCTGATTGTCACATTTAATTCCTAAATCCAACGGTTCAAGAATGTTGCACGGTCATATATTCAAGTTGCATCATCCTCCTTGAAAAGGATTAGAGTTGATCTGACTTGAACTATAAGATGCATCCTAACAATCTAAATAAATATATAATAAATATATATATATATAATAATAATATATATATATAAATATATATATATATATATATATATATATATATATATATATATATAATATATTATATAGATTGTTAGGATGCATCTTATAGTTCAAGTCAGATCAACTCTAATCCTTTTCAAGGAGGATGATGCAATTTGAATATATATATATTTTCAAATGAAAATCATGTTATCCCCAAAAGATGTACATGTTGAATGATAATCTCAACTGGAGGGGAATATGTTTTTCAAAATACTTAAATCCCAATACAAAATGCAATATATTTAAAGTGACTTTAACGTTACCCTAATGATGGTCGTGTTAAAAGCTAACCTCAACTGGAGGGGATCCTAAATATTTAAAATGCATCTCGAATTCCTATGAAAATACAAATAACTTTGCCGCACCCCAATGATGGCCCTGTTGACAAAAAAATCTCAATCGGAGGAGACTTTAAACTTTAAAGATGCATTCCAAATTCCTATAAAAATACATAAATTTAAAGTGACTGTAATGTCACTTCGACGATGGCCATGATGAAAGTTAATATCAACTAGATGGGTCAATTCTTAAAAGAATATAAAAACATCAAAATCTAATTACTAAAACTTAAAATTAAAACTCATCCACCTTCCGCAACCATTTGTTGGGTGATAAATTTGAAATTAAACTCAGCTCACAAAGAGCGAATGTCACGTCGGGTGTATCACTAAGATTCATCCTCAAATAGTCTCTTGACAGCTGGGATGTGACATGTGTCATCTGATCGGATGGTTTTGCCATAAATGGCGCCATTATATTACGATAATGGCCAAAACCCGTATGTTCCCTAATGGCGTCAAACCCTTGAGTAATGAATCATAAGATAATTTGATAGACACAAAATCCTTTTTGTCAGCTTAGGTGGATTTAAATGTATCCCCTTAGACAAATACCACCCAAGGTCTACAAGGCATTCTCAGACGAAGCAACCCATTGTTGTTGATAAGGTGCATTCTGTTAGGTTGGGTCGACTACCTCCTCTGAGGGACCACGACAGCCCAGGATGACGGAACCATAAGATCTTGATCAGACTTATCTTCATTTCCCCATCACCTGCTTTTATTATCTAGTGATAAATTTAAAAATCATAAACTCTGAAATCCTAAATCAAATTCAAACCCTGAATTTGTTGCTATTATATGTTAGGCTTACAACCTACTTAACAAGCCTTAATTGAAAGCTTTCTCTCATTATCGGAGAGTAATTAACTATAAAGACTTGCGCCTATAAGAAGCCAGAACTAAGATCATAAAGTTCTCACAAAATGAGGTCGAAATCTCTGGGTAGTGTCTTATCCAAAACATAATGTCTTCTAAAAATTTACCCAGGAACCTAAACTTGTTAAAACTCTCATCACCAATATAAACACAAAGAAAGAGCTGACGCGAAGAGACCGGGTGTGCGAAATTTTTGGAGCTCACAACACCATCTCAAATAAAATTATTCTAACCACCAAAGAGTATTCTCCACACCATTACCCTTTCACTAGGGGTGTCAATTCGGGTCGGCGGGTCAGGTTCGGGTCGAACCCGAAACTGACCCGCACGTTCGGGTCAACCCGAACCCTACCCGGTTTTAAAAACGGGTCGGTTTCTGGACCCGAACCCGATCCGATTCGGGTCCGGGTCAACCCGACCCGACACGGATGACCCAAAGTTGACCTAAAATTGCTAATTTTCGGGTCAAAATCGGGTCAATATTCGATTTTTTGGGTCAAAATCGGGTCAAAAAACTGGTCAATCTCATGGTTTTCGGGCCAATAATGAGTTTTTCGTGTCACTTTCGGGTCAATTTCGGGTTACTGGGTCAACCCGAACCCGACCCAATTTTTAAAACGGGTTGATTTGTTCAACCCGAATTCGACCCGTTTCAGGTTCGGGTTGACCCGAACCCGAATTTTTCCGGGTCGGATTCAGGTCGTGTTTCGGGTCGTGTCAAAAATTGACATCCCCTACCTTTCACTATAATAAGCTGGAGCCTTGTATTTCCCCTCCGGGAGCCAAATTATTATGATATGAATAGATTCCTATTGATCATGTTTTATTTACATTTTTATTTCTTAATGAACAAAAAAAGAATTTAATATTAGGTTTGCCATAATCCTCAGATTGAGACATTCGATTCGACTAAGTACACAAACTTTGGAGGCCGCTTATTCTAAAATAGGTATAAGAAAATTTAATTATGATTACAAGTAATCGATTTAGGTCCAAATTAAGCTCAAAGTACAATTGCTTCAGCGAAACCTCCTTTCCTTGCGTGTCAAGTTGGCGGTAAATTATTGTATCCGGTCATCGGACGCGGAGAATAGGTTTGGACATCCAATAAAAAATTGTCACATCACCTGCGCTTTTGACTGTGCTTTAGGTGCGCTTTACCTGCGCTTTTGACTGCGCTTTTGATTGTACTTTAGGTGCGCTTTAACTGTGCTTTACCTACACTTTACCTGTGCTTACCTAGAACAATTATTAGGTCCGGTGACCGGACGTAGCTCTACGTGCGGTCACCACTGAGATCGCGCCATGTGCTCTTACTCTTTATTGAGCGGCCCAAAGACTTGACTCGGACCGGAACCCGGGAATGCTATGTTCGCGTATTGCTAGGTATTACTCGTTATTTGCTCGGTATTACTCGGTATTGCTAGGTATTGCTTGACAATAACGAGAAATACCGCTTTGTGAAGACCAATACCGAGTAATACCAAGTTTTTCTAGAAAAAACTCGGTAATACTAGGTATTGCTTGGTATTTGTCTTCACATAATGATATTTCTCGTTATTGTCGAGCAAAATCGACAAATACCTAGCAATACCGGGTTGTCATGGATTTAAAAAACGCACGTGCGACATACCCACTATTCGTCGGGTTGGATCCGCAATTTTGTGCCTGCTACGTGGCGTGATCTCCGTGGTGACCGCCCTAATAATTACTCAACACTAGGCTTAATTTAAAATACCTCTATCAATTCTCTCAATCATAGCTACGCTTGCTCTACTCATATGGAGATTCTTACATGATGATATCCCACTCTTCTCCTGGTGGAGAGCTAATTCAATCTCTTGGAGCCAACCAAAAGCAACTCTCATTATTGGAATTACTATGTGCTTAAAGCTAAAGAATCAAAAACAGTCTTGCCTTTCTGTTAATGCCTCAAGCAAATCTATCTTTCCTCTGGGACCTTGGTGCAGGAATTTCTGTGGCTGACCATTTGTTGAGCATAAATAACACTCTCAGTATTAACTCCCTTATGACTGTACTGTCTCTCAATTTATTTTAGATGATAATTGGGGATCTACCTAACTGCTTGGGTAGCCAAATTGGCCACTATTATCCAATCGGTTCCTATAGACTCTTATCAAGAGAACCACCTCTGGAACAGCAACATAATCCACTTTTAAGGATTTCAATTCTCAGTTTCTATGATACTTAAATGTGGTTCTTGGCATATAAGTACGTTTTGCATAAGCACCATCCCTACGTTTCTCGTGTATGCTTGGATGATGTTTAATGTTAGGATTAAAAACTGCGGATGTTCTTGCTGACCCCGCATTATGGTTCCTAATACCTGCTGTTTTGCACAATGATAGGAGACTATTACCACTTATTCTATGAATGTTGTTACAGTTTCGAAACGTAAGAGCTTTATTCCCCTGGACGCATAATCTTTTCATGAGGCCTAATTAATCACCAGTATATGAGAGCATTTGTGAGCAAGGTTTTTATTGTCAAGATAAAAAACTATTATCTTCTCTTGGCTACTGCCTCGATATACTTTATATGGAGAGCTAGGAATGATAGATTATTTGGTGGCATTATTGACAGCAAAGAGACATTTAGCAAAATCAGTGAAAGCTGTGTTTTTTAAAAATCTGAGAAGGAAAAAATAACTTTTGCTTTGGTATCTGGGATGTTTCTGTGGCTCCGGACTACTCTCAGCAATCTTTTCTTCTGAGTCTGGACAGTGGTTCCAAATGACTATACTGATGCTGTTCCTTATGCTGACTGCTGGAGGTTGAAGTTTTTGATCGGACGATATGATTTGCAGAACTGCTTCAGCGCCCCTTGGTATGTTCCTTTGGGCAACCAGGGGCTTATGCCATTCCGACCCATCCGAGCTTTTGACCATTTCGAGTTTTTGAGCATTATTCTGAGTCCTTGGGCTTCTGACCAGCTGATTTTTGCTTCTTCATTTAGTTGAACTGTATTTTATATTCTTTAGAATCCTTAATCTCTTTTTGTTTGTTCCGAGATTTTGGATTATAGTTTTTTTGTAACTTCTTCTACTTGTAATCTTCTTTAGCAATGAGATGGGCTTCTAGCCCCAAAATTTCCCAAAAAAAAAAAAAAAAAATAATATTTTATTAATACCCGAAACTCTCCGACTTGCCACTGGATGCAATAATTTGGCAAAGTTGGCGGAGGCAACTTTGTACTCTAAAGCCCATGCCGTTTTTTGATTAGGTTGGTCGGTTTCGCAAAAGCCACTCGGACTTTATCCCTCTCTCCTCCATGGCATCGACAGTGGCGGCAACGACCTCCGTCTTTGCCCGCTCCTCGACTGCTCTCAATCCCAATCGTGTCCACCTCCGCTTCTTTGCTCCTCGTCCATGCCGCCCTCTTGGGCGGTTTCGCTTTCTCCCCATCAGGGCTCTCTCCTCTCCCAACTGGTTCTTCTCCCCCATTGAGGTCTGCGTCAAGGAATCGTTACAGTTCCCGGAAAGCTCGGTGACTGTGAGCTATGACCTTACCCTTGCTCTCTCTTTCCTCTATTTTGTGAAAAAAAATTGCTTATGAATTTTGGCATTGAAGAATATGAGAATGCCAATGATTCCTCTTGGGCTTGTTGATATGGTTTCTGATGATTGATTAAAGGGGAATAAAATATGAAAACGCTATATTTTTTATGATGAGTGGATTTTAGTGTGATCAGACCAATCTCCTCAATTCTTGATCCGCCCTATAGGGACAGCTGGCTGTAACATTTGAGGTTGTAGCGAGAAGAATTTTAACGCAGATATAGATAAAAAAGATTGCACAAACACGATAACTTTTACAGGTAAAATCTGTAAGAAGGAAAAAAAAAAGCACAAGCTTGACCTAGTTGAAATATTCCACTAATACTTGTTTTCACTTACAAATGATGCCGATAGTTATTAGTGGATCAAATGATATCTAATCTTTCACTTACAAACAAATCGAATATCTCAATGAGAGGAATCTAGGGAGCTGAAGATAACTTAATTATATGGTTATTGTGACATTTAAATGCTAAAAGAGTAGTTTATGATCGAGATAGTCAATATGGGCTATCCGATTAGAGTGTTTTAGAATTTTGTTTAAATTTATAAAAAATGTTGCTCGAGATAACTATAAATAGACCCTCATTATTGGCATGAAATGGGAGTTGGAAAGGCTTGACTTGAAACTAGAGAGAACTTGAAGGTCTAAAGAACTCTAAAACTTGACCCAACATTCGACATTGATCACGACTAGCCACGCCGTTGCCTGTGGCTATCACTCAACCGTTGTCACCTATCTTATGTTACTCGACCATCTTCGTTTAACCATTGTTGCCCGTTTAAGATCTCTAGAACACCATAGCTCAACCATGGTCTCATGACTCCGTTGCTCGAATGTCGATGTCTGTCGACTTTGTTGCTCGCCGTCGCGAATAACATCACCGCATGCCGTTGATTATAAGGCCAATGAATGCCAACGACACAAATGTTGTTGCCACCATCGACACACGCTCTTCCTCTCCAACAACATTGATGCACACCCTATAAGACCGATGCACATCATTGACAAAAGCACTACATTCAGCCGACTTTGTCACCTGTTGTCTCCAATAACGTTAACCTGCACCATTGCATGTAAAGCTAAGGCACGACATTAACACTAACTTCGACTCATCATCTCAACACCAATATTTATACTGGACTTTTTAATCTCATCTCCTATTCTCAAAAGAGAATGCCCAAACAAACTATTGATGATCTATTGAAGATTACTCGAATGCCTCAAAGCTCTTCCAATTTTCACCATGGAATTCATTTATATCCATTATATTATATTTTTCCCTAATTATGGGGAATGACATCATTTGTAACTGATGAAATATGCTAGTGGAATCATTTTTTCTGAGCTAGGCCTCATGATTTTTCCCTTTAACTTTTCCATGCAAAAACTTTAGTGCCTTTTGCAACATTTGCTTGTTAGTGTATGTGCTAGATATTCATAAAAAGTTAGACATTAAAATTATCTTTATTTACCGCGGCAAATATTCTAGCACGTAACACTTTGTAACACGAAAGAAATAATCAAACTAGAAAATTTTATTCTTTTTTCATATAACATTTTATTTTAACTTAAAGCAATCAAAGGGGCCTAAGAGACAAATAAAACACTCATTAATTTTTGATAACTAGAGATAAACCAAGAATTAGGCTTGTGCAGGATTTGGTTTGGTGCCAAACTGACCATTGTTTAAAACAAAACCAGATAAAACCAATAAACTAAACTTGGAACTAAAGCTCAACTGCCATTATGATAAATTAAATCAAACCAAGCCAAGTTGTTTGTTTAGGGTTCGGCTCTATTTTCTGGTTAAGAACAATAAGATTAAGGAATTGGCTTTTGGGTTTTGATTATGTATGACTTTGTTCTCTCTGATTTTAAATGGTTATCAATGATTCGGTATAGTTTAATCTGATAATTTTCTCTTAAAGCAATGGACTATTAAAGCAAAATTTATCAGATATTATAATTTAGGAAAAAATCTACACAATAGAAAATGTACTTGTGGAAACATTCGCAAAAAGCTGCCCATCGAATCGGGTATTATGGCTTAAAGGAATAAATGATAAAAGAATTTGATAAGCGATGACTAAACCTAATATCTAAATAACTGAGGTTGTGATTTCACAATACCATTAATCAAATAGTTACAAGAGTTATCGATTATCATTTAGAATAACAACAACATATAATATATATATATAATAATATATAATATATATATATATAATATATTAAATATATAATCATATTCTTAAAAATGATTTATTTGATATTTTGGTTTGGTAAAATCTCAAATCTAAATCAAACCAAATAAGTCTTTTTAATAAAACGTCAAATCTAAATCAAACCAATTATTAGATGGTTTGGTTTGGATTTTCTGATTAACCATATTTTTGTGAAGAATGTCTTTTAGGTGTTTGAAATGGTTTTGTAGCAAGTTAAACATCAGGAAAGGGTGCCATTAAAATTTGATTCATATTTGCTGATGGCTTGTTGATCTTTGGTGCAGATCAGGATATATGGTGCATATTAAAATGTTCTTCTCATCTTTGAAATAAAAGACATGAATGTTTTTAAATAATACAAGTTTTTTTTTTTTTAATATAATATTAAACAAGCTCAGCTCAAGCTGACCATCCGAGTCTCATCAAGTTCAAACTCGAGGTCATTTAATATACAAGCTAGACTCTCAAGACTCTCAAGCTCATTACCTATTGAGTTCGAGGTGGCTCACCAGCCAGTTTGACTGACTTACACTCATAATCAAGATATTATTTCACCATGAAATATTAAATTTAAAGGAAAAAAAAATCACCAAAAAGAATGGGAGTATTTTAAAAATAATTAATTTGTGCCCCCCACTAATTAAAATTTTTGGCTCCACCCCTGGAGGGAGCGTCACCTATCAGTGTCAGATCATATCGGTACTCACAAATTTAGAAGGATGAGATCTAGAAGCTCATCAGAGAGATGCTTGAGGTAGGAATTATCAGGCCTAATGTGAGTCCTTTTTCTAGCCCGTGCTACTAGTAAGAAAGAAGGACAAAAGTTGGAGGTTTTACGTAGATTACCTGGCCTGAACAAAGAGACTGTGTTGGACAAATTTCCTATCCCTATAATCGATGAGTTTTGGATGAGCTATTTGGAGCGATCATTTTCTCGAAGATTGACTTGAAGTCAGGATACCACCAGATCAGAATGAAGCCAGTGGATGTACTCATGATAGTTTCCAGGACTCATGAGGGTCACTATAAGTTTTTGGTGATGCCCTCTGATGTGACAGCTCAGAGGTCACAGTGTTCGTCGTAGAACAGTGCAGTACGTATCGGAGACAGGGTGCATGCTTAGTAATCGACAGAACTTATACTATCTACAGTATTCTGATAAGTATTATCATTTTAGCATTACTTCTTTTATTTCTATTGTACCCTAGTATGAGCTGAGTCATGAGTTGTAGCCCGAGGGCAATAGAGTCATTGTACTTTATTTTGTGTTGGGACACTAATATATAGGTCATTTCATGTTGTATTATGGTTAAGAACATGTAAATGAAATTTGTGTTTTATTTTCTACTTCATCTGCATGAGGCTAGAAGGAGGAGAGCTCAAGTGAAGCAATTCCGCAAGGCCACCATTCGTAGGAAGATCTCTCGATTCGTGGTTAGATTTTCTTTATCTTCTCGCTCGTTTTCATACCCATCTCCCCCATCACTCCACAAGAACAACCGCCATCTCCATTTGTCGCCGCCCTTGGACATTCACCGCCGGCCCACACCGGCTCCGGCCGCCCACCCGCCCGCGCCCCCCCACCCAACCGTCCACCCGATCTCTCCACACACACCAAATTTGAAAATTTCAATCTTTCCTAATTTGGAGATTCCAAATTTGATAAGTTTATGCCGGTTTTCTAATTTTAAATCACTCTAATTGGAGTTTTAATCGCGTTGTGCCCCTCACTAATTCACATGAGAAGCCATCTCATGAATCCCTCTCCCCTTCTCATGCAAGCCGCCGGCCCACATAGGGAGTATCCCCCATTAATTGCTATTTAGTTGTCATACCGTTTTGGAATCAAATTGGATTTCAAAATTTCCCCCAATCCACTTAAAACTGAATTCAATTTCAGTTTTAACAATAGCAATTCCTCCCTCTCCCTATTAAGCCGCCGGCCCATTAATGGCCCCCTCTGATAACCATTAATTCTCCCTTAATTGCATTTGAATTTTGAAATCCTCTTCAAGTTATTCCTCCAAATATACTTAGATCTGAAATTATTTCAGATTTAGGAAGGATTTGAAAGAGAGTAAATTTCAGAACCCAGCCCCTCTACTTGGAAGCCGCCGCCCCATCCCCTGAGAAATCCCGCGCGGCCCCACACATTTTCCTCCCTCTCGTCGCAAGGATCCTCCTTCATCTTCACTCAAAATCCCGTCTCTTCGATAGTTTGCCAACTCAGCATGCATGGCGGATCCGAGATTTGAGTGGGGATTAGTCTCAACGTCCGACGAAGCATTAACATCCTACGGTGCTCCGTGCTATCGACGTAGATTTGAGAAGAAAACACGTGTGAAGAGTACTTGGAGAGAGTCGTCCCAATCCTTGCAAGCATCTACGACGACAACTTTCGAAGCACACTTGGAGTCTCGAAAGCCGAGCATCCACGCCCTCCTCGTCACCGTCAACCTGCTCGTTTAAGGCATTGGTGTGGCACCATCTTCGTGGCATCGATGAGTTTGCTAAAGGCCTTCTCCGCTAACCAATTGAAAGTGAGTGATCAAGTACTCATCGTGAAATTTCATAACATTAGTCGTGGGATTATTAATTAGTTCCGCATTTGCTTGTTGTAACTTTTTGAGATTCATCATTAATTGTGCTAAATTCTAGCTTGGATTGCTTTATCATAACACATTCATCATGGAAAATGATTGAATCTTAATTTACGAAAGGCCTAATCTTACTTTGGTAGACTTTGTAATCTTAGATGATTTAATGTGCATTCTGAATGTTTCACATCACCCCTTAACAGCGCCAACCACTTTTCAGTCTCTTATGAATTAGGTTTTTCAGCACTACCTAAGAAAGTGTCTTGATATTTTTTGAAGACATTCTGATCTATAATTGTACGGAGGCAGAGCATACGAGTCATTTGAAGACGATACTAGAGATGTTGAAGGAGAACTAGTTATATGCCAACCTGAAGAAATATTCGTTTGCACAACCACAAGTTGAGTACCTGAGACAAGTGGTGAGCAAAGCAGGGGTAGCAGCAGACCAGTCCAAGATTGAGGATATGCTGGATTTGACTTTACTTAAAAACCTGAGGGAGCTGAGAGGGTTCTTAGGCCTCATGGGATACTACATAAAGTTTGTGCAAGGGTGTGGCATAATAACATGGCCATTGACTGAGCAGCTAAAGAGCAACTAAAGAAGGACAATTTCAAATGGTGGAGGCATCTACTCAGGTTTTTGAGCAGTTGAAGAAGGTAATGACCAGTGTACCAGTGTTAGCACTTCCCGACTTCAGCATACCATTTGTGGTGGAGACAGATGCATCAGGATATGGACTGGGGGTAATGCTTATGCAGGATCGCTGACCTATCGCCTATTTCAGTAGTGCTCATAGCCAGGGCGAGACTCAAGTCTGTGTGCTAGAGGAAGCTGATGGCCATTGTCTTGTCTATTAAAAAATGAAGACCCTATTTGTTGGGAGTATTCCTATTATGCGTTGGGGTTTTAGGACAGTCAGGAGCTGAAGTATGTGTTGGAACAACGGATGGTTACAGAGGAGCATCAACGATGTTTATCCAAGTTGCTTGGATATGATTTTGAGATATAATACCGACTGGGTTTAGAAAATAAGGCAACAAATGCCTTATCCCAGAAAGGCGAATGCCGTAGCATCTTTGTCAGTACCCATGATCCTAGATTGGGAAGCTTTGAAACAAGAGAGTGAACAAAATGGACTGAGGAATGTTAGATCTGATTGGCTGCAGAACTGGGATAGTCATCTTGGTTACACGTTGAGAGGAGTCCAGCTGCTAAATCACAGGAGATTCATTCTACCGAGAGGATCGAGATACATTCCCATGCTATTACAGGAATTTTACGGCAGTGCAGTTGGAGGACATTCAGGAACTCAGAAAACTTACAATCGATTGTCAACAGAATTATACTGTGGGATGCACCATGTTATAGAGGACTGGGTAGTCAGATGCGATATGTGCCAAATGTACAAGTACTTAGCCATGACACCAGCAGGGTTGCTATAACTTCTAGCCCTGCTGGAGGAATTTATTTGTGCGTGACCGTGATGGAGAGGAACATCCGGTGTAGGCAAAATCCCGCTATAACCGAGGTGTACCGAGTTTTTTGGAAAAAACTCGGTACACCCGTTATACGGGATTTGTGCCTACGACCGGATGTTCCTCTGCATCCGGTCGGAGGACGTAATAATTGTTCCTGCCAGAGAGGGTGTGGGAGGAAATGACGATGAATTTTTTTGAGGGGTTGCTGCTTTCGGGGGGATTTTCAGTGATACTAGTAGTAGTGGATCGTCTGAGCAAGTATGCACACTTAACCCTCTATAGCACCCTTACACTGCGGTCTATGTGGCTACTTTTTTTATATAAGAGGTGGTATGCTTGCATGGATTTCCAAAGTCCATTTTGTTAGATAGGGATAAGGTGTTCCTTAGTCACTTTTTGGAAGGAGTTGTTTCATTTGCAGGATATAGTCCTGAAGAGAAGCACAACAAACCATCCTCAGACAGATGGCCTGACAGAAGTGATCAATAGAAGCATAGAGACCTATTGAGATGCTTTCTATCAGACATGTCGAAGAGTTGGACAAGTTGGATTGTGTGGGCAGAATATTGGTATAACACCTCATACCATTCAACAACAAAAACTACTCCTTTCAGGATTCTCTATGGGAGAGATCCACCCCATCTGATTCATTATGGGCAGAGCACTACACTCGTGTCCAGTGTCGAGCAATATTTAGAGGAGAGGGACAAGACATTATTTGAGCTAAAGGGATATTTGTTTAGAGCCCAACATATCATGAAAAGGAAGGCTAATGAGCACATGAGTGAGGTAAAATTCGAGCCAAGATATATGATTTACTTAAAATTGAAGCCCTACAGATAGAAAACACTAGCCAGAGGGAGGAATGAGAAATTATCCTGCGGTTCTTTGGGTCTCATGAGGTCATGGAGTATATTGGAGCAGTAACTTATCGACTAAGGCTACCACCTTCATCAGCTTTGCACCCTGTCTTTCATGTCTCATAGCCGAGGAAGGTAATAGGAGAGCATATACCATCATCTCTACCCCCAACTTTGACAGAAGACATGGATGTCATTTTGGAACCCCTGGAAGTAGTGGGTGTGTGCTGAGGGGAGATGGGGCACAGAGGGCTAAAAATTGAAATATCTGCCAAAGCATGATGCCACATAGGAGCCATATGTGGCAATTAGGAGACAATTTCCTACCTTTCACCTTGAGGACAAAGTGCATTTTGGGGAGCGAGGGGAGTATTGATACGGGAGAGGGAAATTTAGCCACCCTTGTGGTGCCCATTAAACCTATCATTACATATGTGAGAAGATGAATTAATGAAGGGATTAATTAGGATATATTTTCTAATTAAAAGGGCGATTTGAAGAAGATTAATTAATATTTCCTAATTAAAAAGGGAAGATTTGGGGGCAGAATTGGAGGAGATTAATTAGGAGATATTTTCTAATTAAGAGGGCTGATTTGGGATTGATAAGGGATTGAAGGAAATTGTGGAGGGCTGTTTGGAAATTTGTTGTTATTGTTGGTATAAGTGTAGGATTATGATGTTTGTATATATTGATTGAGAGCGCTGTGTCTTCTTTTTGCGAGGGATCCAGTGGCGCAGGGTTTGGGAGAGAGGTCCTTCTCTCAAAAGAGGATCATTGTATCTTGCTTTGTTCATATTTGATTTTCTATCAATAAAAATATATTTTTGTGTTGAATCTCTTGGAGTTGTTGCTATTTTTGATATCAAGGCGCATCAGAAAGCCTTCCTTTTTTTTGTTCTAGGCTCTTGTAAACATCTTTCCATGATTATGTAAAATTGTTTATATCTAAAGTCATAATTATTGGCTCATTAGGCTCACAGGATACTGGAGGAAATGAATGAGGATACGTTGGCTATGTATTGCAATAATTTGAAGGAGGCAGATATGGAATCAATAATCTTGTATAGATTGAATTTGCTAACAAGAAACTTATATCCTGCTGTTGCATTAGTTGTGAAATATTTCCTTCTCGTTGCTCCAAATTTCTTTGCCGACCCCACTATTTGATTAAATAGCTAATTTGACATAGCATTGAGAATGTTGCTCGGCTGATAAAACCATCTTACTTTCAGCTTATCCTTTCACTAGCCTATTTTACCATCACCTTGTTATTTGGTGTTGGCCAATGAATGTAGTTGATGTAGTATAAGTTCTTAGTGACAGAAAGAAAGAAGAAAAATCATTTCTTCCACTAATATTGCTGCTTTCATCTTAAAGACCTCATATTTATCATTCTTAATTTAGATATTGACAACTTTTAATTGTCAACGCTGATAATTTTATCTTCTAATAAAATTGATTTATAATTGTTAATATCACACTCACTAAAATTGCATATCATATACCCATGCCTTCATTCTTCTAATTCCATGTTTTCTATCATTATCATCTAAACATTTTCTCCATTCTTTTAGTTTATTTATTTATTTTAATAAATGCCTAACCTAGTAGAATCATAATCATTTGCAAAAAGCATGCACAACATCTTATTTTGAATATTATTTATAAACATTTTCATAACCAATATAACAAGAATGAACTGAACTGATCGTCAATGTACATCTATTGTAATTGATAACTCTTAGGTCACTCCATAATTATTTCGATTACTTACAAAAGATACCTCTTGAAGAATTTTTTTTTATTGGAGGAGATTTAAATGACATGTTGGTAGAGAGATAAATGATTTTAAAAGCATTTATGGTGGCTATGTTTTTGGAGCGATTAATGAAGGTGATAAAACAATGTTAGATTTTTCTTTACCTTATGATTTGTAATTGCTAATACCATGTTTAAGAAAAGAGATGTAGAACTCACACAAAAAGATATTAAATATGTGAGTAAAACTTAGATTGATTATTTTTTTATAAGAAAAATAGACCGTTTAGATTATAAAGATTGTAAAATTATTCCAAGTAAAAGTTTATGTATCCAAAATCGCTTATTGGTTTTGGACTTTAAAATAAAGGGGTAAAAAATAAAAATAAAGTAAAATGTTGTTCGAGGATTAGATGAGGACATTTAAAGAATAATTATCAAAACTATTTTGATAGTAAGATACTATATCTTAAGATTTTGTCTGTGCATGAGGAAGCTAATGTTATGTGAGAAAAAAAAAGAAAGTGATATTAAGAATGTTGCAAAAGACGTGCTTGGAGTATCAAAGCGGAAAACTTAGGCTAGTAAAAATAGTTGGTGCCACTTGGTGGTGGAATCAAAATGTGCAAGAAAAAAAAAATAATAAGATTTGTTATAAAATTGATTTAGAATATAAAAATCGATATAGAAAAGATATAAAAAAGCTCGTAAGGTCTAAGAAAAGCAATATGCGATGAAATAATATTTTTAATGATTTATATAATAAATTAGATACTAAAAAGAGCAGAAAGTATATGTATAAGTTAGCCAAAAAAAGAGATAAGAGTGGTAAGGATTTAGTTCAAGTGAAGTGTATTAAGGATGAAAATAAAAAAGACTATAAATAGATAGAAAATCAATAAAGGCTTTGAGACTTTTTTTAAACTTTTCAATGAAGATATGAGAATGCGATTGGCTTAGTGACCTTAAGACCTAAAAAATAATAATTTTTGTTTTTATCGGTGTATTAGTAAAATCAGAGTTAAAGAGGCTTTAAAGAAAATGAAATGTGAAAAAGCTAAAAAGATGCAGGTGAGTGAAGAATGAATGTATTGAACCTGATGATATTCCAATAGAGGTGTGGAAATGCTTAGGAGATGAAGGAATTTCTTGTCTTTAAACTTTTTAAATATTATTTTGAAGACTAAAAAGATGCTGTGAGTGAAAATGAAGTATTGATCATATGTTTATAAAAATGAGTGCTGCATAAGATTGTGCGAATTATATGAGGAATTAAGTTTATAGAGGAATTAAGATTAATGCGCATACTTGTAAAACAGGTAGAGTATGGAGCATATGTTGCGGCGGGATACAATTATCAAATTGGATCAGTTGGAAGGTCTACTATGGAATTATGATAAGGATGAATGGATGATGATGGATACAAGAGAATAATGGAGATCACAAGATATTTATTGATTATAAATAAAGCTATTAAAGTGTCCAAGAGAAGTGCATGGAGACTTCTAGAAAAGAAAGGGTTAATAAATGCTATATTCATCAAGAATAAGGGCATATTTACATATGTGACTACCAGTGTGTAGACCGATTCATTTACAAATTGGATACATCAAGGATCAGCCACCCATTTCTTTTTGTTAGTCATGATGTTCTCGTTAGCATGCAAGAGGTGTATCATGGGTAGCTTTTTGCTGATGATGATTCTCTGTGATAAGACTAGAAGGTATTGAGTAAACTTGAATATAATATGGTCAACTTTAGATTCTAAAGGTCACGTAAGGTATATCTAAACTCAATATAGATTGTAATTTATAATAAATATCGTGGGGTATTGTGACTTGGGGATCAAGCATCAATAAGAGTACACGTTCTGAATACTTTGTCTATGATCAAGTGAAGTGAAATAGATGGGATATTATATTAAGAATCAATGTGAGGTTGAAGTGGAGGAAGCATCGGACTATTGTGTGATGAAAGTTCCCTTAAAACTTAAGAGAAGAAATCCTATAAGATGGCTGATGCGGACACCCAACCTCAAGCAATGACCTAGGAGCTGAAGATCAACGGTTGACATCGCACCACCGTTATCTTATATTTATTTGTAATTTTAAAATTTATATAATAATTTTTTTTTACCCTCACTTAAGAGGTGATCCTATGAAGCCTTAGGGCCATATGTTTTCTTTTAGTCTTAGCCATAAATAGAGACCCTTTCTGTGTAATGGGATGAGATTTGCTAAGAAAATTGGTTTTGGATCTTGAGTTATAGAGTTCACTTTGTGAGTTCTCAAGTAGGAAAGCCAAGAGAGCTCAAAGCAATACCCAACAGCCCCTTGGTGGAGCTCTTGTTTTTCTACCTATTTCTTTTCTTCCCTCTCCCCTACCGCCGGATCTTTCCCCACCACACCCCACTATGGCGGTCAACCACCCGGCCCCTTCCCCCTTGTTCTCTTCCACGGTTCACCCCCAGCCACCCATCCCGCCCCGTCCCCTCCATCCACCGTCGACTGGAGCATCTGCCACCCGACGCCCCCATCCCGCCGTCCCTCTCACCTCCCAAGCATGCCGCCGGCCATCACATGCTTCTCCTTTGAATTTCAAATTCCATGTGATTAAATTACTTTCCTCAAATAGCCTTCTCTATTAGGAAAGTCAATCATGGACATGAATTTAATTTTGAAATTCAAACCTATTTCCCTCCTTCATTTCACTAAATTGGGAAACTTACTTAAATTAGAACAAATCTGAATTTAATTATTCCCTTGGGCCCCACCAGTTTAATACCAAGCTCCTCTCTCTTTCCATGTGGCCGGCCACCTCTCCCTTATTGTATTGTTTTCTCCTAATGCCACCTCACCACCACTTAAATACCTCTTTAATGCCTCCTCTCACATATTTAATTCCAGATTTCATCAATTTTAAGAAATCTGAACTTGAAACGGATCCTCTCCCTCCCCCATCTCCATTTATTTCAAATTTCAAAATTTGAAACTCCCTGCCTAAAATAATCAAAATCTGAACCAATTCAGATTTTGAAATTAAGTCACTCCCAACTCCTCACCTTAGCCGCCCCCTCCCCCCACCTAGCCTACCGCGGACCCTCCCTCTTCTCCCCTTTTTGCTTCACAAGCGCTAGCTCAAGGGCTCAAGAAGAGAGTTCTCCACATCCATGGATGCCGATCTGAACGACCACGGCGTCGCCTTTGAAACAAGGAAGGACGATAATACGTTGGAGCTCACTAGTCATCCCATGGACTACCCGCCACGGCTACCACTCCAACGGACACACTTGGGCACCATTGTCTTGGGTAAACTCTTCCCCCGAACTCTTTTATCTTCGAATGGCTTCTCAATGTGGTCTAGTAGATTCATGAGATCACGTTAATGCTTCTCCGCTAAAGTCTAGAAATAGAAGGGGTGTGAAGGACTTCTTGTAGCAACTAATCTCACTGTTAGCCTAGGGATTCATTGTTGAAAACCAACATGTGCGCATCGTTAGATAAAATTGAAGTTTAACTTAACCCCTTTTATGTGATTTAGCTCTAAGCTATTTACCGCTTATAAGTTTTTATCTCGTCGTTCAAATCATTAAAAAGATATAAATTATTTGTTCCTCCCAAAAATTAAGGGTGCAAATTCATCAAGTATATCATCTTTGCATGTACGTTTCACATCATGGCGGTTAAACTTGCAATGTTTTTCTAAATTTAGCCATAAAAGGAAGCAAAATTATTAAGTTAAGAGAGATTGTCAGATAGAAGAGTAAAGACGGAGTATAGATATGGCAAATGAAAAAAAAATTAGTGACTGAAGGTAAATAGTAAGATATCTTATAATGTTAACGAAACTATACAAAACAAAAAAATTAAGATGCAATACCATAACAAATGGATAATAAAAAATAGTTATATTTACGCTCAAGATTATACGAAGAATGACAACCATGGAGAGTAAGGTTTCCAGTAATAAATCCAAATGAAGCGTCACAATAGTAAAATACAGTACAACAAAGATAACTCAAAAATTATGATCTCCTAAAACACCCCATAATCCATTTTTTTATAAGAGATTACCAAAAAGCCCTAACAATTCAGTATTCAATTAAAATTCAAAATTCAATTAGAAAATGAGTTTACAATCAAATCCATGCGATATCCCCCATAATTCAAAATATAAACAAGTTCCGCATTTGGATCTAAAGTCTAACTTCATGCACCTTCTTAATTTTTTTTTTTTTGAATCAACTGATAATACACTTCAATTTATTATTTACTATAATCTTCCATTGTAATTTCTTCTTTAAAACTCATATTCAATAAATTTTCAAAATAGCATTTCATTTTCAAATTTACACTAACCAAATTTTTCTTTAGCTAGCACTGACAATACGTTTTGAATAACTGTGAAATGAAATGAAGTAACGAAATTTATGAGTTGAATTGCCTTTTTGTGTGAGGCAAAAAGTTTCTGTTCCTGTGAACGTTAAATAAATCTGAGTTTTGTTTTTTTAAAGTAAGACTTTTAAATTAATTATCGGCTCAATGTCATATTGAGGGAATGAAAGTTTGTCTGAAAAATTCAGGCCCCTTTTCACAGAGGGTTCTGTTGACTCTTGAGGAGAAAAATCTATCATATGACATTAAGCTAGCCAATCTTGCTAATAAGCCAGAATGGTAATTTTATTCTTTATTTCACTGGAATCGTAAGCTTTACGCTTTTTTGAATCAAAAGCTCTAGATTTGTTTATCTTATTGTGACTTATGCTACAGGTTTCTAAAAATTAGTCCTGAAGGTAAAGTTCCCGTTGCTAAACTTGATGACAAGTGGATTGCTGATTCTGATATTATCACGCAATTAATTGAAGAGAAATGTCCTGAGCCACCTTTGGCCGCTCCTCCTGAGAAGTCTTCAGTGTATCTTACTTGTATCTTAAAATAGATCCATATTGTATTTGTTGATTTGTCTTACTGATTAACAGACGGGATTAGTCATGGAGATTATAAAAATAGTTCATTCATCTCTATTCTTAGAAGTTTTTTCATTTTTCTGTTCATCAAGAATTGTGGAACAACACAACTCTTAATATTTTCTATGTTTTCTTTATAAATATGGCTGGTGAAATGAGCTATCTTTAGTTATCCACATTACCAAAAAATGGCATGGGTATTTTTTTAAGTTTTGATTGTCTCTAGCATCCAATCTTGATTCACATGGAGTTAAATTCTTGTAAAAGGATTTGGCTTCAGGGTTTGGACTCGATTTAAGTAGAGTTACAGTTAAATTACCTTATTAGCTTCTATTAGTTGGGCATTAACAGTTTAGAAGCTGCTGGATCTGTCTTCTTAAACTCGTATGTTTGGCCTCTATTGATGTCCAGTTTGCACTTCCTCTTGTCGGGTCAACAAAAAAGCACTCCATATTCATTTTGATCTGTTATATATTACTTTCATTTTACTGCTCAATAATCATCAAGTACTACTCACGGTAATCTACGGAAGCTGATGGCTTTTTAGTACAAAGAGAGGCTGAATTGATAATGCTTGGGTTAAGCTCTTTCAACATTTCTGATGTCTTATTCGAATTTACTTTCCCTTGTTAGGATCGGATTCAAATTACAAATGTTCTTTAAATTGTTTTGCACATGGAAGCTGAGAGAAAAAGTATTAAAACTTATGAAGTATTGCAGTGCATGTCTTTTGATCCATATTTCGCTGGAATGCTCTTGATTTATTCACTAGAAATATTTCCCATCATTAGCTTCTCCTTGGTGTTATGCCTTTCTTGCATATATTCTTTCTTATATTATTTTTTATTTTTTTAAGCTTTACACGTGTCAAAGGTCAATTGCTGATTAACTACATGCTCAGTTAGTTTTGTTCTTATGAATGCATACTTAAAAAATTTGTTTCATTTGTATACTTAATATTTATTTATCAATATGCTATTCTTGACCTTGCAGCGGTTCAAAAATATTCTCAACTTTATTGCTTTTCTTAAAAGCAAAGACCCCAATGATGGGACAGAGCAAGCTTTGCTTACAGAGCTGACAGCCATTAATGAGTATCTAAAAGAAAATGTGAGTAGTTCTATTTTGGTCATTGTAGTATATTTCCCTTCTCATGACAACTTGTGAGCTTTGTATTTATTATGCTCTATATTCAAGTTGAAGTAGGGGCTATGATACACCAGGTGGGCCCCAGGGAAATCTATTTAGAAGATTCTTAATCCAGGGGAGTTGTTAGGAAGGTCTTAAGTAGGAATTATTTAGAGATTTCTAAATTAAGATTTAATTATTTAGAAAGTTCTTAAGTTGAATTTTTTAGGAAGGTTTCTAAATGTTAAATTATGAATTTTAAATTTAAATTTTAGAATAGATTCTAAATATGTTTATTGTAATTGTTTCTAAATATATTTAAATGTTAGTGATTTCTAATTATATTATGTGTTTCTGGGTTATTTAAGGGGAGTTGTCTAAGGTTTTAGGGCAGCAATTGATGAGTTTGTGAGTGTTGCTGTCAACATACTGTAGGGTTCTAGCGACGCCAAGAATTTGGAGAAGGTCCCTCCGAAGAGGCCACTTGTAATATGCGTTCGTATTCTTTCCTATCAAAAAAAAATATGTTAGTTTGCTGAAATTTACTGTTTGTTCGTTGATTTTTGGTGTTCAAGTTGTATCAAATTGACATCAGAGCGGTGTCCCAGACCGAAATATCAATCTTCCTTGCCCACTACGTAGGGGTCGGTTACAGAATCCTTTCTCATTGTGTCATGTTAAAAGACAAATCTCATTTAAATCAATAAAGAATATACATTTCTAATATTTCTAACCAATCTTTTTAGGTCAACCTTCAACCTTTGTTAACATAAGTCAAAATCTAATACCCAACTTCCTAATCGGTCATCGGAAGGCCTTCGTTTAATGACCAAACCAATCTAAGAACAACTACTCATAATCTTAATCTACACTGGAGCTACTCCAACCTTATCTTATATATGCTCATTTCATATCCTATCTCTAAGGGTAAAGCCACTCATCAACCTAAGCATCCTTATCTCTGCAACATTTAACTTAGTATTATGTTCTCTTTTAAAGGCCAACATTTGACACCATAAAGCATTGCAGGTATCACCACCATCTTATAGAATTTTCCCTTAAGTTTGAGGGGGAATTTTTTATTGCACAAAAAGCCCGATGCATTCCTCCACTTCAACCATCCAACTTGAATTCTGCTAATAATATCCCCATCTATTTCACCATCACTCTGAAAACTAGATCCAAGATATCTAAAATGTTACTCTTATTAATGACTTGATTGCCCAAAGTCACAATCCCCTCACTAGGTATATTGCTACTAAAATTACACTCCATATATTCAGTTTTAGATCTACCGAAAACCTTTAGACTCTAAGTTGACCTCCATAATTCAAGTTTACCTTCAACTCCTCTAGTCTTATCAACAAGAAGATTATCGACAAGAAGAATATCATCTACAAAAAGCAACTTCATGTCATGATTATTCGACAAGTTATACGCTGATTGTCGACTACCTAACGCAACCCTCTACTTTTCTCATATAGGACTTGAGACCTGCCAACAGTAGTGTTGAGATGCAATTGAAAGTTTCATCGGTGATTCTTAGGGTTGAATTAAAGGGAAAGGAAATTCTGGAGGAGATGAAGAGAAAGCTTATGGAGATGCGATCCAAAATCCCACCGACAATCCCAATTGCTAACCCTAATCAAGATTTGATCGGGTTTCCCTTGGCCGAATCTAAAGGGAAAGAGATCAAAGGGGAAGAGTTTGATGAAAAGAGTTCATTTCATCAAGAGCACCTCTTAGGGCTCTGGGAAGAAGGGAAATAGGGTTTCAGATGGGGGGACAGTTGGAAGGGAGTTTTTTTATGGAGATGGTAGTGGTCGACTTGTATGGGAAACTTTTTGGGCAAGGGGAGTGGACGATCAGAGGAGGGGTATGGGTCGAGCTAAGGGGATCAGGTCATGTGAGGCAGATGGAAGAAAAGTGGGAGTTCCACCCTCGATACATGAGGGAAACATGAAGGGATCATAATAATTGCTACACTGGAGGAGAAAGAAGCTGTTGGGGCGGTGGAGATTCTAAGGTGAGAAAGTTAAAAATGCAAATAATTGAGGAGAAGAAGAGTGAGAGTTCAATAAGTGATACACAACTTCTTTCAAGAATAAATTGATCGACAAAGAGAAAAATGTGAATGAAGAGGGAAAAAAATAAACTTGAAAAGGCAAGCTGATAGTGCTGATTTGAAAAATGTGAATGAAGAGGGCACATAAATAAACTTGCAATACCAAACTGATGGTGCTGATCAGGAAATCTACCGCATCAAATTACCTGAAGCAGTAAAGATTGGTGAAGGTGAGCCATAAAATCAAAACCATCAAGTTGTCTTTACTAGAGGGGAGGCTCTTCAGGCAATTGATATAAACCAAGATAACTATTTGGAAGAGGCTTTGAAAATGAGGAATCTTTTGGAGGAATTCAATGAAGACCATGGACTGTGCCCATTGACTATTCTTGCTGTACGTGAGCACAATTTTACAGGAAGTATTTCATCTTTGAGATGGTTCATGTCAAACCAAGAAATAAGTTTTGTGACAATTGGACAAAGGGTTCTGGCTACTCCACTGAAGGTCCGCTTCCAATACGGGCATCCAGGTGTATCTGATAGGAATTTTCACATTATTAGAAGTGGCATAAGCAAGGGTTCTCGTGGAATCAACCTAAGTGAGGATATCTTTGTTGGTTTCAATTCGACATTGAGGCAAGGAAATATCACCCACCATTAGTATATTCAAGTTGGGAAGGGTCGTGATGTTGGACTCAACCAGATCTCCCTGTTTGCAGCAAAGGTTGCCTGTAGTAATGGAAAACAAATACTTAGTAGAGATATCTATCACTTGGGCCACCAGTTTGACTTGTTCTACATGCTTTCTTACTACTTCATGATTGTAGGGTTCTATGTCAGCTCAATGATGGTTGTTATCATAGTCCACCTTTTCCTCTATGGCAAGCCTTACCTATCATTAAATGGGCTTGAGGTTGTCATTATGAAGTAGGTATTGATGAGATGAAATAATCCTTTGAAGGCTGCTATGGCATCTCAATCTACCGTCCAGCTTGGTCTATTGATGGCCTTACCTAGGGACGATTTTGAAAGAGAGGGGGCAACTAGGAGGAAAAAAGCAAGGGGTTGTTTTGGGATTTTATTATGAAAATTATTATTTTTATTTTATTATTTTATTATGAAAATTGTATGCTTTAAATAGAAATTTCCTAGGGTCCATTTTTTTTTCTTCATGCTTGTGTTTCCTGAAATTAATATTTCTTAGGTTGTGAGGATTCTAGTTGGCAAGGATTTGAGAGAACTTGATCTTCGATCTTCCTCTCCAATTGAAGATCCAACTGTATCTTGTTATTTTCATTCATATTTCTTACAATAAAATAATTCATAGTGTGGTGTGTTCTTCTTCCCAAATTCTTCTTGCGGTTTGCTGATTTGATGGAAATTGCATATACTTCCTATTAATTTCATTAGAAATTCAATGATCAAATGGGAGATTGTTAGTTGTGGAGTTTCATTTCCCTCAACAACTTTGATCTCAAAGTTTTGGATAAAATTTAATTCTGATTTTTTTAATATTGGTGGCTATTACACTTAATAAGTTAACATCCTATTTACATCAGATTCTTCACATATACTACGGCATGTGCTTTGTAGAGGGAGAATAAATCAATTGTTTCAAAGCATCAATCATTCTTCTTGATGTGAAACATTACGGCAACATGAATTGCTTAGGAATTAATAACAAGTTGTTAAGCTTCGCTAATTTTAAACTTAATGTTTCACCACGATAAGAGTCTAGGATTTCTTAGTTGCAGATGTGCTTTGGCATGCGATTACAAGAAAGATTAACAGGACAATTCAAAATAAGAACAAACTTGTAGTAATGCTAGATGCATAAATAACAAAAATACACCATTTAACAAATATAAAGTTCACCTCGAGTTCCCCTCACTTTCACTCTTGATGGTGTGGTTAGCGGGAGAATAATTTAAGCAAACCTAGAGATGCCACCAAAAGAAAGAGAACGCCTATAGTTCTGCTCAACGAAAAGTTAGCCGCGGGGGGGGGGGGGGGGGGGGGGGGGGGAACTGTCCGGAGCTTTGGTGTTCTCGATGGTAGATGCCAAGGTGAAAAGGTTTTGGTCGACATAGTCGTCGATCTTCAAGTCAAGGTTGAAGAAGGGAGATCGGAGGATATCTACTTGTCCTTGAAGATCATATACGAAGCCGTGGTCTCTTTCAGGGTCGACCATTCATGGTGAGGAGGCTGATGTGCGAAGCTTATCTCTTGGAGATATATGAAGTAGTGGAGAAGAGAAGAGATGGGGGAAGGTGAGAGTGGGGATTTTGGCCAAGGCTAGGAGGGCCGTGGGGTTAGGGATGTAGGTAAGAGGAGTCAAGAGGAGAGGAGGGAATTAATTCCTTGATTAATTAACCTTGAGTAGAAATTAATATTGGAATTAATTTGAGAGGGAAGGAGGGAGAATTTGAATTTAAATTCTCTTATTGGTGGAGGGATTATGGGGGAAATTGGGTTTTAATTGGGAAACAAGTTTAATTGGAGAGAGAGAGAGAGAGGGGGATGGCGACAAGAAGGGAGAGAGAGGGAAGGAGTGGGGGTGCGGCCAAAGGAAGGGGAGGGAGGGGTTGTCCACATTCAATGAATGTGTCTAGGTGCAATGAATCTTGAAATTGGAATTAATTCTAATTGATTTCAGATTTGGAGAGATTTGGGGGCTTCCTAAAACAGATTTACTAATTAGGAAATATTTTGAATTTCAAATATTTTTTGAATTCAAATTAATATACATTCCAAATTAATAACAAGATAAATTAGGAAGGTAATTAAGAGGCCTTTTGAATTTGAAAATAAGGACATGGAGAGAGGGGGAAAGCCTGCGGCCTACAGGGGCGGAACCAGCCTTACATTTTAGGTGGGGCAAAATTTTTATATAAATAAATAAAATAAAAAAATAAAATAAAATGAAGACATAATTCAAAATAAAATCTTGTATTTTATTATAAAATATAAATTGAAAATTATTATAAGCTTATTAATCTATTAAATCCTACTATGCATCAATAACAAAGCTGTTACTCAGATGTAAGGAAAAAAAAATCAACTCACAAGATATACTAGTTTCAATCTTCTAAAGATAAAATAGATTCAACAACAAAAGCCTGTATATTTTGCTATCTCAGTTGATTGCATATCAACATTTTATAACTTTAGTTTGTTCTATTTTAATCATTAATATAGATAAGATACGTTTTTTTTTGCTGAAATATCTAAACATTATGATCAATTAAACAAAACATAGTGAATTAAATGTCAGCCGAAGGAACGAGTTCAACAGCTATAAATAAGATACAATCTCGATTTAAACAAAAAACAGATATGATTTTTTTTTTCTATAGACTACGCACCTGGAAGGCTGGAAATCCTTGTTGACGATCATCCCAACGATGTGGAACGCCGTAGAAAAAAAAACCCATTACAAACTGCATCTCGATCACCGGCGTGTAACTGACGACTCGCTCCGCTTCGCATAAGCCAGCTCCACCAAGGGCAACACCGGGCTGTACAACACCACCGCTTCGATCGTCAAAACAAACCCCTTCCAATACCCAGCCGCACTCACCTCGTCCGGCCGATCCCCATTCGCGTGCAAGGCAAGCACGCCGGCACCTACCATTAATAACGCGATCACATTAATCGAACTCAAGGATGAAGCGGGATCCATCGGCGGAACGCTCAGGAGGTAGTAGAGGTGTGGATTGGAGGAAGGAGGAGAATGAGACCTGGGGGAGAGAGGCGAAGTGCGAACCGTAAAAAGGGTTGGTATCAATGTGAAGACAGCTTTGCCGGCAGCAGAAGCGGCGACAACGAGGATGGATTCTGGGAGGCCATTGTTGCGACCGTCTGGATTTTGAAAATTTTGAGTGATTAGGGGCGGTTAGGGCAAAAGAGGGGAAAGTAAGAGGTTTAGGGGGGGCAATTTACTTAAATGCAACTCTCTTATAACTAATTTTTTTTTTAGGGGGGGCAATTGCCCCCCCTAACATGTACATAGTTCCGCCCCTGGCGGCCTAGGCTAGGGCTAGTGGGGGCCGGTGGTTAAGGAGGTTGGGTTGGGGTTTTGGGGGCCGACGGTGGGTGTTTGGGGTGGCTAAGCCGGCGGGTGTGGGGAAAAGGGGAGGTTGGCCGGCGGTGGAGGATGGGAGGGGTGGATAGCTTGCGTTTTGGGGTGGGGATGGGGGATTGGCCGGCGGGTTGGGAGGAAAAGGGGAGGGGGTCAGCTGTGGGGGGAAGAGGAAGGGGAAAAGAAAATAAAAATGGATACGAACCGCGAGCCCGGCCTCTACCGGCGGCTGACAGGTGATGCTTGGCCCTCTCCTAGGGTTCTCTCTTCTCTCAAGAGCTCACAAGAAAACAAAGAACAAAAATTGGAATTTTCATTAATCAATCATTAACCTCATACAATAGTGAGGACCTCTATATATATGTCTCAAAATAAGAGAAAATAAAAAGACTCAAATCCCCCTGGGGCTACAACATAAAAGAAATCCCTCACATGGGTACAGTGGTAAAAACTGAAATATAAATAAAAGAAATACATAAATGCATCATAAATAGAGACTCTGAATCGTAGCCATCGATCTACGATTCCTTTGATGGTAGACGCGTCGAAATCTCCTGCTAATGTCCTCATCACTTCTCCTTCTTTAACCATGTGTAGAGGCTGTGGTTATAACCATGGCTGATTAAGTTATTACAGATTGATGGTTATTTAGTCGGTGTCATATAAAGAGATTTCACCAATGGGTGCTCGCAAATTGAATGGTCTAAGGCGATGGTTGAAAGCCGTATACCTTGATAGGAAAGGAAAAACCATCATTGGGGCTAGTGACCGACAACTTAGTCGGATATATATGGGTCTGCAAATTTCTCTCTATCATGATGATCATAGTTGATGGGGGAATCATGCTTAAGTTTGGAAAGGGAATATGAGAGAGAATACAAGACAGATAAAACTGAAATAAACGAGCAAATATTTTTTTCTTGCTTTTTAATATATGGATTAGTGGATTTTATATCTCTATGCGGCTGCAGATGAAGTTGTATCACACAAAACCATGCAAAATCTCTTATGTTATTTTCCTTGTGCTCTCTTTCAGACTATTTTTCCCATGTAATCACCATTTCTCTCAAACACATTTTTCCCCTATTCAAAGTAGGGTCAATATCAATGTAAAAATGCAAATATAAAACACATTTGATTCTAAATTTGTTTTCATATGCAAAATTTTTGATGACTTCGTAGGTAAGAACATTTGGTTCTATTAGTTCTGTATTAAAAATGTGCTAAAATATATAAATTAGATCACTGATTTGCATGAAAGCTTACATTACTGTTACAACTTACAATTATTTATTTTATAACCATTTTTATTTCAAAACAAACATTTATTTCATGCAAATGATAAACACATAATACAATTATATTGATGATACCCTTTGTATGTGAGCAAGAAGTTTGAATGACATGCAAAAACCTGTATTAACTTTTTGTTTTAAACAAGAACATGTATGAGCTTAAAATACATATGCATTTCTACCTTTTAAGCATGTTAAATTCTATTTGAAAAATTATATCAGCTTTGCCTCTATATCACCTTATCCTGTTTTTGTTCCATGTGGGTTTTAAACTAATTTTGTTTGGTCAGGGTCCTTTTGTGAATGGTGAAAAAATTTCGGCAATTGATTTGTCTCTTGGACCTAAGCTATACCATTTGGAGATAGTTCTTGACTATTACAAAAGTTGGTCGGTTCCTGAATCTCTTCCATTTGTCAGGAATTATATGGAAGTAAGTCGAGTAATTAAAACTTTTGAGCTCTTGTCATTTCATATAGTTCCTTGTTTATTTCATTTTAAAATTTATCTTTACTTGGGTGACATCATGGTTTCATATAATTGATTACCGTATGTATATAGATTATTTTTCATTAAGATTCTTACGAAGTCCCGATGTCATTAGTGTTTCATGATCTAACGATCAATTTTGAGAAGTTATACAACTGGTTGATTATGATTATTTATGACATAGCAGACAATCCCAGCGCATCAGTAAATCTTCATGCAAGTTTGACTTTCAAAGTATAATTAAATTTTTATTTGTTTTAGCTGTTATTTGAACTCCTTGGTAGAATAGAGCAATTAATTAAGTATTATTGTATTTTCTGTTACTACCCTCATATATTATTTAATAGTTTTATCTTCTTTTAGATTTCTTATGCTTTATTTCTTTTCTGTCTTTTTTACTAGTTAATGTGATTGATTAAAAACTGATGTTGGATGGGAAAGACAATAAGTTTAGTAATTTAACTTAGACAAGGCGATATTCTTTTTATCTTTATTTTTTTTTATGGCTAGGTTTGATGTAAGATGGCTTAGGATTTAGGGTTTCTAATGTAGAACTATTATAAGATACACCAACCATGATGTATATATGCAAAATTTACAGAATCTAAACCCCAAATTTTAACAAAAAATTTTTACTTCTGATGAAAATTGAAAATATGATGAAAATCAATGCAAATAATAAATCATGAATTTTCCAGTAGAAACAATTTTTAGAAATTCATAGTCAAGGTATGTAACTAATTGAAAATCTCACTCTCGCAAACTTGAGTAAATTAATCATGCATTCAATCCAAGACTATGATGCACATATAAGGACACGACACGAATAAGAGACACATCAATTATTAAAATAGATGACACAACACACCTTAGACAAGGTATTATAATTTTTCTATCTTAAAAATATTGTATAGACATTGAATAAATAATATTAAGAATAATTGAGAAATAATAAATCATTTAACTGAGATTTGTGCTTAAAATAATTAATATTAATATGGTAAGAGTTAGACATTGATGTTGTGTATCAAGCATCAAGATGGGGGACAACAATGATATTATTAGTCGGGCATCAATCATCGATGTTGAGACGACATTGGTCATCTATGTTGAGACGTGTTGGGCAAATATGAGATGTCAAGACGGCACGAGGGGGTGATTTTGGGTGTAGAAATTGTTGGGGTCAAACTTTGCTTTGAGATGATTTTGAAATATTGATGTTGTGACGGTGACGGACGTCGATGTTGCGAAGACATTGGTCGTTATTGTGAAATCTTAGCCGCGATTTGCTGGAAAGAAATGAAATCTTTTTGATTTTGATCAAATGACTATAATAAAAAGATTAGAAGTTCCAACAAGATCCTTCTCCGATTTATATTTTTTAAACTTTTAAGTTGAATGATGGTATTATTTGAAGTTGAATATCTTATAAATAATTAAAATCTTATTTTAAAATTTGATTTTGAAATATAATCAAAATATTTAATGGTGAAGCCCTGTGACCCATGCATCGTACCCAAAACACTTTTATCGACATGATGAGATATGCTACTTTCATTGTTAGGGTTGATTTAATTTGAAAGCACTACTGAATATATATATATATATATATATATATATATATATATATATATATATATATATATATATATATATTTATATTGTGGACACAATAAAGAGAAAATAACGAGGAAAAAAGGTTAGGGAACATAAGCATGAATGGAAGTTTGTGAAAAAAAAGAATGAAACAATGCATAGAAATGAGAGCTATAATATTAAATTTAATATTGCCCTATAAATTCGCTATCAATAAGAATGTGAATTAAAAGAAAATAGTCAAAAATGAGCAAAATAGTGCATAAAAAACGTACAATGTAATAATACATTTGCAAACATTTCAATGAAATGCTCATTGTATACAGAGATGAAACTTTAACTCAAAACAACTCCAAAATAATACGCATGTTGATCCATTTGTTGACTTGGTCAAATGTGATGATAAAAAAGATAAATAAATATGGTTGACAAAAGATTGACTCCAAATGTGCCATATATATTGTCAACATCGCCAAATTGGCTACCTTGATGCATTCATAATACTAAAATGCTATAGGTAGCTTCTCTTCCCTGTGTTGCTATGCTTGAGAAAAAAATAAATTTATAGGAGAGTTTACACACACAATCTCAATGAAAATTGAGAGTTTTGATATCTTATAATATTATTAACTAAGGAAAGAAAAAAGGAAAAAAAGTGCACAGTGGTGGCAATTTTCTTACCTTATGTTTCTTGAAATTGGGGAGCTGAGGCACTCCATGCACCATTTTCGGGGGCCATGATGGAACCCCGTATTTTAAGAAAAAAAATGATTAAATGGATGGATCTAATAGCACCCTTAGGTGTCTGAAACTCATATGAAAATATGAATAAGACCAAAAACTCATGCTAATTGTACAAGAAACCAGCGTGTAGTCTCCTATTTGGCAATTTACTTGCACGTGCACTTGCCAACTCGTTAGCGCAATCACTTAGGTGTACTTGCCAACTCGCTAGCGTACCTCTAGGCTGCTTGCGTAGTCGCAATATTTACTTGGCTACTTGATCATGTGCACTAGATTACTTGTCTATACTCAAAATCAAATGTCAAGAAATCAGATCAATTGAAACCAATAAAATCTCTTGGGTTTTCCTAAAATTGAGGCTGTAAATCCCAATTCTTCAATCTGAGTGTAATCAAGTGCCAAGTCAATTCAAATCCAAATTAAAGTAGTGTTCTGCATTGGTTACTTTGCCTACCAGGTGAGGTTGTAAGGCCTACCGTTATGTTTTTCTTGATTTAAGGTTTTAAACCCTAATCTTTTAGTTAGTTAATAAAACACTCACTAAATTATACTTCTGAAATTTAAACACAACCTCATATCAAGTTGGCATGAAGCCTTAGAAAATCAAACATTAAGTTCAGGAATGGCCCATTTCAATTTCAAAATTTAGGGCCATCTCTATCAAATTGAGACAAGTCCTCAAACTTTCATCAACTTGATCTTGTAAGCCCAATCTTGTGGTTAGGTTAACAAAAAACTCACTAAATTACACTATCAAAATACAAACACAATTTAACATTAAGCTGTCATGAAGCCTCATAAAATCAAAGCCTTAAGCTTATGCAAAGCCTTTATCAATCCCAAATTCCTCGGACTGTCTCTACTAACTTCAAACACAAATCCTCAAATTAGTCCAAAGCCGCATAAATTCATAATCCTAAAACTCTTAGACCTTCTCTAGCAAAGTCATAAATCCTCTTTAAGTTGGCACAAAGTCATTGTGCTTGGAAGCTTTCTTCACAAATGAATCAAATCATATGAACTTTGGTCCTAAGGTCATCTCTATTAAGTGCAGAGATGCAGGTTACCCATATACATTAATAAAATCATGGTATAAATGTATAATTGAGAAATATGATAAGAGGTAGCTCATGGTTACTAATCAAACTTCCTGGACAACATGATTATTTGATACCCATCATTTGTAGATTGGGTCAACTAGATTGACCCGTTATTATAAAATCATTAAGTTCTTAATAGGGTTAACCATCCGTCACTAACCATTCTCTTCACTATAAATCAATTTTCAACCTCCAATTTAATTTAGAGCATAGTGACTTTCTTAATTAAGTGTTCTCGGGCATTGTACTTAGGTTTAATTGATCATGAGGGCTTGTGCCCATGAGAAACTTCAATTTCCCACGTCTAATTTATGTGTTGGATTGTTCAAAATGTTGTCTAGGAAAACTATTGGGAAAGTGAAATAATTTGTTTTTGAAGACTCCATATTGCTTGACATTTGCTCCCTAAGCTCCAAGAGAGTCCAAAGGGATGGATAGACTGTCAAGCTTACAATTGTTTTTTCAAAGCCACACACATCTTTCTTTTAATAAAGTTTCTTGATGCGGCCAGGTGGCATCGTAAGAGTGCGATGCATTTTTATATGCAAACATAATATAACTTCAACTTGCAAGAGGTTGTACTCCGGTGTATGCTTTTTGTTGATGATATTCTTCTTGTTGATAAGACTAGAGAGGGAGTTCAGGGTAAACTTGAATTATGGAGGTCAACTTTAGAGTCTAAAGGCTTTCGTTTATGTAGATCTAAAATTGAATATATGGAGTGTAATTTTAGTAGTAGTAGATCCAGTGGGGGATTGCAACTTTAGGCGATCAAGTCATTAATAAGAGTACACATTTAAGATATATTGGGTTTATTGTTCAGAGTGATGATGAAATAGATGGGGATATGATTAGCAGAATTGAAGTTGGATGATTGAAGTGGAGGAATGCATCGGGGTTGTTGTGTGATAGAAATATCCCCCTCAAACTTAAGGGAAAATTCTATAAGATGATGGTGAGACCGGCAACACTTTATGGTGCAGAATGTTGGCCATTTAAAGAGAAGCATAATATTAAGTTAAATGTTGTAGAGATGAGGATACTCAGGTGGATGAGTGACTTTACTCTTAGAGACATGATACAAAATGAGCATATACGTGAAAATGTTGGAGTAGTTCTAATGGAAGATAATATTAGATAGAGTCGTCTTAGTTGGTTTGTTCTTATAAAATAGCAACCTTCTGATGACCTGGTTAGGAAAATAGATGTATTAGATTTGACTTATGTTAAGAAAGGTAGAGGTAGACCTAAAATGTCTTGGTTAGAAAATATTAAAAATGACATTTCTTTATTAGATTTAAATGAGAAATTGACTCTTAACATGACACAATGGAGAAAAAAGATTTGTGTAGCCGACCCCACAGTGTGATGAAGGCTTGTTGTTGATGTTGTATAATATAAATTCAATTGCTTAGAAAGATTTGCCAACTAATCTTCTAGTTTAATGCTCTTTTACGTTATTTTACGTTGCTTTTGAATGGCTACATTTTGCAACTTTGAAATTGATTAAAAGGATTGAAATGAGGCACCTAGTATTTTCTAAAATAAAAAATATGAAAAATATATTAAAAAAAACAAAAGAAAAGAAAATGCCAATACATGGAAACATAAATAAAAGAAAAGAAAATACATGTGAAAATTTTAAGAAGCTTAGACAATTCCAGGATAGACTCAAGGGCCATATATAGTACCTCATACTTTGTCAGGGCATTTGTCGTCTTATACAAAAAAAAAGGATTTATGCCAACCAATTAAGGTATTCTTTGTCTCTATTTGCGTGATAACATGTTTAGCCCTCAAGTTTAAAGAATCCGAACTCTTAATTTTTATTCAGCAAACTAAGTCACTCATATACAACCTCCAATCTACATTCTCTGGATCAAGCATACTTAAATAAAACTCTACTTTCTTATTGATCTGGCATTAACAAATTAAATCAAGCTTGTTTAGGTCACTTTCCCTATTGATAGGCCAGGTTATCCAAAGATCATATTCAAAGGGGTTTAAAAAATGCTATAAATACCATGATTTTAAAAATTGAATCGGCATGGCCAATTCAACTTTGAACCAACCAGCAAACAGGTCCGGAATAATATCATAACTATTTTAGCAGCGAACCGAGGAAAAACCGGAAAAACTGCGGTTCAGTCGTATAATCGGTGAATCGGCCGGATTTAAACGAACTGCTCGGTTAAAAAAGATGATTATTTGGATCGTTGATCATTGATCTAATGGTCAGAGCATGGAGTTAAACGTACGATTTGTCCACCGTGAACCCTAAGCTGTACTTTCCCTCCTCTCTCGTTCTCGCATAGCTTCCTCTCCAGGCACGAACGGGTCGTCTCTCTCACTCTCACATAGCTTCCTCTCCAAGCACAAACACACGCTCTTCTCTCCTTCTCACAGCAAGTGTGCTCCTTAGATCGTGCAGTCGTGCTCTCTCTCATTCTTGTAGCAGGTGTGCTCCTCAAATCTTGCTGAAGTTGCAAAACTTAATATGGAATCAGGAAACTGTCTCAAGACAAACATTTTTATATGGGAACTTAGAAGAGACTATATCCTGTTCATCTCAGGCATCAATCCTTGCTTCTTCTTCTATTAACCATGGGATGTAAGTTTTTTTTTCTTAACCCTAAAATTTTAGATTATTTTAAAATCTTTGGTTTTCTGTTGAGAAAGTTAAACATCTTTACATTGAAACGGTTAAACATCTTCACATTGATATTATCTGTTTGTCTATATGTTAAAATCTGTGGTGGTGTATCTCTACATTTGGGAGTTTGTTAAAAATTAAAATGGATCTCTACATTTGTGTCTTCCAAATCTACAAACCTCATATTCAATTAACAGTAAGAAACAATTCAGAAAAATAATAAGAAAATAACCAAATGACATAGTCCTAAAATCCTAAAATAGATGTAGCTTTGAAGTCAATTTATTTTTGTTTTTGTATTTACTATTTGTCATCCTTGAAAATTGATGTTCATTTATTGTCTATTGAAATATTCAATATGTTGTAAAGAGGTTTAAGGTTAGACTGTCAGATTATTATGTTAATTTTATTAATTTTTAATAATAAAATTATTTATTATATCATCTGGTTTGATCCCAGTTCGACCGGTCAAACTATAAACCTCTTCTTATTTTGGTTCGTGTCCGGCCCGATTTTCACAACCTTATCAATACATTATATTATAAATTAAACAAAATATTGAATGCTACGATCCTGTATGATGAGTATGATAATTTCTAATTTTAAGTAAAGGGGACCCTCATTACAAATATACCTCCAAAATTAAGAAACAAATGCTAAAGATAATATTTCGACCTAATGATGTGTTCAATTATCATAAAATTATAATTGGAGACATTTTGTAAAATTACAACTATCACACCTTATCTTAAATGAATTGAAATATATATTTTGATTCTTCACTTAAGATGATGAGTTTGGTTATTACCTATTATAACTTGAGAGGTTCATAGGAAATCTTATCATAAAAATAGCCCTTTTAAATTCGAGGAAAACTACATTTTAAGCTCTTTTCTTGATGATAGACATAGTAAAAAAAATCATAATCAAAGTAGATGTATTAGATCCAACCTATATTAAGAAAGGCAGAGGTAGACTTAAAAGAATTTGGTTAAAAAATATTAAAAATGAACTTTTTTTATTGAATTTAAATGAGAATTTGATTCTATATATGATTTGAAATTTAGGTTGCTTCCTGCTAAGAGTGGGCATCCTTTGAACCAAGTTCTTAAAGGGTTAATATCATATCAATTATATCCATATTTAATATTAAAAAAAATCTCATGTTAATAAAGACATGCAAACATCTTTTGTATCATGTGGTCATGCTGAAAGCATGCTCTTGAAACAAAAAGCTTGAATGAAGGGTTATTTTTAATCGTTCCCCAATGGCTAAGCTTACATGCATGAAGTTGTCCTTTAACACCTTCAACAAGCATTCATCCAAAATTCATGAGGTTCTTTTGGGAGAGGAAATTCATAGCTTTTGCTGATCAAGTGGATTAGGGTTTGTGATAGCTTAGGAAGATTGAATCATGCGATAATGATGCTATATCTATCTTCCCTCAATCCAAATTGCTGCTACTACTGCAAAAGACAAAAATATTATTATCTGAGCTCGACATCAAGGTCAAACATTGAACTTTATTTGAGTATCGGTGAACATGCTCATCTTTTATTGACAGATCCTTGTAGTCTATTGTTCTTTGTTATTATATATGTTGGATATACTTCCAAGTCTTTGTATAGAAGCTGAGACCACTTTACTACTAGGGCAAGTGTTGTCACTATAATTGTTTGGTCCCCGTGCACGGGCCTCGGCTCAATCATCAAAAAATAACCTGCATAAAAGTTTAAGAATTAGCTTTGTTTGGAGTATGCTGAAGTGTTTACCTGATCACTCTTCGATAAAGAACTAATCATAAGTTTGTTCTTTGGACACCCCCGACATAAATGTTCATTATTTGTATGTTATGTATCACTTTGTGTTCTTAGGTATTAATAGTGGTAGAACTAGGAGGTGGGAAACTTCTATATTGACAGAATTTAAAGATAATATTTGAATATTATATATAGCTATATAAGGTCTTTCTCAAACCTTAGAGCAAGAGCCACCCGCGACCTCTTTCTAACGGTGAAAATGCAGTTGCCATCATGGCTTTTCAAATGGATACAACACATCATAACATAATTTTTGTTCTGCATGCTTATTTCTCTTTTGTTATTTTTCTGTCTTCCCGATCATGTACAATTTAATATTTGCTATGGCAAACACAATTATAACCACCATCTAAAAAATGATTAACATGTTAGAATAATTAAATATAATAATTATGCGAGACGTCGTAATAATTATTTAAGTATATATATTTAATTATATAAACCATTAAGTAGCCCATATATTTGAATTATTGAAATTTAATTATTTATGTTTAAATCGTATTGGTCAAGAAGAGATAATTTGATCAATCGTTTATGGACCGTTTGATCAAATAACTCCTATGAGCGGTTATTATAACTAAACCGTAGGAAATAATTACTGGTCCTTACTCTCTCATTATGAGGAGTTAATTTGTTCCATAGAGGATTAACTCATAAAAGAAGAAAGTGAAAGGAAAAAGGAAAAGAAACTGTAGTTTGGAATTCAATGAATTCAACATGAATCAAGATATGTTTTATTCCGATTAAAAGCTCGTGAAAATCATCTTGTTTAAGATCTTATGGATTTAAGGCTTATGTAAATTCATGTTTTTCGCTTCGATTTCTTTTACATAATTTATGATGCGAGTTCTTGTAAGAGTTAGAAAACTCATAATGCATGTTGCGAGTTCTTGTAAAAATTAGATAACTTAATCTTAATGGAAAAGAGTTCTTATAAGAATTTGAGAACTCTTTAATGCTTACATAACAGTGCACTGGATTTTTATTGCAATGGCTAACTTTCCATGACATGATAGTCACCCTTTCAGAAATGATCAGTTTCCTAGATACCTATTCTGTTTAAATTTTCTTTTAAACTGTTTTTGTGGTTGCAGTCCGTTTTCTCAAGGGAATCTTTTGTTAAAACTCAAGCCCTAAGGGAGGATGTAATAGCTGGATGGCGACCAAAAGTTGAAGTTTAAAGCTTCCTTTGGGACGACTTTTTTCTTGCTATCTAAAACAATTTTCTAGTACAAAAATTTCAAATTCAAGAAATTTTTGTACTAGAAAAATTATTTTAGAAAGCAGTACAAAAATTGTCCCAAACGAAACCTAAATCTTCTATTATTATTTCCTTGTACAATCAGAACACGGTGTCAGCTGTCAGGATGCAAATAAAATGGTATGTAAATATCACATTTTAATCAAATGCTTGTTGAAGCCTGCTTTGTATAGCATGAGCCCTTTTTGTTTAAAGCACAGTATATTGGTAATTGATTCTTTTGAAGACTTGTGTGTGCAGTTCTTAGGCTTTCTATAAGCTTTTAAGGTGATTTATAGCAAGAAAAACAGCACTGCACTGAGAGCTTTTCACTCATTCAAATGAGAATTGGTCAAAGCTCGATTGCCATAACGGTTATTTTTTTTTTCCAGTACAGCACATCTTTGATGGAGTTGATTTTCTTTGGAAAATTTAGAGTATTGTTTGAAGGGATTGGAGGGAATGCAGATGCATTTTATTTTTATAATTTTGCATAAGTGTTTGATTTCAATGTAATTAATATATAATTATATTTATGATATATGAACAAATGCACTTAGATTTCCATTGATAATCGCTTTGCCATGTGGACGATATTCGTGCTCTTGTTAAATTGTAGTAGTGATTTTAGAAGAATCGTAGTCAAATCTCTTAAGCCCTTAGGGCATCTCCAACTGAAACTCATTTTTCACTCTAAAATACAATGATATTTTTAAAACGTAGTAACTCATATTCAATTGAACTTCATTTTAGAATAGCACAGATTTTCGTGTTTGGGTGGAGCAGCTTGCGGACTACAAAGGTTAATGTAACTTCATTTTAGAATAGCGTAGGTTTTCACGTTTGGGTGGAGCAGCTTGCGGACGACAGAGGTTAATATAGCATTCAATTGGAGAGGCTTTAAAATAAGAAGATTATAATTTTTTTTTTATTTTTATAGAAGATTATAATCAAATGCTCAATGATTATATGTTTAGGGTTAAATTTTAATTTTCTTTATAATTTATCAAAACTTATTATAGTTTTTTTTAAATTAATTACTCTTTTTAATTTATCGGAATTTGAGTGGACTGAAATTAAAAAAAAAAAATTCATTAACTATATATTCATAAAATTTGATGAAATATGAAAATTCCAAATTTGATGTCATTTCATAAGCCTAAAAGGGCCACCCACTTCAAAAGGAGAAATTGTTAGGTGAAGATTTCAATAAAATGTTGATATGTGGAGTGAACATATTGATATTCAATTAAATTTATTTTTTATTTTATATATTTAGTGTGTTTGCAGAACTTTAAGTTAAGTCAAGTAAAAACACAGGTAGAGCACATGTAAAAAATAAAATAAAAGAACAATCTAAGAGCAATTAAAATATAACTAAAGAACAGTTAAAGCACAAATAAAATGCAAAAAAAAAAAAAACACACTACACTCCACGTATCACATTTTAATCGAGATCTATCTCTACGTCCAGACCCCGCCAAAAAGCCGAGCATATGGGCTAATTATTACGTCCGGTGATCGGACATCCAATCCAAACAGGCCACGTCACTCAAATACACAGGAATCCGCTGTATTTTGGTGACATGACACGTCTGGATTGATGTCTGGAAGAATTTTTAGGATATGAACCCTAGAGTGCTTGTTGTAAGCCCGAGTTGTTCTCTAACGTCTTATCCTCTACTTCTTCCATTTGAATCCCTTCTTCCCTTCACACTCGCCGTCCCCAAAGCAATACCGAGCATGGCATCCTCCATTTCTCTCCAAACAACTCTCCCTCTATCCACCTCGCGTTTCCGCTACAAGCCAGTCTCCATCCCCGCTTCTTCCGTCCCTTTCGCCTTCTCCTTACACTCTTCATATCCTCTCTCCCTCCCCTCTTCCTCCACGACGCCTCCTTCTCCTCAACTCCGCCGCCTGCATCTCCGCGCCGCTGCCGAAGTTCTGGGAGCTACCTCGCCTCCTACCGGCTCTCCCAAACAAGAACAAACAGAGGCGCCGAAGGAGAAGCTGAAGGTTGTGGTGAAGACGATGGAAAAACCGAGACTCGTTCTCAAATTCATATGGATGGAGAAGAACATCGGTCTAGGGCTGGACCAGATGATCCCCGGCCATGGCTGCGTGCCGCTGAGCCCCTATTACTTCTGGCCCCGGAAGGACGCGTGGGAAGAGCTCAAGACCAAGCTTGAAGAGAAGTCATGGATTTCTCAGAAGCGCATGATTATACTTCTTAACCAGGCTACGGATATCATCAATCTCTGGCAACAGGCTGGAGGCAACCTATGATTTGGTTCTTCTTTGCTTGGTTGTTTTTACCGTACTTGATTTGGAGAGTTTGATCTTGCCTGTATACTGTTTGACAAAATGCTCCAGTGAGGATGCCTTTGGTTTTTCTTGTCATGTTTGAGATCTTGCCTTTCTATCTGAATCTGGAATCTGTGTGTTGGCATCAAAGACATCTGTGTTTTTATTTTGTTTTTCTTATCTGAGAAAAAAAATGCTTCTTTCATGAATGTGATCTGTAGGGAAAGTTATATTCATATGCAAAAAAGCACCATTGTTGGCAATCTTTTGTTTCTATTGTGATTATAAAGATGATGCAGGGTTGATCCTTGATTCAAAACCCATTACTGTCCTTCTTGCACACCCCTTTCATCTTTTGTTGCTTAAACTCCTTGTATTCACTAGAAAAAATTTTGGTGACATCTTGGTTGAGAGCTTAGGCTTCCAACTAAGAGGTCTTAGGTTTGGGTCTTTGTGTATGCGTTGTGTGTGTGAGCTTAACTTAAATAGCCTAAATGTCAAAAAACAAAAGAAAAAAAAAACTTTTGTCGATTAATAAAAGTGTTCATTTGTATTAATGGGGTTAAGGATAGTGTTGCTTTCTACGGGATCCATTCGTCATAGAAATTAGACCTATTTGATCCTGGAGGAATTATTCTGTGCGGTGTCTGGATGAAAATAATCATTCGGACTGTGTACATTGATTTGAAATACATTGCGTATAAATGTATAAATAGTGTATACACTCACATATCCGGACAGTTCTTTCCATCTGAATGCTGCTCAAAATAATTTCTCCTGGTCCTGACTTACTTTCATGCACAATATCAAATTGTTACTGGGTGGGATATGATCTCGTTTGAGAATGGTATTGATATCTCTACTTTTATCATGCTAGATGGTGTTATTTACTGTCGACGAGCTTTTCAGCATTTAGAATTGAGTGATTCAAATTATAGGAATTGCCCAAGTAGTGTTGAGTGGGAGAAAGTTGAAACTATTTGGCAATTCTTGACTCATTTCTACGAGATAACATGTGTTATATATGAATCAAAGTACCCAACAACTAATTTATACTTTCCTTGCATTTCTACAACTTATGCATCATTGAAGCATGAACTCTTAAGTGGACATGAATACATCAAAAGAATGACAACAAGAATGATAGTTAAATTTGAAAAATATTGGTCTGGATTTTCTGTTATACTAGCTATAGCTGTCATTTTAGATCAACGATACAAATTTGCTTTTGTTGAATGGTGCTATAGAAACCTATATGAAGGTGATTACCAACATGAACTAATAAAGGTTAGAGAAAATTTTTTCTCTTTATTTGAAAATTATAGTTCAACAAAGTAATGAATTAACAGGACAACATACACGTGCATTCCGAATGGTTGAAGTTGGTACATCAAGAAGTACATCTATAAATATAATTAAGTCACAATTTATTCAGGTATTGCATTAAGAACTAGTTATATCTTCATTAAAGCTACTTGTGTTGTTTTATAACATTTATATCTTTTCAAACATGATTTTGAGTCTTTTCATGCCGAAATTGGTATGCCTAGAAAATCAGAGTTAGAAATATATTTGGATGAGCCAAACCTAGTAGATATCTTGCATTTCTGGAAAGGCAACCAATATAGGTTTCCTGCTATATCTGTTATGGCTCGTGACGTTTTGTGCATTCCTATAAGTACAGTGGCATCATAAAGCGCTTTCAGTAATAGAAGTAGAATACTAAATCAATATCGAAGCTCACTTAAGCATGACATTGTTGAGGCACTTGTCTGTTCAAAGGATTGGTTGTATGCAGAACAGTGTGTTTTATTCTTCAACCTTCTTCTATTTATGTTTTTGGCACATTAATTTGATGAGCTCAAATTCCTTTTTTTTGTTGCAGTAGTTCATGACACAGAACTAGATACAGTTATGGATGATATCCTTGATTTTCATATCACTCTAATTGATGCAGAACTGACTGCAAGTTCAGTTATTAGATGATTATAGTTTAACATTTTATTTATGTCCGGATGACATCTTTTGCTTCTGGTTGCTATTTAATTTTGATATCCAGTTAACTGTTATTATGTTAGAAGTTAGAACTACTGTGTTGGACGGTTAAACCGGTGGTGGATTGATAGTGTATGAGTCATGAACTTAAAGTTGCGTTTTTGCTGTTTAACTATGTTTGACTGAAGTTGTTGGTTGTTGCTTGTAAAATTTGTTATGTATTTCACTATTAAGGTTACTGGGTTAACTACTTTTGGTTATGTTTGTACCCTATTGGTGGTTGTGGGTTTGGTTACTGGGTTTGTGGTGTTCATCCTTTTAGTGATTGGTGTTTCAACATGTTAGTTTGGACCCTAGGTTGCCAGATACTTCATTATCCATGCTTCAGCTGTTTGTGTTTTTCTCCTGCTTGACCCTATTCTGATTTCTTCTAGATTATGTTTTCCTCTGTTAGGATTAATGATGTTTTGGCTTATTATAATTTCAGCTGGTTTCTGGTTAATTGTTTTAATTGATGTTTTGGCTTATCATACTATGGAGGTGAACAAGTGTGGACCTGTGGTAACCATTATTGGTTTTTTTTGCATTTCTATAATTCTATGGTATATGAATTATACTGATGTGGTTCATATAATTTCTCAGGCCTGAGGCTTTGTGTGGGTTAGCCCGTTGCTGCTTCTTGTAAATTATGTTTAGTTCAGTGAAGTTGTTAGCTGCTGTTAACCTGTTATGTTGCTGGCTGCTACTTTCTGTTTTTTGAAGTTGAAATACAAGTGAAATGAGAAATTTACGAGCTGGGATTCATCGACTCGTCGTCTAAGTGATGAAGCGATGATTATTAACCTTCTAAGATGAAAGTGGGCACTTGGATTCGTATAAGTGTAAGTTCTTATGCACTATTACAATTTACAACCATGTGACATTTATATTAACTTAGAATAACATATAATATCTTACATTCTTATTCAAAGAACATATATTAAGTTAATCTAAATTGTCACCTTGGATGGTAATTTATTAATATTGATTAAACTTACATCTTACATCTCAATAATCTCATTATTAGATTAATAATTTGGAGGGTTTAATCCGAGTAGAGCAATAGATTATTATTACATATTAAAGTTTGCAACTTACATAATTGCTTTTATTTCAGGTCATTGCAGATTAGAAGCCGTTATTTCGAGGAGCATTTCAATATTTCTCTTACAGACTTAAGAGTCTTACTCATCAGTCATCATAGTATAAATGTATAATTCTGAATTGAGATTGAGGTTATAAATTTGTAACTTTGTAAATGAGTATTTCTCTTGAATTGAATTAAGGTTGTAAATTTGTAACTAAAAGTCTGAAAGGATGAATTTATTAGTAACTTGTAAGAAATTTGATAGATTTGTGAACGATTTGAGTTTGTAATTAAAAAATTTATTTATTGTTTAATTATTTTCAAATTTTAAAATTTATTTTTGTTGTTTTGCTCATATTTTTTTCCTGAAATTATAATTAAAATTACTGTACATATGGTTTACCAGGTCGGGTTGAGTTGACCCGAACCAGAGACGGGTCAATTTCGGATTCCAAAAACTGACCCGTTTATAAAACCGGGTCGGGTTGACTCCCGAACCCGAAAAATGCCAGGTCAATCATGGGTCGGACGCGAACCAAACTTATAACTCAAAATTGACAGCCCTAGAAAGGTTTATTACTGCTTATGTGCCAATCCTTTGGAACTCTGGCTCTGATATCCTCCTGAAAGACTTGGCTTTCCTTAATGAGCAAAATAAGGGGTCTTGGGGAGCATTTATGCACATCAATTACTTCTTTAAGTAGTGAGCAGGAGTGAACTAAGCATGTGAAGAATATGAACTTAGCCAAGGGGGAAGAAAAAAATTATTATGTGCGAACACCGGACAGCATCCGGAGATCAATTAGAATGCGTCACGTCACTTTTATGTTCGGTACCAGTGCTCAGTACTGCTTGGTACCAGGTGATTTGATGCATTTTGATTGATCTCAGAACCATCCGGGATCCGCACAAAATAATTTCTCAGGGGAAGGGACCAAGTCTCCTTCCCAGCCTTAAGGGTGGGAATAGAACCATCCAAATAACAACAAGAGTAAGATCTAACTCATGGCCTTTAATTACCTATCTTAAATGTTTCACAGGTATGAAAATCTCATCAAAAGGGACCAACCTCTCCAACATAACCTGACGAGAAAATTATTCGATCAAAATCATACCTGAACAACTTTATAATAGAAAAAAAAAAATTTTAATACTAAACATGCTTCTAAATTATTGAATCAAATGTTTATTAATTCCAAAAAATTACATATGATCAAATAATTTATAAGAAATAAATTTTTTTATTCTAGACAAATTTCTAAATTCTAGAATCAACCGAAAAAATAATTTTGGACTTTAGACATATTTTCAATATTAAATACTATAAATGATAAAATATTAAAAGCGAAAATTATCATACATTTGGCCATTAACATTTTTCGATTATCACTGTCTTTTAGTGCATCTAAATATTTTCAAATTTTAAAAATTGATGGTGTATTTTTTTGAAGGTGGAAGACTTTACATTCTTCCACTTTTTGTCAATATATTCCATCATTACTATATATTAATAAACAAAATTTATGAATCATGATGATATATATATATTCTCTAAAAATGATTATTATTTTCCATGCATCACAAGAAATATGTCACTTATATATATATATATAATCAAATTTCATGCAAACATAGAGAATTAAAAAGAATATAAGATTCAAAAAACCCACATATACAATAATTTTATACAAATTCATCCAATTGAAAGTTGCCTTTTTGCCATCTCTGTGGATTTTACAATGACTCGATTCCAAATCTTTTTTACTCCCTGAGACGGGGCAAATTATTACGTCCGGTGTCAGGATTCGTCCGGACATCAATCCAGGCGAGCCACATCATCAAAATATACCGAGACCCAGTGTATTCGGGTGACGTGACGCGTCTGGATTGGGTGTTCGGACGTCCGGTGACTGGACGTAATAATTTGCCCTGAGACAACAACATCCTCTCTTTATAAAGAAAATGCTAAGGACAACCAAAAGAAAATAACAAAAAATTTAAAACATCCTCATTGAAATAACTAACCACAAATATTGAATATAACAAAAATCAAAATCTTACTTGATAGTAGCAAGTACGGATCCCCAGCAAGCTATGTTCTTTGGCATATCGTTATTCTGGACAGTCGGTGAAGATGCAATTGACTCTCTTTCTCTATCTCCCACCAAACCTGAAACAATTTTTTTTTTGAAAGCCACTGTAATCTGCAGATTGTTTCCAAACCTGATACGATTAATTCTTTCAATCTTAACTACAGTTAACAATCCAGCTAAGTGCGCAGCAGCCGAACATACTACATGATTTTGATCAAAATTATCTCTGAATGCAGTGCACCATGGTCAGGAGGACATCTTATATACAGGTAAAATTGCCTAGTTTTTGTATTTTTTTGAGCTAAACTATGGATGGAAAGGGCCAACTCAGAAGAGAAATTGAATGAATATATACTTCTGAAGTACAAAATGTTTCTAACCACTTAATTTAAATACCTCATTCCATTCCAACAGGGTAGGCCTTTTTCAGTCCAGCTGGTCTTACAAACTCTGTCATCCAAGCGTCGATAAGATTTAGAAACCATGTGATCCCTTTGCGTCTGACGACGAAGTGGACATACCATGGCTTGAGCGCTTCCTCTTGTGTGTCCTCCATGTGACAATGTTGCCATACCAGCTGCTGCTACCTTCACCATCACCTTCTTCTCTGCTCTGAAACAAAGATCTGTACTTTCCAGGGGTCCTGCTAGACAAATCATCACTAATATCATCGCTCGCCATTGGTTTGCTCACATTCCTTTGCTCGGAGAAAGTCTGCGCAACCATTTCGTCCGAGGTAGTTGACTCGTATATATCAGAGAGGTGGTCCTTTCTCCTTCCTTTGCTCGAAAATATTGATATGTCTTCTCCATTTTCAACAGCTTTCATCCACTGGATATCGGTGAGTGGATCGGCATAAACCACCTCTCGACGTCGTCTCTTACCCAAAGCTTGGTTACTATCCCCATCTGCTGACCTTTTAGTCTTGCCATCTATGTTCTTGAAATATACCCAATCTGGCACCTCAAATTCTTCCATCAGCCTCGACTTGTATCTCTCCCTTTGCCTCCTCTCCTCATCCATTTTCTCAAATAACCAAAATTCCTCTTCATTTCGAGCTGCAAGCCGGTTTATCTCTCTCTCACTGGGAACGTCTGTTCCAAGTGAATCAGTTCCTCTTCGCATAATCTCCTCCAGCAATTCTCGTCTGTCCTGAGCTGCACGGAATTAAGTTGTCTTACTAAAAATGCATAAAAGAATCAGAATGGGTTCATAAAAGAATTTTCCTAATGCAGTTCTAATACATGGAACAAGAGATTCAATCATAATAGCACAAATTATCCCATCTATCATAGCTTGTAGATGAACAAACCTGTAGAAGTAGTGTTGAACAATCCTGCCTGGATGACCTTCGCATCGATACCCATCTTCTGCTTTGCACGCTCTAAAATCACCTCTTCTATGGATCCCACACTTACGAGCACAAAGACACGAACCTCCTTCTTCTGGCCAATTCGATGGGCCCGGTCTTCTGCTTGCTGATCCATTTGAGGGTTCCAGTCACTGTCAAAGATAATAACAGTATCTGCAGTTTGCAAATTTAATCCAAGACCTCCAGCTCGAGTGCTTAAAAGAAACATGAAGTAGTCAGAATCAGGTGCATTGAACAGTTTCAGTTTAGCACCTCGTTCTTCGGTCTTGGTTGAACCATCAAGCCTAAGATACTTGTAACCATAAATGTCCAAATAGATCTCAAGAATATTTATTAAGCGAGTCATTTGAGAAAAAAGGAGAATTCTATGACCAGCTCTTTTCAGTTTTGGAAGCAGCCGGTCAAGCAGCTCGAATTTTCCAGATGCTCGAAAAATCTGTTCTCTCTGCCACATGTTATAATCTTCTACAAACAAAAACGGATGATTGCAACACTTTCTGAGCTGCATCGAATAATTCTGGAGACCTTTAGACCTTCCACTGCCTACACATGGTTATTTCAAATAAAAAAAAGGTTAAATCTAATGTTCAAGAATAGAGCAGAGTAGTGTTATAGGCAAAGCAATTGCTGCGCAATAGAGGAAAATATCTATCTCTATCATATGCTAGATTTTCACTCTTATTTCCATCAAATAGTAGCAGCAACCTATGTTTCTACAGAGAAGAAAAGAGAAAAAAAAAAAAACATCGAAAAATAGCAAATCATGTTCTTCCATCAGACCGGGACATTAAATGCTCCCAGGAAATTTTTTATGATCATCAGATGTAGCACATGAGATGATGAGATCAATTTTGAGCTTTCTTACCAAGTAATTCTTGGTAGACATTTTAATGTGATTAAATCCTTCTTCTATTGTTAAGCTGCAAGGTTCGAGCTTAACTAAGGCCTCATCAAGGATATCTGAACTAAAAAAAAAAGCCTCATAAAAAATGAGAGACAGAAGTCGATCTTTGCAATGCTTTGCACACTAATTGAAATCTCAGTGGTTTCAAGTATAACGACTCATACTATTTATTGTTCGATAGTCAACACCAAACCATGTTTCCTCATAGTTAAATTCGGAGTAGAAGTGGAGCTTGATTGTTACATGTCTTAAATTCAAATTATTAAGATATATTTATGGCACATCGCTTGCCATTTCGGATTTGCGAATATCAAACAGATTGGCATATAATCTAGCATACTGTCCATAGTAACAGTTGTGATATCTTCGGATTGAGCATGCGCACATATATACAAACAAAAATGACAAGTTTAGCTGATATGTCAGATTAACATTGGTGGATTAGCTAAATAAAACAAAAGGCCTAAAACTTCTACAATTGAAAACATTATCAATGTTTGTGCCATGTCTCCTGAATTGTCACTTGCTTAGGGACATCAGATTCCAGGAACATTTTGTGGTCTAGGCATATGCAATTGCTTCAATAGCCTGTGCAGCCATGGCTTTTTGTTTGGGGTGATGCTTTCTGTATTGCTATATTTTGTTGCCTTGGTGATCCATGATAGGAAACACTTGGATTTCCAAGTGTTTCACACCAAGAACCAAGTAGATCTAGGACGAAAACTGCTGTCCACACAGGAAAACAGCCAAAAACAGTGGATTCGGAGAGAAAACGTAAGAGAAACAAAGCAAACACTTTTATTTAATAAGTGATGAAAAGCACTTGCAAGATACAACTTTCCTTCAATTCGAGAGGAAGGAAAAACTCTCCAAATCTCTAGCCGTAGCCTAGAGCCCAAGAACACAAACCCTAGATCTCAAAAATGATTCAAATTCAAGATAAGATTCTCTTCCCCCTATTCCTCCCAATTAAACATGAAAGGAGGATTACAATTTACCTAATTACCCTTCTCATTCAAATATTCCCTCCCAAAATTGAATTTACATCAAGTGGGCCCCCCTTGATGTTTCCGCCCCCCCTGGCCTGCTTTCTTCCGCCGGCTATAAGCCAAGACCGGTCCAGGGTGGACCGGTCCAGCCGACCCAGGATGGGCCGGCGTAACATTACCGCCCTCCCAAAAAATCACCTTGTCCTCAAGGTGAAAATCAGGAAACTGCTGTTTCGCCATCTCGTATGGCTCCCACGTGGCCTCGTAGTCAGGAAGGTTCTTCCACTGGATCAACACTTCCTTAGTTTCATCCTCTTTCTGGCGAACACCCCTCAACTCTAAGGGTTCCATGATCACCTCTAACTCTTCCGTAAGTGTCGGCGGTAGCTCAGGAATGGCGATGTGGTCACCAATGACCCTTCTCAGCTGGGAGACATGAAAAACCGGATGTATAGTCGCTGATGGGGGTAATTTCAGTCGGTATGCTACTGCCCCAATCTTTTCCATCACTTCATAAGGCCCAAAGTACCTTGGAGCTAACTTTTCATTCCTCCTGTTGGCGATTGTCTTCTGCCTGTATGGACGTAGCTTCAAGAACACCCTATCCCCTGCCTCAAATTGGATATCCTTTCTATGCCCATCAGCCTGCTTCTTCATGATTTGTTGCGCCCTCAGCAAGTGCCTCTTTAATTCTTCTAATACTCGGTCCCTTTCCTCCAAGTACTCCTCTACTGACGAAACAGGAGTACTACTGCTCCCAAAGTGTACCAAGTGTGGGGGATCCCGTCCGTACAACACTTTGAATGGGGTCATTTGTGAAGCCGAGTGAAAGGACGTGTTGTACCAGTACTCAGCCCAGGATAGCCACTTCGCCCATAGTTTTGGTGTCTCTGAAACAAAACATCTGAGATATGTCTCTAAGCTCCTGTTGACTACTTCTGTCTGGCCATCCGTCTGTGGGTGGTAGGCTGTACTTCTCTTGAGCACTGTTCCCTGCAATCTGAATAGCTCCTTCCAGAAATGACTGAGGAAAACCTTGTCCCTATCTGATACGATCGCCTCTGGCACCCCATGTAATCTGATCACTTCTCTGATAAAGGCTGATGCTACTGTTGCTGCGGTGTAGGGATGTCGTAGGGGAATGAAGTGGGCATACTTGCTCAGCCTGTCCACCACTACTAAGATCACTGTGAACCCTTCTGAGCGGGGCAACCCATCTATGAAATCTATGGAAATCTCCTCCCATACTCTACCAGGCAGAGCTAATGGCTGTAGTAATCCTCCTGGTGACATCGCTAGGTACTTACTCCTTTGACAGACCTCACATCTGGCTACCATCTCCTCCACATCTTTATGCATCCCCTTCCAGTACAACTCCCCAGCGAGCCTTCTGTATGTCTTCTGTACGCCTGAATGGCCCCCTATCGCACTCCCGTGAAACTCATGGAGTATGTTTGGGATGTGGATCGACGTTCGGGGCATAACAAATCTTCCCTGATACAACAGCTTGTCTCCCTCCAAGGAGTATCCCGGGTGGCTACCCGGTTCCTTCAGTAATTCAGTCCAGATCTTTCCCAAACTCTCATCTCTGGCACTCTCTTCTCTAATGGCCTCCCAATCCAGCATCCAAGGCACGGATAGAGCGACTGTCTGTAATTCCTCCATACATCTGGATAAGGCATCTGCCGCCTTGTTTTCCACTCCTGGCCTATACTGAATCTCAAAGTCGTGCCCAAGTAACTTGGATAACCACCTCTGATGCTCTTCAGTCACCATTCGTTGTTCTAAAAGAAATTTCAGGCTCCGCTGATCAGTCCTGACAACGAAGTGTCTTCCTAGTAGGTAAGGCCGCCATTTCTGGATGGCCAACACGATGGCCATCAATTCCCTCTCATATACTGATTTCATCCTTGCTCGAGCAGTCAACACCTGGCTGAAATAAGCGATGGGCCTCCTATTCTGCATAAGTACTGCACCCAGTCCGTACCCCGATGCATCTGTCTCCACAATGAATGTCTGAGTAAAATCTGGCAAAGCTAGTACTGGCACTGTAGTCATTGCCTTCTTCAGGCTCTCGAAAGCAGAGGTGGCTGCTTCTCCCCATAGGAAACCATCCTTCTTCAACTGTTCTGTAAGTGGCCAGGCTATGGTGCTATACCCCTTCACAAATCTTCTGTAATAACCTGTCAATCCCAGAAATCCCCTCAGCGCCTTCAAACTTTTCGGTAGTGGCCACCTTAGCATCGCCTCAATTTTGGATTGATCAGCCGCCACTCCTTCTTTTGATACCACATGGCCCAAGTACTCTACACTGGCTTGAGCGAAGCAGCATTTCTTCAAATTTGCCTTCAACTGATGCTCCTGTAGAACCGCTAACACCGTTCTTAAATGTTCCCAATGTTCGACCTCTGTCCTGCTGTATATCAGGATGTCGTCAAAGAATACTAACACAAACCGTCTGAGATAAGGCTTGAAAATCTTGTTCATCAGGGCCTGGAAAGTAGCAGGTGCATTGGTGAGGCCAAAGGGCATCACCAAGAACTCATAATGGCCTTCATGAGTTCTAAAAGCTGTTTTGGGAACATCTTCCTTCCTCATTCGAATCTGGTGGTAGCCCGATTTCAAATCTATCTTGCTGAAGATCACGGTCCCACTTAATTCATCCAAGAGCTCATCGATAACGGGGATAGGAAATTTATCAGGCACAGTCTCCTTATTGAGGGCTCTGTAATCTACACAAAAACGCCAGCTGTCATCCTTCTTTTTTACCAACAGAACGGGACTAGAGAAAGGGCTGATGCTGGGTCTGATGATCTTTGCCTCCAGCATCTCTCTAATCAACCGTTCAATTTCATCCTTCTGAAACTGGGGGTAACGGTAAGGGCGTACACTGACGGGTGATACTCCTTCCCTCAACACTATAGCATGCTCTCGCTCCCTCTGCGGGGGTAATCCCTGAGGTGGCTGAAAAACCTCTTGGAATTGCTGAATCAATGGCTGAACGGAGAGGGGTATATCTCCTCCCTCTTCCACTCCCCCCTCCAAACTATGCAATTCCACCAAGTAGCCTCCTCCCTCCTGCTGAATGGTCCGGATTAGGGATTTGAGAGAAACCCCAGCTTTGGTCAACCCCGCATCCCCCTGAATCGTCCTCCTTCTCTCCCCTATCACGAGTTCCATCCTCAATGTCCCCCAGTTGATCTTCGTCTCTCCCAAAGTACGAAGCCACTTCATCCCTAGGATGACATCCGTGCTCCCCAGTTCTAGGGGAAGGAAGTCTTCCTTTACCTGGATCCCCTGAATCTTCAGCACCACTTCTCTACAGATTCCTCTACCCATTTCCACCTTTCCCGTGCCCATCATCACCCCATAGCCACCTGTGTCCACTAGCTCCATCCCTAGCGACTCCACTATCTGGGTGGAAATGAAATTATGGGTTGCCCCGCTATCGATCAACACCACCACCTCCCGGTCAGCTATCTCTCCTCTCACCTTCATAGTGTGACTCGGAGTGAATCCCACTACAGAGTTCAGAGAGACTTCTACTACATCCAGATGCAGTTTCTCATCCTCCTCCACCTCGGGGTCATTTCCACCTCTCTCTTCGTCTTCCTCATCTTCACAAACGAGGAGAACCTGAAGAGATCGATCCTTGCACTTGTGCCCTGGCATGTACTTCTCATCACATCTGAAGCACAACCCTTTTGCTCTTTTGTCCTGCATCTCTTTATCGGTCAATCTTTTGAACTGTCCCCCATTTCCTCCTCCACTGGATTTCTCCTTGCGCACCTCCCTCTGGTTCCCTGGGGCTACCCCTTTTGAGGGTAATACAACAGTAGTCATTTTGTATGATCCTCCTGAGTAGTTGTCTCTAGCACCTCTTTCTGATCTCTTCTGATCTTCCACCAGTTGTGCAAGCTCCATGGCTTTGCCCAAGTTCCTTGGCTCCAGCACTCTGACAGCTGTTCTTATCTCCGGTTTGAGCCCCTTCATGAAATTCCCTTCCAGGGCCGATTCAGAGATGTGATCCAGACGGCTAGCCAAGTACTCGAATCTGTCCCGGTAGTCGGCTACGGTCCCCTCCTGAGTCAGAGCAAAGAACTGTTCATAGAAGTCTCCTCCCCCATCGGCTCGGAAACGTTCTAATAAACAATCCTTGAACTCTCTCCAGTTCCTGATAGGCTCTCTCCTGTCTCGTCATTGATACCATGCCAACGCCTTCCCTTCCAGACACAATCCTGCCGCCATCAGCTTCTCATCATCTGTCAACCCGTTGACAGCAAAGTAACGCTCCACCTTGTAGATCCAGCCATGACCATCTTCCCCCTCAAAGATGGGCATCTTCAACTTCCTCACCTTCGGATCCCTTCCATTACCCCGGTACTCTCCATAACCTCCCATTCCTCGAAGAGGAGGTGCTCCCCAAGTGTCCCGGTCCTCCCTCCGACGTTGGTAATCGAATCCTTCGTCATAATCCCCTCTTCCCCTTTCAAAATCAGTACCTCGACGCTGAAATTCAGCACCTCGACGCTGATATTCTTCTCTCCTTTCTCCAAAATCTGCACTACCTTCATATTCCCCCCGCCTGCCTCCAAAATCAACACCTCGACGCTGAAAATCAGCACCTCGACGCTAAAAATCAGCACCTCGACGTTGAAAATCAGTACCTCGGCGGTCATTCCCCATGCTCATCTCCTCTCTAGAGAATGGCTCTAGAGGTGGCATGTCGTCATCTCCTTCAAGAATCTCCACCTCCGGATTCCTCCCCCGGATTGGGTTTGGATTTCCTCCTACGCCATGGCCGTCAGTAGTCTCTCTCACTTCCGATGTATCCGGATTGGCCTTCATCTCCAATAGTTTCTTTATCATTTCTTCCATAGCCGCGAACCTCCCTTCCAACCTATCATTGTTGGTGGAGATTTCCAGGAACTTTCCCTCCAGATCTGTCTTCAGTTGACCGAACTCGCCTTCTAATACTTCCACCTTCTTTCCGGCCATTTTTCTTCTATCGGATCCACAAAAATCTTCTTCCGGAGACGAAGATCTTGCTGAAATTTCAGAATTTCAGCCGGCGGCGGTCCCGAAACGATGCTCTGATACCAATTTGATAGGAAACACTTGGATTTCCAAGTGTTTCACACCAAGAACCAAGTAGATCTAGGACGAAAACTGCTCTCCACACAGGAAAACAACCAAAAACAGTGGATTCGGAGAGAAAACTAAGGAGAAAACGTAAGAGAAACAAAGCAAACACTTTTATTTAATAAGTGATGAAAAGCACTTGCAAGATACAACTTTCTTTCAATTCGAGAGGAAGGAAAAACTCTCCAAATCTCTAGCCGTAGCCTAGAGCCCAAGAACACAAACCCTAGATCTCAAAAATGATTCAAATTCAAGATAAGATTCTCTTCCCCCTATTCCTCCCAATTAAACATGAAAGGAGGATTGCAATTTACCTAATTACCCTTCTCATTCAAATATTCCCTCCCAAAATTGAATTTACATCAAGTGGGCCCCCCTTGATGTTTCCGCCCCCCCCCCCCTGGCCTGCTTTCTTCCGCCGGCTATAAGCCAAGACCGGTCCAGGGTGGACCGGTCCAGCCGGCCCAGGATGGGCCGGCGTAACAATCCACTGATAATTTATATGAACCCACAGGTAATTATATATTTAATTAAATCATCATGATCAAAACTACCATTATGAGTAGATTTATCCAAACAATTAAGGGATGATTTACTCTGGTTTCGAAATGTTACATGCTAAAAAAAGGAAATTATGAAAACTGTAAGTAGGGATTATGCGGTTTGGGACATGGATATCCTTCTCATTAAAGAGCGACATCCGAGGTCTCTATCAGAGATGCTGTCAAGATTTAGTAGAGTAGCATTATTGCTCCAGCTTTCTATCAATACAAGATCTATTAGCGATGCTTTGTATCCTAAAGGAGTTCTCAAATGACAGTTCAGCAATAGTTTTTCCAAGCGTGAAATCTATAAGAACTGGTTCCGACATATTGGCCTATTCACATGGAAGCAAAAATTTCAACCCCAAATTTTGTGCTGTTTCAAGTAGGACTTAATCAAGATTTAAAGATAAATCATGCTAAATAATTTTTTTGAGGTATCTAAATCCAGTTAAATCCTATTTTTGTGCTGTTTTTGGAATTTAGCAGGAATTGTTGAATCATAGGGGAGCAAGATTTAAGGGATTTACAACCTCTTGCTTTAGATGTTTTAGATCTCATATTCATTTAAATTTTAAATCATGATGCAAAAAAGTAAATATTTTATCAGGATTTAATAAGATTTAATAAGTCACCTGCTAATCAATTTTCAAGTTTTACTACTCAAAATTTACTAATCTCGATTTGCAAGATTTTCTAGATCCTACAATCACTACCTGCTCATTCTCATCCCAATTCTTAAAACATTGTAGCAACAATGCTATAACGAGGCAGTAACAAAGCTAAAATAGCTGATAATTACCTACAATTACGTTAATTAAGGATTAATTAGATTTAATTATGATTAGAAAACTTTTATTAGAATTTGATGATGAAAATTAAGCCCACGACAATTATTAAGAACATTAACTGGACAGAGTGATTAACAATAAATTAATTATCCATGCTAATTATAAATTAAATATAATTTTGATTAAAATATTACTATTAAATTAGTTTTTAGGTGTGGCAATTAAGATTGAAACAAATAATTAATTTATAAATAAATAGAATAATTGTTAAGTAACATCTTCTGTAAGCTAATAAGAGACTTAAGATTTTAATTATCAAAATAAAGTTTGGGAGTATTTAAATATGACAATTTCTCACAATAAGTTAACCGATCAATTAATTAAGCATATTAAATCATAAGTCACTGTTTTATGGTTGATTAGAAATTAATTAATTGTGATTAAGATAATTAAGATTTAAATTACGAATTTAAATTTATTTTGACAAATTAGATATCTATGTATAAAATATATTATTGATTAGCATTTAAGAAGTTAATAATTAATCAGTGATTATGATGATAACATAGATTAGTAAAGGATTAAATAAGATTTAGACAGGAGGAATAATAGATAGATGTGATTTATAATGGATTAAATACTAAATTGTGCTACTTAATTATTGATTCTTTTTTGTTTTCAATTTTTATTTTCAAACATTTTTATTTCTGTTTTTAAAAACAAGAAATAACCAGAACATCCGAACATTTTTTTAGTGAAAATAAAAATAAAATAGAAACAAAACACATCCGAACATAGCCTTGGTATTTTATAATTTCTAGCAATTGTAGAATGATATGAGATGCTCACCGAAAAGGGAAAAAACTTAGAAAAAGTACTAAATCTATAGATTAGTTCGTGCATCCATATGCTACTTTTCCATAGAAATTATTTGTTGAGCCCACTTATAGCTCTCTATGATATAACACAGGTTGATTGTAAAGCCAAAATCTCAAAATCTTGCTAATGGGAACATTAGAGCTTGGAAAGTCTATCAGATACGTGGCTGTGGATCCACGGCCACGATCGAGTCGATGTATTTTTGAGTCATTTCATGTATTTGTTTTTATTATGTTATTTGTCTTTTATTATTTATGTTGTAATTGTTTTCCTGTTTTACCCCTTACTTAAGGGAGGTTGTATGTAAGCCCTTAGGGCATTGTCGTCTTTTTTTTTTTGAGTCATATGTACGAGGCTATTTATAGCCCCTATGTTTCTCTTTGAAAGCATAATGATTGAATAATAAAAAATTTCCCCCATGTTTGAGTTCTTATGAGAGCTTGAGAGAGATTGGAGCGAGATCATTTGGAGAGGGCATTTGGATCACCCACCAACCTTGGAGACGGCCGGGTTCGTGATTTTTTTTTTTTATCGAATTTTCTTTCTCTTCTTCCTCTAGCCGCCGGCCTAAGGTTGCACCAAACCCCTAGGCCGCCGGTCATCGAATTTCCTCCCCATCTACCCGTCGACTTCACCCCACCACCTCCCTGTCACCAAAATCCCCATAAACACCCAGCATAGCCGCCGGCCACTCCTACCTCCGCTATCTTCCCTCCACAACTCAACTCCCCCTTGAATACTTGTGATAAGGCCATCGCCAGTGATTTCGACACGTGTACCACCGGAGATCGACGGCCACGTTCAGGAGTTTATATTTTGAGTCATTTTATGTAGTACTTTATTTTATTTTTCAGTTTTACTGTTTTACCCTTATGGATGGTCATTTGATATTGTAGCCCCGAGGGCATTTATGTCTTTTAGTTTTAGTTTCATTTTGGCCTATTTATAGGAGGCCTCATGCATTGTACGATGATGATTACTGATGAATAAAAAATTCTTTCTCTTGTTGATCTCTTTGTGAGTTCATGAAATTTCCCAAGATCTCTTTGTGAGTTCTTGAGGAGATAGTATTGTGGATCTCTTTGTGAGTTCTTGTGGAAGTGGTGTTCAAGGTTTGTAGTTGGATAAATTTCTTTTCCCTACACCAATCCCTTCTTCCCCTACTTAGCCGAAAATTCGCCACCTCCCCAAAATTTCCCACCCCACCCGCTCCACCGCCGGCCTCCCTTGGTCGGTCCAGCCACCGGCGGCCCTCCCAGCTCCCTGCCGCCAGCCGCCGGGTCCAAGCCCCACCCGTGGCCACCCTCCTTGCCGCCGGCCCCCTATTGGCCCTCTTCCTTTCAAATTTCAAATTCTCCTTTCTTAATTTGCTTTTCTAATTAAAGGAGTTACAACCTATTTTAAATTCAAACTATCTCCCCTCTCATTCTAATTCAAATTTGGGAGTTATTTTAAATTCAATCAATTCTGAAATTAAAATTCAGATTTGAATAGAATTAATTAAGTCCTTGTGGTCCCCACATGCTTTATTCCAAACCCCTCTCTCTCCCAATATGGCCAGCCACCCCTCCTCTTTTCTCTCTCCCCAAATTAAATTAAAAGCTCCACCAAATCAGCCCCTAATTATCTCCACAATTAATGCCCCTAATCATTATTAGATTAATTTGAAATTTCAAATTAATCTCCCTCCAAAACCACTTGAAGCTGAAATTAATTTCAGTTTTCTAAATTCCTCCCTCTCCCTCTAGCTCACGGCTAAGCCCTCTTCTCTCCAAACCGCCACCTCCACTTTTCTCCTCCCATCATTGCTTGGTCGAGTTCCACCAAGAGAAGATTCTCCTACCGCCAAATACATCCACACCGCAAGGACATCTCATAGTCATGAACGGCCGATCCGGAGCGTGATTATGGCATTGCATACGATCATCAAGGCGACAATGACGTCATCCGATCGCCGTTCTTTGACGTTGGATTCGGCTTCGACCACACCGTTGAGGATTACTTGAATCGGATTCTTCCCCACCTTGTGGACATCCTCGACGAGTAACTTCCGGCGGACGAGTGGATCATCAACGGCCAAACACCTTCTTCTCCAAATCCGACTTCCTCCCCGATGGTTAGCCCCCTCGGCATTACTTGTCTAATAGTGGCATCGTTGAGTTTGTGCGCCATCCTCTTCCGCTAACCGAGTGAATCCAAGAGTGAAAGTGATGGACTTCGAGGTGAATGATCTATATCTTAAGCCTTGGATTTTTGTTAAGAGCCATTTGCTTTATTACTTATTGAATTAATTTTGTTTGTTTCATGTTGCTTCTAAATGTAATTGATTGACGTTGCTTAGTTCCTCCATGGAAATTTCTTTCGATCTATCTTGAAAAGCATTTGTTTAAAATTAGCAATGCAAGTTCACAAGTATTAATTTCAAACAAGCAATTCTTGCAACGTATCACATCATTTTTGGTATCAGAACATGGTAAGCATGTATTGCATGTGCTAGAAGTTCCTAGGAGTCTAGTTAACCATTTTGAAACTCGTTTGCATGCATACCATTGCCTAGTTATTTCAATTCTCTGTTTTGCTTTGCTGTCCAGTAAAATCTGCTTGTTTTCATCATTTTAAGCAAGCCTACTTCATTGTCAAAGTGCCGTCTTTGTCTCTACAACACCCCTAATTAATTAGGTTGCTTAGCCAAACAATATAGCCTGCTGTCCAGAAAATTCTTGCACCCATTACTGGCCTTAAGGTGAGTCTAAACAAGTGTTTATTTGCTGTCCACACCCTGGAAACCATCCAAAACACTTAGACAACTTTATGCCTTGCTGTAAGTTTGCTGTTCACATCATTCCTGCACACATCTAGTGAAAGGTAGGCTAGTTTCTTAAGCGTTTAGGTGTTGTCCTCAACCTAACAATGTTCCTAAGTGCCTAGGTTACCTAACCCACTAGTGTAGCTTGTTGTCCAAACAATTTGTTGCACCCTTTAGTGAGTTTAAGTGAGCCTAACCTAGTGTCTAAATGATGTCCCTTACACCCAATCACCTCTGAGTGTCACTTGACGCTTCTCAATGGACCCGATAGGATTTCAAAAGAAGTTGGATGACCTAGTTAGTCTTGTAGGCTCTCTAACTAAAATCATGAAGGAGGAACATGTTCACTCTCCCCACTCTAGGTATGCGCCCCATTCGATCAATCATGAGAGTCGGAAGATGCCCCACTCTGCTTATCAATCTAGACCTGAGTTTAAGCCACAACGACTAGAGTCACATGACCGTCTACCCACCTTTGATGGTTCCTTGGACCCCTATTACTTTAGGGAATGGGTAAGATAATTAGAGGACTATTTTGAATCGCATGATATCCCTACGTCCCGCTAGTTTAGCATTGCTAGGTCACACCTGAGCGGTAGTGCTCGCCAATTTTGGATGAGGATGGAAGATCATAAAGAGTCTCGTGGCGAATACCCAACCTCCGATTGAAAAAGCATGAGACGAGAACTTGGATTAAAATACATTTCCCCTACTTATGGTCACACATCCTCTAGTAACATCAGGGTTGCTGCCCCACTCTGTAGGTCCTCACCTAACCTTAATGGCCGACCCTCTAGTGGGTCTTTTGTTGGATCGGTCCCATATGACTCCCCACTTAGGCTGATTCCTAGCCATCCCAGTCAACCTTGTCTAAACACGCGTCCTCTCTACGTAGTGGATCCCGAGTCACCTCGTCACGTGAGTAACTTTACCACCTTTAAAATCAGTAATGAATCTAAGGCTACCCAACCTTTCATATCCCCAATCTTTGACCCTGCAAGTGTAATTGTACCTAAAAGAAGCACGACAAAGAAGAAATTTCTTGAATCTGAGACGGAGTACACCCATTTCGTGAATGTTATTGATATTATGGATAATGAGGACTTCTTTGAGGAAGAAACTGAAGTGAGTGAATCAGACTCCTGACACGACTTAAACCATGATCTACGGAAGTTAGAACCTTTAAAAGTTGACACCCTAGTCCACCCGGATCCTAGTCTCCTCAAGGATACCTCTTTGGATAAGGTCTGTCTGGATGATATTATATTGATCTCGAAAGAAATTGATTTGAACTTGAATAATTTGAAATTAAATTTGGATGATTCTGATTTAATCATTACTCCTACTGAGATGACTCCGAATAAGTTTGATTTAATTTCGAATAAGTCTGATGGCGGTGAGGATAATCATGAGTTAAAAATTGTTCAGCTGAATTTACTGCCTGATTTAACCCCCAATTTATTTGACCCTGAATCCATTTATCCTGATTCTATTGAGAATAGTACTGAGTTCGGAAGATAGTGATTTGAGTTTGAAAGTTTCTGAGCCTAAATTGAATAAGGGGTCTCCTCTTGTTTTATTGGAGTCTATTTTAGGAATTGCTCATCTAGATTTACATTTTAACGAGTGTGTCTTTCTTGATTGGACTTACCTCTCCATTCCACGTATCGACAACAATGTTATAGAGAGTTTTAACCCATACTCTCATGATATCTCTCCAACAGTTGTACTCACATCTATTTTGGACACTCTACCCCATCATGGGAGTCCCATATCTACTGGCGACTCTTTAGGCTATCCCCTTATGGATGTGAGTCAGGACCCATCATCTTATCTTGATCCTGATTCATTCATTTTGCCTGTTATTTTCTCATCCTATCCTGTTAAGGACCATCTCTCTTCTAGTTAGATGAATTTGCTCGATTACACTACTACTACTAGGAGACTACCCACGACTCTAACTAAAACTTCCTAGACCAAGGTTTTGAAAACCGGACCGGACATCGAACCGGATAAAAGAGAGGTTCACGGTTCCACCGGTTCGACCGGTCGAACCGGGGTCGAACCGGATGACGTAATAAATAATAATATTATTAAAAAATTAATAAGATTGATAAAATAATGAAATATAATAATCATATAATTTCCTATAAAATATTGTTAATTTATATTAAATAGTGTAAGTTATTTAAAAACTTAAAACTCTCAATATAAAATCATAAATATAATTAAATATTTTATTTTGTAAGATAAAAATTTTTAGAGTTGAAAAATTGAAATTTTAAAAAAAATTTAACATAAGAGTAATTCATTTGATAAAAAATAATTATTATTAACTAAAAAATAAAATAAATATTTTACTAAAAAACTTTAAAAAATAAATATTATTCAAATCATAAAAATTAATTTTTATATTATAATTTATATATTATAATTTTTACTTGAGCCACTTAACGAACAAAAATAAATTCAAATAAACTTCATAATATATATAATAAAAAATATTAAAAAAATAAAAATAAATATTAATAAATAAAAAATAAATATTATCAACTTAAAAAAATAAAAATTTATTCATATTATAAAAATTAATTAAAAAAATTGTTAAAAAAACTATGTTTAAAAATTGTTAAAAAAACTATGTTGTATAATGTATATAACTCTACATGAAACTAAAAATTGACTTTTTGCTTTGTAGGTTTAGTCCCATATCACTTGGATGTTTTACTTTGTATTGTTTATATACCTCTTTGCTTTCAAGCATGTCAAGAGCAAATATGAGAAAGGATGGCATATGTGGTTGTTAAAATAAGTATTTGAAATATGTCTTTAGCTCAAAATTGTAAGTTTAATATTAGCATTTATATATATTTAACATTAAATATTTTATTTAATTATTATTAATAAAAAAATTTGAACCGGCCGGTTTTAAAAAACCCGGACCGGTTCGCCGGTTTTCGCCAAAACCGGCCGGTTTGAAGCGAAGCCGGTTTTCGGGTTGAACCGAACCGGCCGACAGACCGGTTCACGGTTGAACCGGTCGAACCGGCCGGTTCGGTCCGGTTTTAAAAGCACTGCTATAGACATGCCATGGTAGCGAAGGATGTCTTCATTGCTCCCCTACACCAGTTCCGTTAGACCTGAACACTTTAGATCCCCTCATTGTCATGACTCTTCCACCTTTAATCAATTTATGTGTGTTTGTGTGCCAGTTCCTGTCGAAATTGTTTTTGTTTAAAATCTTTTGTGTGAGCTCACGATTCTTGTCATTCTTCTTGCATACCGGTTCTTTTTCATCCACATTTGCATCGCATCTTCAAAAATTGCACAGAGAAATTAATAAGAAAATTGAACAAAGCAATGCTAGCTATAAACACAATGCGGACCTCAAGAGACGATTTAAAGAATTTGAAGTAGGAGACTCGGTGATGGTTCGGATTCGTCCGGAACGGTTCCCGTAAGGGACCGTCAAGAAGTTACATACAAAAAGCGCAGGACCTTTCAAAATTACATTCAAGATAAATAATAATACTTATGTGCTAGACATTCCCGAAGGCTTTAACATTAATCCTACGTTTAATATTCAAGATCTTGTAACCTACGAAAGTCCAGAGTTTAACCCCACCAATTCATTACATACTGAGCCTTGTGTGACCGTACCTGGTGAGATCCCCAGCCTACCCCCACTTCCCAACATTCCCACTTTACCTACCGTGGAGAGGATTGACACAATACTTAACGATGAAATCATTTCCACTAAAAACGGTGGTCGCCGAAGGTATCTAGTTCAATGGGCAGGAAAGACGGACACGGAGACGGAGAACGCGTGGATCGACCGGGATGAGCTGCAGAGATTGGACCCCGACCTGCTGGGTAGTACGAGACTTCTAGAGATGCTTACTCGACGGGGTCGGGTTTTCTCCCACATGGGGAGAATGATAAATACATCATCAGTGATTTCGACACGTGTACCACCGGAGATCGACGACCACATTCAGGAGTTTATATTTTGAGTCATTTTATGTAGTAGTTTATTTTATTTTTTAGTTTTACTATTTTACCCTTATGGATGATCATTTGATATTGTAGCCCCGAGGGCATTTATGTCTTTTAGTTTTAGTCTCATTTTGGCCTATTTATAGGAGGCCTCATGCATTGTATGATGATGATTATTGATGAATGAAAATTTCTTTCTCTTGTTGATCTCTTTGTGAGTTCATGAAATTTTCCAAGATCTCTTTGTGAGTTCTTGAGGAGATAGTACTGTGGATCTCTTTGTGAGTTCTTGTGGAAGTGGTGTTCAAGGTTTGTAGTTGGATAAATTTCTTTTCCCTACACCAATCCCTTCTTCCCCTAAATTTCCCACCCCACCCGCTCCACCGCCGGCCTCCCTTGGCCGGTCCAACCACCGACGGCCCTCCCAGCTCCCTGCCGCCAACCGCCGGGTCCAAGCCCCACCCGTGGCCACCCTCCTTGCCGCCGACCCCCTATTGGCCCTCTTCCTTTTCAAAATTCAAATTCTCCTTTCTTAATTTGCTTTTCTAATTAGGCTTTGTCTGTTTAGGAAAGACAATTAAAGGAGTTACAACCTATTTGAAATTCAAACTATCTCCCCTCTCATTCTAATTCAAATTTGGGAGTTATTTTAAATTCAATCAATTCTGAAATTAAAATTCATATTTGAATAGAATTAATTAACTCCTAGTGGTCCCCACATGCTTTACTCCAAACCCCTCTCTCCTCTCCATATGGCCGACCACCCCTCCTCTTTTCTCTCTCCCCAAATTAAATTAAAAGCTCCACCAAATCAGCCCCTAATTATCTCCACAATTAATGCCCCTAGTCATTATTAGATTAATTTCAAATTAATCTCCCTCCAAAACCACTTGAAGCTGAAATTAATTTTAGTTTTCTAAATTCCTCCCTCCCCCTAGCTCACGGCTAAGCCCTCCTCTCTCCAAACAGCCACCTCCACTTTTCTCCTCCCATCATTGCTTGGCCGAGTTCCACCAAGAGAAGATTTTCCTACCGCCAAATACATCCACACCGCAAGGACATCTCATAGTCATGAATGGCCGATCCGGAGCGTGACTACGGCATTGCATACGATCATCAAGGCGACATTGACGTCATCTGATCGCCGTTCTTTGACGTTGGATTCGGCTTCGACCACACCGTTGAGGATTACTTGAATCGGATTCTTCCCCACCTTGTGGACATCCTCGACGAGCAACTTCCGGCGGACGAGTGGATCATCAACAGCTGAACACCTTCTTCTCCAAATCCGACCTCCTCCCCGGCGATTAGCCCCCTCGGCATTACTTGTCTAATAGTGGCATCATTGAGTTTGTGCGCCATCCTCTTCCTCTAACCGAGTGAATCCAAGAGTGAAAGTGAGGGACTTCGAGGTGAAGGATCTATATCTTAAGCCTTGGATTTTTGTTAAGAGCCATTTGCTTTATTACTTATTGAATTAATTTTTGTTTGTTTCATGTTACTTCTAAATGTAATTGATTGACGTTGCTTAGTTCCTCCATGGAAATTTCTTGCGATCTATCTTGAAAAGCATTTTTTTAAAAAATTACCAACGCAAGTTCACAAGTATTAATTTCTAACAAGCAATTCTTGCAACATATCACATCAACTTGCCATATGCATCCACTCTTAATTTAGAAAATTTTAATTTCAAATTCAAAATTATTTGAATTTGAAATTCTTTCCTAATTTAGGAATTCTATTTTATGAAAGTTTCTAAATTAAACCCTATTTGAATTTCAAATTAATTGGGCTTTAATTAAAACTTTCCTAATCTCTAAATCCCAAATTAGCAACCCAAATTATTCCCACATTCACCTCCCTAGACTATTAAGCCGCCGGCCCCACCCCTTTAATTCCTATGGATTTATTTCCAAAAACCCATCTCCCCCTTTTGGAATTAATTCAAACCTCCAAGCCCCTCTTGCTGAAGCTTAGTAAACGTAGGATTGAGTACACCTTTTATGTTACTATCTTATTGTTAGACTAAGGATTTTATTGAAAGCTATTACATTTGCTTACTATTGAGATTCTAATTTATTTGATAATTCAAGCGTTTGGCAAGTGGCTCAGCCTAAACGTAGGCACTCCTCTCTTGTTTTCTTTTGTCGTTTTGATTGCTAAAAGTTTTAATCTTATTTGTTTCATTCAAGAGATCGTGCAAATTCTTATCGCATGCAATTAAAACATTGTAGTTCTGCATCACTTGCTAATGCGTACTGATCAACTTTGCTTACTGTGTACATTTGATCAATTATACGCTTGACTAAGCCCTTGCAATCTAAAAACATTCATATATTTGCAAGACTATGATTTGTTACCCCAAAATCTACCTCAAATGTTCCCAAAGTCTGCTTGCCTAATCTTCTTTTCAGAACTTGCAGGTCTCAAGCCTACTTCTACTTTAGCATCCCTTTCAGCGACAAACCTTAATTCTCCTTCCTAGGACCCTAAAATCTCAAAATAAAAATCACGCTCTTTCCTACTACAAGAAATCATTCTTAAGATAATATGCTAGACAAAAATAAAAATTAAAATCAATTAAACCAGTTTAAACATACCAGATTCTAGCCCAACCCTTCCAATATCTGTAATCTGCTGGTAGTATGCTTTCTGCCATGCAGACATATCACATTTTAATATCACGTGGGTTTTCCCTGGAAGATACTTTTCGACCTCATCCTTCTTTCTTCTGAGTAAAAATGGTCTTATAACCTGAAAAGATAAATATGGTAAGCGACATGATCAGGAGAGCATAAAGGAAAAGATAATTGTAAAAGAAGCAGCAAAGATTTAATAGTGAAGTCAGAACTCACTTGATGTAAACGTCGAATAATCAAAAGCTGTTCCTCATCTGTAAGACTAACCTCACACTTATCTGCAAACGGAGCATTAAACCATTCCTCGAAATTCTGTACCGAATTAAAGATGCTAGGTAGAAGAAAATTAAGCAATGACCACAGTTCCTGAAGACTATTCTGTATCGGAGTACCAGTCAAAAGAAGTCTCCGCCTAATATGAAAGCTAGGCAGGGAGGAAATTATAGTAAGACAATACACCATTAAAAGTAGAACACAGGGTGCTGAAAAAAAAAATATCATTACAAACAAACTTCTCTTTCTGGCATTATGGAAGAAGTAAGATAATGGCTTAATGAAGATTTTATAACTTTCTTTGGTATCAAAGAATGAAAGTGCCACTGAGCTAACAATGTCAATGCGATAAGCACACAGGAAACGTTAAAATGAAAAATAAACTATATTTCAGGTAATACTAGAAAAATTGACCTGTAACTAATTCAACTCAATGTCAACGAAAATTACCTTGAGATCTATTATCTTAGTGATGCAAGGCTAACATGAATTAAGTGTCAGGTTTAAGTATTTTCGTTGAATTATCATTATATTGTTGCTAGTAGTTAAATTTTAGTTATTGTGCGTTATATGATCTCATTTGTCAGTTCTAGATAAATTTAATTACATCTTATCTTATAAAATATTCTATTATAAATAGAAATCCAATGGTTACGTAATAATCATTGGAATGAAAGGATGATTATCATAACTCATCCTCTTAGACTATGTTTATCATATTCATCTATATATATATATATATATATAGGTGGCCCGTTCATCTCTTCATTTTTTGGATGTGTTCCCTTTATCTTGTCTTATTTGATATCGTCTTCTTTGATCTTCTTTGAAAAGCATTCTCGAGAGGATGGATGTCATTATGTTGGCACTACAATATGAAATCTAATTGTTCCTCTGGAAATATTCGACCTCTCTAAAGTAGAATTCTTAGCAACCCAAGGGGATTGATGTGAGCAAGCATGGATTATCTCTTGGTACTTTGGTTGAATTATCATTATAATTTTGTTATTAACTTATCTTTAGTATTTATTTTAATTGCCATGGGTAACATGGTTATTTGTCAATTTACGATATGTTTCATTATAAGCCTTCTATTATAGGATTTTCTATTATAAATATGCAAGTGTCATGTAATAGATATAAACTATGATTATTAAAATGAAATGTGCCTAGCACGTCTCTTCCTCATCTTAGGCTGTATGTTCGGTTCTTCTATCTTATTCCCTCTATTGTTTCTTCTTCTCTCTTCCCTGAATTGTTCTAGGATTCCACAAATATTCCAGTGTGTCGAGCTCTACATCAGTGGGGATATTAATTGAAGAAGGTAAAAATATTTATTGATGGAGTGCAAAGGATTCTTTCTGTGGTTCACTAAGTTTACACGGTGGAATGTATTCTCTATGTAATCTGCATACCTATTTAGACAGAAAAATAATGCAAAAGCCATCAATCTAATCAGTAAAAATCAAAATTTTTCTTCTGGGTCCATTTAGACCATGGAAGCAGAAAGAAAAAATTTAAATTTTGAAATAAGTAGCATCTGCATGAAATTGGCTACTAACGTACCCAGAGGCCAACGTTCTTGCAAGAGCACACTCATGATTTTTTAAGCGATGCCCTTCATCAACTATCATATAGAACCAATGAATCTTCCTCAGAAATACTTTATCTTTCATTATAAGGTCATAGTGGGTGATCAAAACGTTAAACTTTCCTTCTCCAGAAATCTCATCTTTTATAGCCTTTCTTTCATTTACCCCTCCATCATATAAAACAGTTGATATACTGAAGCAAAAAAAAGTTCAACTGTCAAACAAAGGGAAAAAAAAACAATCTCTTGATAATTTTTAATCTATAAGAAAATGGCAATACCTAGGTGCCCAAGTTGCAAATTCATGAAGCCAGTTTGGCAATACAGCCTTTGGAGCTATGATCATGTGCGGACCACTGACACATTTGTTCTCCATCAGATATGCAATCAATGCAATAGTCTGAATTGTCTTACCTAGGCCCATCTCATCAGCAAGGATACCATTTAGATTGTTGTTAAACAAAGAAAGCATCCATTGAAGTCCTTCTAACTGATAAGATCTTAATTCTCCACCCTGGAGCATAGCTGGTTGCTCAGTTACCTGAGAAATATTTAAAAGCAGAAGTTATGAAAATGGAAAAGGAAAAGGAAAATGAGAGAAAAGTAAAACAAATGAAAAAAGGTATTAAAACTTGTGAAACAATTGAGAAACTTAGTTAATGAATGCTAGTAACCATGAACTTACATGTAGAACAGAATGTTTGCTAAAAAAATAGAAAGAAAAGAAAGAAGCAATTATGAATGATAGTGTGCAAAAAAAAATTACAAAAGGCTAGCATGCTCATTTTTAGTGTTTGCATAAAATTGTTATAGGAAATACTTGAGTTCACAATAACCCTAAGGTAATACTTGAGTTCGCAAGCAACCCTATCCCAAATTGGTGAGCAAACAGCAACAAAACTGCTGTTTGCAGCAGTTAAACAGACTCAAACAGTGGAAAACAGCAAGAAATTGAGTACAAATCTGAAGAAAATCAAGACAACGACTTGTATTCCACTAGTAGGTGAAAGAAAACAATAACCATACAAGATTCTTCAATTCAAGAGGAAGAGAACTCTCCAAAATCTCTATCCAAGAAGATTAGAACCCAAGCCTCCAAGAAGATACCAAAAATCAGCCCAAATTCAAGATAAAACCCTAGATCCCCCTTTCCCCCCCATTAACTCCAAACCCCCCATACAAAATCCATAAACAACCATTCTATTCAAATTTCCCCCCTTTCATTCAAACTTTCCCTCCCAAACTTGAATTAAACCCAAGGCCCACAAGGCATCCGCCCCCCTTTCCCATGTGGGGCCCGCCTGGAATAAGTGATGACCGGCCCATGTTGGACCAATCCAGCCGGCCCAGGAGGGGCCGGCCTAACAAATTGCTCAGTTTAATTTTTGCAGTAAGTTGATTTGAAATATGGTGAATATTCTCATACACTTGAAATCAATTAATCAAATCTTGAAATCAAAATCAAACCGGCATTATGGCAAACAAAACCAAAATGTTAGGTTCCATGAGTTCTTAAAGAACGTATAATTAGTTTTTTGAATTCAATTAGATTTGGTTTGATTCACTTTGATTTTAAGTGGATTTCAACGATTAGGTGTGATTTGATTTCATAATTTTGTTCTAAAGTGATGGATCTTCAAAGAAGATTTCATCAAAAGAAAATGTTTAGGAGAAAAATAAAAAATTGAAAATGTACCAGTGGAAACTTTTGACAAAGGTCCAGCCGTCTAGGGAATTGGGTCTTCAAGCATAAAGGAAGAAATAATAAGCTGACTTGAGTGATAAGTGAACCCAAGCCTAAATAACCGAGGAGTGCATTTTATTGTACCAATAATCAGACAACAACAAGAATTTGTTGGTCAGCACTTGAAAATATATACATATTTTTTTAATATGCTTAATCGGTTTGTTTTATTTTATTTCAATTTGACAAAATTTCAAACCAAAGCCAAATCAAAGAAGTCTAGAAAAAATATCAAACTGAAACCAATCCAAACTTAAATAAAACCAAACCAAATGATCAATTTAATCGTTTCAGTTTGGAATTTAGGATCAACCGTTTTTCTGCACATCCATATTTTTATAACCACAAAAAGGTAAAGTGGTGCATATAAAAGCATGCAGGAATTCAAACTTAAAATTCTAGATATAGAAAATGAGCAATGCCTACAACTACACTTTAACATTCAAATTATTAAACAAAAATTTTAAGAAAAAATCTATTAATCTAAATTGTGGGGTCAACAAAGGGAACTTCTGCAAGTGACAAATTGAAAACAGTATTTTAAGTGAAGTACTCCATCGATGAGGAGAGGAGAGTTGTACACTATAATTCAATCCGAATAGTTACAGAATTCATGAAAATTTACATAACGTTTTTTTCTTACAACATATAAAAAAGCATTTTGAATATTATTAAAAACAATTAGAATTTTTTTCACAGAGAACAACGTATCAGTTTTTTTGCACGGTTATACATGGGTAAAAAGATAAGAAATAGTTTAAAGTTAGTTTTTAACAAGATAGGGACAGAAGCAAAATGAGACCATTCTAAAATGCCAATTTGTAAAACAAATAAATTTTCAAAATAACAATATGTTTTCTAACCATAAATGAGGTTTTCATGTGTGCAAACCATGCAAGCTGCTGAGATTATAAAGGTTGAAGAGCCTAATTTTAGTAATTTAATCATTACCTTTTCTTGAATGGAATGAACAGCAGAATTATATTGTCTTTGTCCTTCAAGAAAATCATTTGTATGGAAATCTGGACCAGACTCGATGTCAACAATATCCTTATCTTCATCTAAAATTAGTTCTCCTGGAGTTCCAGTTTTAGAGAGAGAAGGATCAACAGGCTCGGAACCTTTCAAGGCTTCAAGATCATCAAAATGTTCAGCATCTTTCTGTCTCTGGACTGCAGCACCAAGGCAAACAAGAAGCTCATTTGTTTTTCCAAGAAGCATGGTCAACCGCTCATTCTTGCTCTCTTCAACCAATCTCATATATGCTTCTTGGTCATCTGCTTTTAATGCCTGAAACCTCAACTTTTCTGCACGAGTAGCTCGTTGCCTTTGCCTTGCATGCCATGCCTACATGCATAGTTTACCAAGTCAGGATAAATACTTCATGGTAAGAGCTACTAAACTGGGTTCACTAAAAGAGGTACAAGTAAAGTTCAAAAAAATCATTCTTTCAGGAATTAAAAAAAAAAAAAAACTAGAAGTTTAGGATAGCATCCCCATCCATGAGATCAAACAAGCATGCTAATTCTTCTAGTAACAACACAAACTCATCATCTGCAACTATGATAACACTGAAGGAGCATAAATTGAAAGAAACTTCTCTAATGTGTAGATTCATAACATCAATGTGATTAAGTAAGCATTTTACTCAAACCTGAACGCCATCATTTTTCTGTTTTCTTCGTTTCAAAGCAGCTTGTGCTTGTAATTGAAACTCTCGAGCAGCATTAAGTATTTCAGCAAAAAATTTCCTCTTCTTGGTCTCCATGCGATTCTTTTCTTCCTCTTCAAGCCTGGAAAGCCTCTGGAAACAAAATCAATGCAATAAGAAACTTCTTGGATTGACCTAGCAAATGGCTAACTAGCAAAGAGAATTATAATGTGCAACAGATAACCTCTGCATCTCTTTTTTTCCTCTGACGATCATCAACTTCCATTGCATAAGTATCGCCAATACCATACATGCTAAAAGGATGCCGCAGGCGCATCATTCCCCAATCAAACAATTGTTTTTCAGGATATGCACATTTTTCATATAACCAGTGCTCTGCACTAACATCTGCACGTACCTTCCTCTGTAATTGTACCAACTGAAACAAGGAAAGTATTCAACATGACAAGCTATTTTTGAAGCTTCGATATAAATACAAGAAAAAGAGCAATACAGGTAAAGAAAGAGTAATGTGTGCATAGGTTGTTCATTTTTATGCAAAATGCAACTAGGACATTAAGCCCCTCTATATGGAATACCCTCAAAAGGTCTCACATCTTTTAAAATGCAAATAAGGACCTTTCCATAACTATGACCAGTAGCGAGAGGTTAAACTAAGTGCCCTCAGCTCGCTGAAGTTTTAGCGCCCATTATTCCTACTATGATCTCACAGCAGGCCTGGCACCGGATGGAATTTATTAGGGAGCGGTCATCGACAGCGTTATCTTGCATGATAGTGGTGGCAGTAAGAATAGAAGGGAGAAGCAAAAGACGTATTCATCACCAAAATATCAAGGTAAGAAAGTGACAGAAAACATTAATGTAGACGTACTTGCTGATTAAATCGAAAAACTGAGAGACCTATTTAAGGGGTTTAAAATAAAAAAGAAAAAGACGAACCAAATTTGTCTACTTCGAGCAAACTATATAAGAATTTCAGAAACAACAAAAACAATTTTCTGGCAGACAGCACAATGATAGAAGGAAGAGAAAATAAAAAGTTCCAATAAATTCAAAAGCAACCATAGGAGCATGAAAATTTTTCATTTGTGAAGGTTCACTAAATCTTCAACAACAACAACATCAAGCCTTTATCCCACTAAATCTCACATTCACTAAAAAGTTATAAAGCTTGCAAATCTTAATCACTAAGGGGCTATTTGATTAAAATTTTTTTGAATTGATGAATTTCCAAAATGCAAAGTAGATATAGTGTAATATGAATACTCAGAATTTTTAATGTCTGTAAAATAAATATAGGTGAAACTTTTTCTTTGTTTGGTTGGATGTGAAGTATAGAGTATAACACACCACTGAAATGTAGTGGTAAGATTACCACTTACTGTTTTTAAATTGAAAGAAACAATAAGCGGCCAAGAAATTATTTTAGGTCCATTTTTTAAAATTGCTCAGTTAAAATAGAGTGACACACTTTTATTTGAGGTAAATTTAGATTAGTCTATCCAACTGATGCAATCCTCATTAGAACCAGAAACGACTAAACTATCAAAACATATCCTATTAATCATTCTGATCAGCAAAAAACTCATGTCGTACAACCACCACTACAAAACTGCAATAGATCAAAATATCATAATATTTTTTGAAAAAAACAAAGCGATGTTTATCCAAACAACTGACTCATTAATCTACATATGTATCAAAACTTTTTTTATCACTTTTCCCCAAGATATCTGATGAGGACATCGGAAGACCAATAGTTACGATCTGGGGTTTATTTTATTTTTTATGTGTCTTATGTACTAGTTTATTTTATAGTCCTGTTTTTCCCATTTTACCCCTAGAGGTGGTCATGTGATGTTGTAGCCCGAAGGGCGTTTTAGCCTTTGTTTCTTTTCTTGTCATGAGGGCCTATTTATAGGCGAGCTCTCTTGTAATTTGGAATGATGAATGTGAATAAAAATTTCAGCTTTCTTGTTCTTCATCTCTTTGTGAGTTCTTGAGAGGAGAAATCCTAGGAGAGGGTCTTGCATCACCCGTCAGCCACCGGTGGATTACAGGACTCGTGGTTAGTACTTAGTATTTCCTTCTTCCTCCTTCCTTGGCTTCCACCGCCGGCCACCCTCTCCAAGCCAACCCAAACCGCCGGATTACTCTTCCTCCACCTTCCCACCGCCGGTTTTCCCCTATCGTCCCTCCCCTTCCACCGAACCAAGCCCCACCTCTCCTCCTCTAGCCGCCGACCACCCCAGGTTCACCCTAGCCGCCGGTCAATCTAGATCCAAACCCTAAAGTTCCCTTTCAATTGACCACTTCAACACTTACCTAAAATATCCCCATATTAATTTGGGAGTCTATTATTTGAATTTCAAACTCTTCCCTTATTAATAAGCCCTAATTTAGGAAGCCCCTAAATCTTTCTAAATCTGAAATAAAAATCAGATTTAATGGCCTAATCATGTTTATTGCTTGGGTCCACATACATTGTATGTGGACAACTTCTCCTTCCTTTCTTTATGGCCGGTCCCCTCTTGCTTAATTATTTCCTTCCTTCTTGAAGGCTTCAATTAGGGAAATAATTAAACATCCCTCGTCCCATCCCTCCTCTCTTATTTGAATTTCAAAATTCAAATCCCTGACTTAAATAACTCTGAAATAAATCCAGATTTATTTATTTTAATCCTTCCCTCCATCACAAGCTACATAATCTGAGACTAAACTCAGATTTTCTTTTTGGAAGGCTTTCCCTCGACACTAATCTTCCCAAACCGTGACCTAGAGAGGAGTTGACGGCCTTCACAACGCTGCTGTCCAGCTTCTATTCGTCCATGAAGTGCTGTCCAGAAAACTACAGCAAATTTCCTTGCTGTCCCACAGTCCAGAATTTCTTATTTTGCTGTCCAAAATTTTTGGAGAGTCCAAACTGCTGCCAAGGCTCTCATAGCAGCTGTCCAGTCATCCCTGGGTGCTTTCCAGAAGAATTCCAGCAGCAGAAACAGCAGTTCTGTTGCTCCAAAGTCCTCCAGCTGCTGCCCCAATTCGCCGAACAGGATCCAGGGTGCTGTCCAGAGGAAATTCCGCCAAAGGATGCGACTATCCTGATCGGAAAGACCTTCTAGTTGCTGCCCCAATGCCCCCAAACCCTGGATTTGGTGAACTCTTTCCCTCACTCTTTTATTTTCCTAGTTACTTTCAATTGTGGAATTAATTGATTCACTGAGATCGTATTAGTCCTCCACTAAAGCCTAGTAAATTATAAAGTTGTGTGAGGGATCCTTCATAGTATTAATCTCATTGTTAGTCTAGGGATTTATTGTTGAAACCATTCATGTATGCAACGTTAGATTAAATTGACTGTTTTACGATCTTAACATCTATGCATGTGATTTAGCCTAAGCTTGTCTTATCGCTCTTTGTATTTTCTTTTGTCGTTCAAAATCAATATAAAGATATAATTATTGTGCTCTAAATATTAAACGTGCAAATTCATTAAGTATCTCATCTTTGCATGTATGTTTCACATCAATATCATTTGACTGTTCTTAACAAACTTTGTTTTAAAACAATTTTGTCAATAGTACTATTTTGATTCCACTTGAAATATGAATTTGAATAATGACTCTAGTATATCTAATTTTATTGATGAAAGTTTCTATGCAAAATTTTCAAGATATGGCTCAATTTATACATAAATAAAATAATCATTTTTCTTGCAGCCACAACACAGTCAATCTGATGAGGACATCGGAAGATCAACGGCTACGATCTAGAGCTTTTTTTTTTGTCTTATGTACTAGTTTGTCTTATATTACTGTTTTTCCCATTTTACCCTTAGAAGTGGTCATTTGGTGTTGTAGCCCAAAGGGCGTTTTAGTCTTTGCTATTTTTCTTTTCATGAGGCCTATTTATAGGCTAACTCTCTTGTATTGTAGAATGAAGATTTGATAATGAAAATTTCATGTGTTTTCTTCTTCTTCTTGTGTGAGCACTAGAGAGAAGGGAGAGAGAGCTCAAGGCGAGCAAGCGCAATACCCGCCAATCGTTGGAAGAGTCTGCGACTCGTGATTTTAAGTTATTTTCTTCTTCTTCTCCATTTTCTCCATTCCACCCGACGACCCCTCCTAGCTCTTCCACCCCGGCCATCCTCCCCACCCAAATTCTCTCCCAATTCCACCACCTCAAGCTCCAACCAACACCCCAAGCCCCTATCCTCCAACCCGACCCCAACTCCTTTCCACCTTCCCTTGCCGCCGCCCCTTACATGGCTCCCTACCATTGTGATGACTCCAAACATCATCATGACTCCCTAGAGCGAGTCAAGCAAGATAGGAAAGGTTTTCCATCATTTGAAATTCAATTTTGAATTTAAAAATTTTCCTAATTTGAAAAGTTTCAAATAAGGAAAGTTTATAAATTTCAATCCGATTTAATTTTAAATTAAAGAGGGTTGTTTATTCTCTTTCCTATGTGGCAAACCTCGTTTGGAAACTTATTCAAATCTTCCCCATACTCATCCTCCCCTCATGATGCCGCCGGCCATCCATTAATGGGTTAAATCCTATTGCTTCCTATTAAGACTCCATGCCACTTGAATTTAATTAGATTGGCCACCTAAGCAAGTACTTGAATCCCAAAATTTTCTCCCAAGCAGCCCACACGATTCCCCACTAAAATCCCTTAGTTCCTGTGCAACCCGGAGAGGAAAGTCACTGATTTCCCCTCCTTCCACTTGCTGTCCAGAAATCTGGATTGGTTCTAAGTGCTGCTCTGAAATTTAGAACCTAGAAAGCTGCTGTTCAGGGCCTTCAGATTGCTGTCCAAGGAGTCCAAGTCAGGTTCGCTTGCTGTCTACCACTCAGAAGCTGCCAAACTGCTGTCCAAGGTTGCTGTCCACAAAGTTCCGCAGGCTCCCCTGCGCCACACCTTCAACGGGAAGGCCCCAACTGCTGCCCTGAACTCCTTAGTCATTCCAGATTGTTGTCCTAACTTTGGAGACTAAGGAGGTTGCTGATCAGAGCCTTCCAACTACTGCCTAATGCTTGATAATGGTGAACTCTTTCCCTAGTCTCTTATCTTCATAGTTATCCTACTATGTGATTTAATTGATTCATAAGAAGCTTGTTAATTACTCTCCGCTAAAGCTTTAGAAATTAGAGAGTTGGGTGAGCGATTCTATCATAGTGACTAATCTTGTTTTTAATCTAGGGATCTCTCTTTGAAACCATCCATGTATGCAATGTTAGATTAATTGAACCGTTTTACGATCTTAACTCCTACGCATGTGATTTAGCCTAAGCTTGTTTTATTGCCTTATTGTTTTATCTTAGCATTTAAATCGGCATAAGTCTTATTTAATATTATTCTTGAAATATTAAGCGTGCAAATTTCCTTAAGCAACTCATCTTCACATGTTTGTTCTACTTCACAATCTCTTTAAGAAACAATTAAATAACTTGACATAGAGATTTAAAAAAAAAAAGATATCAACCATCGAATGGGACTGTTGGGACCAATGAGAGATAGATGTTCGACCTTGACAACAGGAGACTTGGACCGATAATAGCGAAGACTGCGAACAGGGAGCTATGTTGTGGTTTCAAAGGGATGACTGCAAGAGGGGCTGGGCCGATAACGAGGGGGTGCCAATAACCTCAAATGAGGGTTGAGGCTATGATGAGAGGGAGGAGAGGCTTGAGGAAAGAATTTTGGAATACACATGAGGGGTAAATAATCATTCTTCCTTTCAAATTCCCTCCAATTGCCATCATGAGCAGTCACTTAGAAAGACTTCAAAGAATTCCACATCGGCTACTCTCCTCTAAACTCACAAACCTTCAGCAAGCACTGACAAACTTCTGCTAATAAACTCTGTTGCCATGGCCAAGATAAGGACAGCCACCAATAGTCTTCAACATCATCGAACATTAATAACTTTGATGGGTTATTAATTATTGAAAAATATAAAGTTATATTTTTCAACAAACCAGATACAAAATAAAAAAACTAAGAAATGGACATTCATCGTAATAATAACAAATACTTTATATAGCAAAAAACATTTCTACATATATGCATCCCAATTCCTCACATTGAAAAAAATAATGGGCTTACTTTGATGAGATTGTTAACTCAATTTATGATAAATAATTACCTTTAGACCATAGAGCTCAAGCAAGCACTTCATCTGCAGATCCTCTCCTCTACTTGATGGCAACCCTGTTAAACCGAACAAAGTTCAGCATAAATTAGATAAAACTAGCTGCACACAATAAATTAGAAACAGAACAACATCCTAAAAGAAAGATTACTTATTAGTGCAGTGACTGCAGTCAAAATAAAGCTACTTTTTTGCTGGTTAGACCTGTGAAACTTAAAAACATACTAACACTTTGTTATAAAAAACCACATAATTACCATAACTTAAATTCAATGATAAGTTTCAAATTCTTTAATATCATGTGACATCAAAAGAAAGACTGCTTATTCATGCAGTCAAACTTAAGTTATGCTGGTTAGATCTGTGGTACCCAGACGTACTAACTCTTATTACAAGCACCAAATACTTTTTTTTTTTTTTTTTTTATAAGCATTAAATACTTAACATAACTTAATTTCAGCAAAAAGGTTCAACCACGCCAACAAAAAATAGTAGGAATAATGTTGATAATATGTGACAACATCTTACATATTAATTGCAGATTCAATAGTACATGTAAGTATGTAACCACACAATAGTTGTATACAAAATATCGCCAGACTTGTAGACTAAGCCTTATTAAAGTATAGACACGATAAAGAAATAGGAAATATACAACAGATATATGAGGCAGACTATTCTTGGACGAGTAGGATATTCATATTGTGAATTCATGCAAACAAAATATTTTTATTAGATACAAAATTATAGATGTATGTTATAATTCAAGCCTTGAAAAGGTAGGATACCATTGTAGGGGCTGGCCATGTACCAAATACATGCATGTATATTTTCCCTGCCGACCTAAAAGGGTATATGCACGAAAATTTGCAAAGTTTCGCTTGCAACGCTAAGAAAACCGCGCTAAGAAAATGTATATGTACCTAGGTTTTACCCTGTCATGCTAAGAAAAGCGTGTACAAGGCTCACCGCCTCGGCAGTCGGCACAAGCATCACACCGAACTCCCTTCCACCACGCTAAGAAAACCGCGCATAGGTAGTCTGTTCGTCGCGCCGCAAGTGCCAAAAATGGGATTTAGGGATTTTTAAGTTTAGGAAATTTATACCTTGCCCGAGAGTCGACAGCAACGGTATTGAGGCGACGACGACAATGAAAAGGAACAAAAAATTATTTTCTTCTCTTTTCTCTTCTCTTCTCTGTTCTTCTCTCTTTTATTTTTACTAATAATAATAATAATAATAATAATAATAATAAAATCAGAGGGAGAGAGGGTTTTTGAGCGCGTAGGGTTGAGTTGGTAGATTAGAGAAGTAGTGGGTTGTTTGGAGTCTAAAAGTTGATGTATGGAGTGGTATTCTCAATACTAAGAGATACTGGAAGAAGTTAGGTGCGGGTTGGAGAGGGATTGGCAGCTGAGTGCTAGCATCAGCTGGGTGTGAAGAGGGGGTTGGACTGCTATGATGAGAGTGGATCGGGGGAGTTGTGGGCGTCAGCTTGCAGACGAGAGAGGAGGTGGGTTCAATTGAGGGAGGAAGAGCTCAGTTAGCTGTGGAGTTTGGTATAGGAGAGGATCGGGGCTAGGGATTGGCACAACAGGCGTCTTTTGGAGCTTGGCGTAGTGAGAAATCAAGACTGGGAATTTGACGGGTGAGGCTTCGATTGTGGTGCTCAAGCGGAATCAAACGGGCCTGGGCTATAAGCGCGGGATCTAGTGCGAGAATCTGTGTAAGTCTTGAGTTTGGCTGAGAGGGTGGCTGATTGGAGGCTTGGTGAGCTCGGCATAATAGGTAGAAGCGGGCGTCAGCTTGCAGACAGGAGAGGAGGTGGGTTCGATTGAGGGAGGAAGAGGGTTGATTAGCAGTGAGGAGCGGGATTGAGAATAGTAGATCTCAGCCTATTGTTAGGAGTCGAGCAAAGAAGGTGTGACTGGAGGCCTGTGAAGGGATCTTCGATTGGGTTGTGAGGTGGAGCGTAAACGTGTGTGGGGAAGAAGATCGGGTCGAGATTGGAGGCTGAAAACGAGAGACTCGGCTATTTGGAGGAATCGAACAGAAAAAGGTTGTTCTCGCGTGAGGAAGCAGAAGAGCCTTTGGCTTTGTTGTGTTTCTCATTTTAAAAATGGGAACGAGAGTGCAATCGAACAGGGTTTGTATAGAAATCGTACGACGTGAACGACAATGGCGTCAGCGTCAAACCATAGATACGAGCACATTTTTTTTTAATTTCATTATTATTATTATTACATAAGTAATAAAAATAACATAATTTTTTTTCTTTCGACTCGATTTGTGTGCGTCGTCGCCATGGGATCCGCGGCAATTTCCTACGTGAGGTCCATATGCAATAGTACAACCATTTTTACATAATTTGGACGTTATGAATGAAACGACAAAGTTCGTTTTTCAATCGGACGTCGTTTGGGCAACGTCGCACAATATTTTTGGACACAAATCGTCGATTTTGATCATCTTCGCCCAATTCAATGGTGAGGGGCTCTCTCTTAGCTAATTCAATGTTTCGATTGCAACGGCGCAGTCCGTTTGACGATTGGAGGTCATTTGAGCACTTTAGTAACGAGTCGTGCTTGTCGACTGTCGCCTGCGTCGCCGATTTCAGCCCCCTTTCGCGTTTCTTAGTGCATGGGTCAACAAGAATAAAATTGACTCAGAAATAATAAAACTTATTTGGGTGATATGCAGATCAATATTGAATCTTGTACCAGCAAAGTTCATTAATAGAAGTGGGAATATCTATCTGAAAAAGAAAAGTACATCGCTAAGTTTATTAACAGTATAAAGAATGCACTTTAAAGATAGTTAAGAAACATAGTTACAATAATTAATTTCACAGTAAAAAATAGTGAAAAAAAGCATAAAGGATAGATGAAAGACCTCCATTGAAACAAGAAACTAGTAGCTAATGCTGAATTGCAGAATGAAACTACTCTAATCTAGATACGTGCAACTTGAAAGCCAATTCAACTTGGGGCTATTCCTTAATTTCATCTTAAGCAAATACCTCATAATGTTTAGCTATATAAGTTGTTTTTGAAAGTAGCGGCTGAGGAATTTAATCCAGCAAAAGGAAAAAATAGAATGTGATCTGAAAACTGATATTACATGGACTTTAATCCAATAAAAAGAAAAAACTGTGACATGATCCAGAAACTGTGGCAGCTACAGATGTGAATGAGGAAACACAGATCATCAAGAGCTGATAATGCGATGAAGATACAAATAAGAAAACACAGATTGCCTAGGTTTCATGGCATTTATGTCAATGAGGAAACACAAATCATGGAGCTGATAACTGAAGATGCGAATAATGAAACAAGGATCGCCTTGGTCACATTACATTTATCTTCACAAAGTCATTGTGTTTGGCCACATCCCTTGTGTTTTCAGCAGAACGCTTTATGATTTTAGACTCTTTCAGATTTGTTTTGATCATGATAAATTCAACTATCAAAATTTTAGATTCCTCCCAAGGGCCTCAAATTTTATCCTGATATAAATTCCATAACGATTCAATATTAACTTTGATATACATTACATACAGAGATGATTAATGAAGGAAGGCATCATTGTGAAGCATAACACAAAACGGTTACATGCTTACTTCATAAAAATTTAATGATGGCTATGATTTCACTTGACATAGCGGATAAGTAAGATTTTACCCTTGATAAATCCTATGTGTGTGAAAAAAGGAGTGTGAAAAAACTAAAGTGGAGATATAATATGACTACAACAAGGTATATCACAACCATATCAGAATACATGAGACATATTGTAAAATTCTAGAAGTTAGCGTAATCCATGTTGACTTATGAAGCAAAAATTCACAACGATTAGGCGATATAATAAAAAATGCTGACAACTTTAACAGTAAACAACAACCTTCAAGCTCTGTAAGACGATGCTGAATTAAGCTTTGGAACCGACTTTCCTTTCTGTTCCTTATTGCTGTACTAGACAAGTGGTTATCTTGAAGCTCCACTAGTGCATCTTCAAATTCTGTAATTAAATCACCTCCATGTGGGGCCCCATAAAGCTACACAAGAAAGATATCTCTAGGATCATACATTTAAAATCAAACACAAAATGAGTAAAGGCATAACAAAATAGCTAAATGGAAAACTTGTATTCAAGTTAATTTAAACACGGATTGCAGCAAGGTTATATATATATATATATATATATATATATATATATATATATATGTTTATTTATTTTATTTTTATTTTTTATTGCAGCAAGGTTCATTATTCCCTAAACCCACAATTAGGTCCCTCATTTCAGATGATAAATGAATATGTCAAGTTTAGAAATCTTTGCTATTGTGTTGTCGATTTCCCAGATATAAATTTGTAAGAAAAACATGCTCCTACATTCCTATACAAGGGAACATAGCTGGCAGGCCACCAAACCCCAATGGCTTCCATAGCCAATGAGGCTGGTCATGATAACAAGATATGGGGCAGTAACATTCTGTCCCAGTAGCTCCGGCAATTTGAGGAAGATTTGGTTGTTGTAAACTTTCATTAAAGTTCATTTCTAGGATGATGCCCAAGCAGAAAAAAATATGATAAGATCCTATATTTGCAATTTTAATAATAAAATATATCTAATTACAGCTTTCAAAAATTAAGGGACCTAGTTTCAACTTAAAACTTGGGTAAAAAAAAAAGGATTTATAAGTAAAATTCCTTAAGCACAATCCTCAAAATGCTTGGTCAAAGTGCAGATGCTAACATCGCAGAAATTCATAAAATAACAAAAGAAAAAAATGCCTGCAAGCAAACTTTTGCATGAGAAGAGCATCCAATTTTGATGTCAACCATAAAGAAAATATGAAAAAAGAATGTTCAGTTCTAATACATACAAATTGTAAAAGATGTCTTTCAGGATGGCCACCCTATTCTAGTTCTCTAAAATAAAGAATGCTATACATCAGTCCAAAATAAAATTTAGGAAATAGTTTTGGACGAAACAAATGAATAATAAGCAATTTTCAAACTTCCATTTGTCAATCAGCTGCCAAGTTTCAGTTCAATAAAATTTTGCATGCCATGTATAATGAAATATTTGGTGTGAATGAGTTATTCATAATTTATGGTCAGAGAACAAAATTTAAATATGATTAAGGAAGTAAAAACCAAAACTATTAAGATATGCAAGCATCAAGATGCGCTAACCCTTCATGTACGGAACTCAAAACAACTACCAGATTTCTTCCAACTAATCATACAACTATCTGTTCTTCAGCTAACACCAGCTTAACTTTGATCTTTGTGCTTAGGAAACACATTGATTGAAAAGATACTCCACATAATCTTTCAACTACCTGCCGCCACAATGCCTACGATAACTAGTGCAAACTGCAAACCCTACCAGCACAACTTTCTCCATTCCCCACAACTCAAGCTTCAGTAAACAAAAAAGATAAAGCGAGCAAAAAGCCTCCAAACCCCGGAAAATTTAATCTTCCCTAATCGCCAACTCACCCTAAATCCTAACTTTTTTACAAAACGCCGCTGCTCGATTCACATCAAAAGCGTTTCGCAAGCAATGCCCCCCAAAAAAACCTAGATAACTTGCAATTCCAACAAATAATACATTACATAAATTCCATAAGTAACAGCGTTAAAGAACGAACCGACTGGTCCAAAGAATCGGGAGAACCGAGCTCCTCCGCCGCCGCTGGCTCGCCATCCGGCAAACCCCCATCGGCCGCAGCGTCGTTGTTGTATATGGAAGAAATGGCGTGAAAGACATCGGGGGGAAGCGGAAGGTTGCGAGAGATGAGGTTGAGTGCACCGATCAGCGTCTTCGTCTTCTCCGCGTGCTCCACGGGGTTAACGATCTCAGCCGGAGCAGTCATTGCCCGATTCCGATCTTAGGGCTGTGTTTAAAAAGGGCAACGGTCTCTTCTACTCTTTTCAGTTTTCACCCTTAAATCTCTCTTTCCCGGGAAATTCAAGCTCTCTCTAAACCTTCGCCTTGAGAGAGCCCTAGCTCTTTTCTTCACCGACCGGCTTCCCAGCTCTTAAATTACATAATGTAATATTTAACAATATATAATAATAATAATAATAATAATAATATTATTATTATTATTATTATCAACTCCTTGTTAATATTAAAAATAATAATTTTAAAAATATCATATAAAAGTGTTTTGCTACTTCAAATACAATACAATTATTCAACAGCTGAAATATTATAGGCTTTATATTACTCTTAAAGCATAAGATGTAATCTTATAAATTGTAAATGGAGTGTAAAAAGAAACAATATGATATTGAGTGATAGCAAAGTTATGATGTTTAGTATTATTGTGTATCAAAATGTTCATGACAATAGAGTAAGTGAGTTTATTATTTTAATATTACACGACGATTTAACACGAAAATAAATAAATTATGAGTTGTAAGTGATATTAGAGTTTTTATATGAAATTTTGAAAAAATAGAAAATTATAGTGCATGACTAAGCTGAAATGATTCTACTAATATTTATCAGTGGTTAAATGAAGTCATTTCTTGGGGGAAGGTACTAATACAATATAGTAAATATATAATGTAAAGAACATATTACGTTATGTGAGTTAGAAGAGTAATTTGGAATAGGAGATATTTTTAAAAGATAGTTTGTTTATTTGTTTATCCATACTCTATTGGCGAGGGAAGACCAGCAACCAAGAAGTTTAGCTTAAATTTTAGTGTTAACGTTGGGAGTCACAATTGGTGTAGACGACACACATTAATCTTATAAGTGATGATGTATGGTTGCACTATTAGTGAAGTTGGTGATGAACTTGGTGGGCATTGGTGTAGTTAGGCAACAACAATTAGAGGATCATAGTTAGACAGAGAAGGTTAGGGAGGTTTTCAATTGGGCGGTGATGAGTGGAAGACTTTAATCAGGTAACACTGGTCTAGTTGAAGATGCTAGTCAGACAACGATGGTTAGATGAAGGTGGTTAAAGGATAATGGTCATACAATGACAGCTATGCAGTGCTTCAACGATGGTTGTTAGGAGGTGGTCTGGTTATGGGAGTTCAATGGTTGCCCGATGGTGGTAGTTGGACGTTTATTTGGCGGTGGTTCGATGGTGGTGCTCGGGTGAAGCTCTGAAATTCTTCAAGTATCTGAACTCTTGTGAAACTGTCTTTTCTGAGTTTCAATATTACAAGAGTATAAGTAGTCTTTTATTTTAATTTCTTTTTTTTTTTAACAATAATATAAAAATAATATTAAATTAATGAGATGAATGAAAATTTACTTATCAAAGGACATAGCAACATTAACGATATGATTTAAATATGTGCATCATCATTATGAATCATAGTATGGTGTGACAATTTTTTTTTTTTTTTGGATTATAAGGTAAATAATTATACATCACATCTTAGAGATGCAATGTATATGAGGCAACTCTTATGTATTTTAAAGTATATGAGGCAACTCTTTATGTATTTTAAATTCATAATGAGTCTAATCTCTACTTTAATCAAAAGTTTTTTCTTCAGAGAAGCAATTGATTGTAGGGGCTTGCCTCTATAGGAACCCAATATCCCGTTATAAAATAAATCATATTTTAGTTCCTAAGGTAAGGAAAAAATCTTTTGGACGTAGACTAAAGCTATTCATGGGTTAGTTTCATATTTAAAATGATAGGTGTATGTGAATATTATCCTTTATGATGAATTTCAGATCCCTTATGTCGAATTCGAATATGAAAATAAACTATTTCTTTTCTCAAGTCAATAATACTAGTGTTAGTTTATCTTTAAGGATAATTAACACTAGTTATACATATTTGATTATAGAAACACTGAATTCCAAATCAGTGTTCATATCATTTAAATTGCCCACACTCCTTATTACCATTTCTCTTACTTTGTACTACTAATACTTACAATGAAAAAGCTCGTTATTACAATTAGGAGGCACCATCTATCAATATTTACATACAAGCATTATATATATATATATATATATATTGTAGATGTTGAGTAGAGAAAATTAGTGTTAAGGTTTATTCATCGGATAAATTAGAAGAAAGGAGTTGAAATTTATCCATATCTTCAACCCTACATTGTGTGCCTTAGCTCTTTCATAATCTCTCAATCTTCTTGACCATGTGCCTAAGGAACCACCACACTCAAATGCTTGTCCATCTCATTTTATGCTTAGTTAAGCTCTAGTTGGTTGAGCATTGATTTACAATCTCATAGGGGCCTAAAATCTTAGATTTAACTTCCTAATCTCATAGATTCGAATTACACCCACATTAGACCAACATTGAAAATTTTATAGCAACAAACATCAAATTCCATTGAGCAGTGTTTAACATGATAATACTCATTATGCTTATCTTATATGACTGTTAATAAATAAAGTATAAGTTAAATATTGTCAGTGGCCTTAACTGTCAGTTTTGAACACATATCCTTTATCAACTTCAACCCAACATAACAGTATTCTACATATTCTACTATAAAGCGGCTCATATGGTGACATTCCAATACTTTGTCCCACTACGTGGTGACATTCCAATACTTGAATGGAAATTATTGTTGTAGGAAAGCTTTAATAGATATACATATGTTTTATTATCTCTATCAAAGTCAATGACATATAGCTTGAATAAATGGTTTTAAGTCTAAACAGTCATTTTTATTCCAGCTAAACAGGCAACATGACATATGTGTATAAGCAATGATAATGTAAATAAGTGTAGGCATAAAAATAACACAAAATATGATATGTTATGATGCGAGTAATCTAAGCACACTAATATTTATATGATATACAACAATATAACAACATAAATTTGATATTAATTTGATCAATCCTACAAGTGCAACATATAATGATGTGATTGAAAAGGCTAAGCTATTACAATTGAGATGACTATAAGCACAATAAAAAACCAATTAAACCCAGTGAATTGGCAATAACAACTTTTTAAAAAAATCCAAAAAGAGGATTTTGTGTTAACGATGTACACTTATATTCTTTCTCCTATTCATCTCTTCAAGTGTTGAAATAAAGTTCTCCAATTTATTATTCATTATTAGCATTAATCAAGTAAGATCGTGGGGTTCTATAAAGCCTTTTTTAAAACAAGTCCTTAATCAATGTATACCAGTTGGATCTTAGCATCAAGTTCTTACGTCAAAAGAGCCATTGTTTTAATATCAATTATAAGTTGAATGCACATTATAATAGGGAGAGAATGTGAATAATGTGTAAAGTCATACTTAAAGAATTTCCTTCAAAATTCTTTTCTAACTCAAACCCTACTCAACAACATATAACGGATGCTAAACAAACCACACAAGATATCTGATAGATGTAATGACAATGCATACAAGTGCAATTATGAAATGACAAAATATGATATGTCATGATGTAAGTAATTGATGCTAAGCATACTACTATCTTTATGATACTCAACAATTTAAATGCATAAATTTAATATAAATTAGATCAATCTTACAAGTACAACATGCAATGCTATTTATTGAAAAGATTAAGCAATTATGAGTGAGAGAATTACATGCACAATTGTATGACTATTTACACTACGCAAGCTCACAAATAAGATTTTTGAGCTAATAATGAACACTTGTATTCTTTTTTTCATATCCATCTCAGTAAGTATATAAAAATAAGATATTTGAGTTAATAATGAACACTTGTATTCTTTTTTCTCATCCATCTCAGTAAGTATATAAAAATAAGATTTTTGAGCTAATAATGAACACTTGTATTCTTTTTTTCATATCCATCTCAGTAAGTATATAAAAATAAGATTTTTGAGTTAATAATGAACACTTGTATTCTTTTTTCTCATCCATCTCAGTAAGTATATAAAAATAAGATTTTTGAGCTAATAATGAACACTTGTATTCTTTTTTCTTATCCATCTCCGTAAGTATATAAAAATTAAACCCTCCAAATGATCATATCATTATTAGCATTAATATCATGAGACCATGGGGTATAAGTACCCTTACAATAAAACTAATTACAAACTAGACTTTAAGTAAGCTTGAGTCTTGAATTTACAATTAAATCTTCTAAAATTTAATCCCTTTGGAGTTCATCTCCAATAACCAAAATATCTAAGCAGATCTAAGTCCCAATATCTTCATTGTCATCTTCAACTGAACTATACTTTTTGCAGAGGCTGAAAAAATGACTGTTGCTTATAATTTAGTTGTATTACTTGCTGCAAGTATAGTAAGAGTCAGTGGCGGATGCAGTGTGGGGGCCCTGGGGGCACGGGCCCCCACTGACTTTGGTATGAACATCTAATTAATATTAGATATGATGTTTTAAATATATAGTATAAATCAACTATCTTTTTACCTTTTTCATTCCAATAGCAATCCTTCATGTATATTCCAGTTTCAAGCTTCTTGGAAGAGATTTGGGCTCAATTAATTTCAAACTCATCGAGCCAATAGCAATATTAATTTCAAACTCATCGAGCCTCTTATCGAATCCGAGCTGAGCCCAACTGCAATTCACAAAACATATTTATTTGAACTAAACAACTTAATCGGGTAAATAAACTTATTTAGCAGCCTCAAGCTGCTCGTTTTGCTGCAAAGGGTTCACATATGCATTTGTTTATATAAAAGAAAATTTATGTCCTCCATGAGGTGTGGTAAATTTGACCTCCATGAGGTGTGGGACTAAACCGCACAATTTTTTTTTTCTTTTTTGTTTTCCTGTGGCCACGCAGAGAGAGAGAGAGAAGCCGGCATGAGGGAGTTAAAGAAATTAAAAAACTGTTATTAAAAATATTATCTAAATATATATTTGAATAATATTATTTAGGATATTTCTTAATGTTATTAAACACATTATTTAAAAAACTGTTATTAAAAAATATATATATATATATATAATTTAAATAACATTATTGAATATATTTAATATTTATTTTTAATTAAATAAGGCATGATCGAGCTTCTTAACAAACATATTCACAAGCTCTAAACGATGTTGTTCATGAGCGTCAAGTTGTTCAAGATTGTTTATTTAGCTGTCGATTGAGTATTAAGGCATAATTGAGTTTCTTAATGTTGAGGATTTTTTAATTACTTTAATGATTTGTGCCCCCACGTAAAAAAAATTCTGGCTCCGCCCCTGATCAGAGTTGCATTTGTAATTGCAACATTTACATTTCAGCTTCTGCAGCAATGGATGGTGTTAATAGATAGTTACTATTCGTTTAGTTTAATCACAGAATTTTCTTGAATTTTATGTGAATACGCACAGTGAAGTATCTTTCATTGCTCTCGATTTGAGAGCTTCGATCAAAGTTCTACAGAATCCAATTAAGGTTTCATTTAGGATGATTTTTTTTTTTTTGCTTATTAAAATAAATTTTTAGTACAAAAATTTGTTGCAATTAGGGATCAAAGTTTTACAGTATCCGAACAAAATGCACTTTTTGTGTTGCAATTAGAGTACTAGTAAATTAAGCGAACTCACTCAGCTCAAAAAATGGCTTAAGAGCAGAACACAATGAGCTAAAGAGCTAAACTCGATTAAAATGATTACTATAAAATCCAATATAAATATATTAAATTTTAAGAATTTAATTATAAAACTATTATAAATGTTTAAAATTTATCTCATTTCTTATATCTAAGTGATGATTTTTAATTTTTTAGTTTTAATTTCTCATCCTTTTTATAATTTTATTATAATAACTATTTAGATTATAATCATTTTCTCTCATACATTATAAATGCGGTTTGAGAGCCAACTCGAACTTACAAAATAAGCTCAAGCTACAGCTCGAATTCAATTAATTAATCAAGCTCAAGTTCAAGCTAAATCTAGTAGTGAATCGAGCTCGGCTCGAATCATTTACACCCCCATTGCAATAAACTTTCAAAAGCACTTATTAAAATAATATTTAGTAAATTCTTTTAATCACCTTAATGAAAGAAAAGAAAATCAAATACTAATTAATGACTACAGCTACTGTGGTTCACCACACCACCCCACTTTCCATTACAATGTATAGCATAAATAGTACAAAATAACTTTCAATTGAAATTTCTCTTTGAACACAAGAAGTTAAATGCCAATAAACCCATGAGAAAAACATGCAAACATATATTATAAACTAATGTGTTGGAGTCAAGAGGGTACATTATGAGCCTGTTCAATCCCTTCCCCTCTCTTTCCTACAAAGAATCATCCATGCACATTGATTCAGTGAATGCTGAACAGCTGAAGGACTATAAAGTTCTCTTTTTTTACCTTCTGCATTCTTCCAATAAAAGTTCATACAGGAAAAGAAGGTGAAAGGACTAAAATTAGCTGTTTAGCTTGAGAAATCTATCCAAAGTTGCTTCGTTTTCTGTTGCTTGGCCCTGTGATTTTAAGTCTGAAGACCTGGTGATGAAGACAAACTCAGAAGCCAAAGGCAAGTGATCACTTCCAATATTCTGCAATTGAAAGGCAACAGAATTCAAACTGAGGTATTAATGAGTTTTTGAAGTACAACAAAGGTTTACAAGTTTAACATCATGGCAGCGATGAAGGCTTAAACTAGACATGTGAAATTGACATCGTTTGCATTGCATATATGACATGAGACTTTTAATTAGCAATTGATGAAATAAGACGAGAGAAGGAAAAAAAAAAGTTTATCATGGTTAGGGGTGTCAATATTTGACACGACCCGAAAACCCGACTCAAACCTGACCCAAAAGGGTTAGGGTCAACCCGGACCCGAAATGGGTCGGGTTCCAGTAGCCCGAAATTGGCCTATTTTAACCCGTTTTTACCCGAATCCCATTTTTGACCCGGAAACCCGAGATCTATGTTGCACCGATACGGATACGGTGACACGGATACGACACGATATGGATACGGGACACGCCAATTCTTAAAAATACAGGATACGGGTACGGCGCGGTCCCGACATTATAATTTATAAATCATACATAAAAATTAAGAAAACAATCAAAGCATAATATTTGAAATTACAAAAAAAATGACAACAACATCATTTGAAGCCTTGTAGCTTATAATATCAAAATATAAGTGAGCATTAAATGTCTAGTACAACAGCAAAAGCATAAACATAAATTATCTAGCACATGAAGTTTCAACTATTCAATAGAAGGAATGATATAATTATCTTCTTCATTGGTTTGTCTTTGAGCTTATATATCATCTTCAATAAATATCATAGCTTCTAATTCAGGCTCATCAAGTGAAAGATTAGTAATTTTTAATATTTTCATATCATCAAGAGACACAAATCCATCTCGAAAATGAGAGAATCTTGCTCGCAACCGCGGAAGTAAATACGAGTCTTTTTTCAAATTTCTTTTTGTTTTTCAACGGACACGCGTATCGGATACGCGTGTCCTTTTGAAATTAAATAGTATTTTAATTGGATACGGCTTTGGCGTATCCGACACGTATCGGTGGAGTATCGGAGGTGTATCGGTGTATCGGATACAGCACGCCTTCATAAATAGGTGTATCGGTGCAACATAGCCCGAGATTGACCCGAAAATCGGAGATTAACCCGAAAACTAGCAATTTTTTGTCCTTTCCGGGTCATTCGGGTTGTGTGGGGTTGACACAGACCAGAAGCGGGTTGGGTTCGGGTCTGAAAAACAAACCCGTTTGCAAAAACAGATCGGGTTCGGGTTGACTCGAATAGTGTCGGATCAGTTTCGGGTTTGACACGAACCTGACCTGTGACCCGAAATTGACACCCCTAATCATGGTTAATTCAGTTCTGAGGAGCTCAATGTTTAGATGCCATCAAATTACAAGCTATTGGTTGTATCAATCCAAGGGAGTCCTCTCAAGTTTTGTCAAAAGAATAACCGAAGGATCATAAAAATGAAAAATTATTCTGTGCGGACCTGGACGGTGCTCAAAGACCAACAAGAATGCAGCACGTCATTTTTTTGCTCAGTACCACGTGACGTGGAGCATTCTGATTGGTCTCTGGACCGTCCGGTGTCCGCACAGAATAATTCCTCCATAAAAATTGCCTAGGTGTTCCTATTAACATTGCAACTATGGCATAAGTTATGACAGAAATTCACATGCTATGTTGGAAAACTTAGTAAAATCTTGAGTGTTTTGTTTGTGATCATATTGAATGTTCTTAACATACCATACAATGAGTCAAATTAAAGCACTTAATGTACCACATGATCCTTACAATCATGACACCATCAAGCACAAAATTGACCTTGCTATGCTCGAAAATTAGAGTCTCTTATCAAATTATATTCATATTGTGGAGTTAGCATAAAGCACAAAACAACTTGTGAGAGAATGTGCCCTTCCATCTATTCCAAATGATAGAATATATAATATATTAAGCTTTTTGTGGATTCTTTCTTGATCTGTTAAGCTTTACCTCTTTTAAATAGGGATACTATTGGCTATGAACAGAGGAAATTATTGCGAATAAAAATAAAGCTTCTTTCACTAGACATAGGGTATGATTAAAAAAAAAAGGATGCATGAAGAAGAATCGGTGGAATCGTGCCAACATCATTGATTACAGCTCAAATTTCTAATACCACTTCTTTTTACCATATTTCCACCTCAATCATCTTGCTCCACCATTACTACTAGTTTCACTTGTGTGAATGTTCTGATTCAAATTTTTCACATATTCGTGCAACAGTCAACAAGTACTTGATTCTCATGTGTTGTTCACTTATGATCTCAAATCTTGCCGTTCAAGTTTCTACTAAGAAGGGATTCATTAACAATCACTGCAGTATGAGTGTCATTTTTCTATGCTTCATCATAAGGATTATATTTGTTTATGTCAGATACTAAGCTCTCAAACCTTATAGGCTGATAGGAAATACTTGTAGATCTCAAGTATTTCCTATCAATCTTCGGAAAACAGCGAGAATTTTCCACACAAAACCACTAAACAGTATATAATTTGTATTATTTGATGAAAGGGAAACAGAAAATACCAAGATACAAATGATCCTCTATTCAAGATGAGGATTTTTCTCTCCCAAATCTCTATATGCCGCTAGAGCCCAAAGAAACTAGGAGATCTCAAATTTCAGCCAAATTCAAGATGCCCTAATCTTAGGAAAACAATTATTTAATGCATACAAATCAAAAGGAAATCCCTAAACAATTCCTACATTCAAATTTCCCTCCTAACTCCCTCAAAATCGTCCTAAACAACTCACGAACACTTGGGCGTGTGTTCGGCGCGTACAGGAGGCGGAAAAGTCCGCCTCTGTTCGCGTAAGCCGGTGCCGTCAGACTGGCTGGACCGGTCCAATGGTCTAGTCTAACATAGACATTTTGTATTTTGCATCTGCTTTACATTAAACCATGTTACATTATCTTCATAAAAATTCACTAAAACGAATTGCAGTGAATATTTATTTTGTGCATCATTGCATAAGTTGCATATGGAAACTTTAGACCATAATGCATGCCTTGATCAAGTTCTTTTATGAACAAGCGTCATGTACCAAACTCTTCTCAGAGCTTTCTTACCGTAAGCCACTTGTTCAACTGGACAAAAATCGCCCTCATAAATCCCTATCCAGTTCAGAGGCTAGAAGGCAATTTTACAAGACTAACAGCCCAACCTTGTCCCAAGCTCAATAAGTAAAATCCTCATTGATAAATATATAACCAAGAAGCAGTGGAACACTAGACACTTCGCATTGCCAAGCACAACTCAACTATGAACATTCCCCATTTGTGTTCGCCTCTATGTTTTGAGTGGATTTACTGTGTTTGTGTTGTCATTCTTGATCAAATCATATAAATTGGGGGTGTTCTGTTATTTGTTCGTTTCCTATATATTCTGCAATGTTTTATCACATAACTGTTCCCAGATTGATCTCATCTCGTTTGTGTCACCAACAGTGAGAATTTGGGCCTTCTATCATAGAACATTTTGATAAATTATTTAAATATACAAATCAAGCATATAAAGGGCAGAAAGTGCACTTATTGGATGAGCCAATAAAATTACGTTGGAGGATTACACAGGATAAGGGTTAGACATTGGATATAATTTATTTTAAATAATTTACAAATAATATATTTAACATCTAAGGCAACGCTCATCATAAAAGAATAAGCCCCTATTAATTAAGCACGATGGCAAAGAATAATTTAAGAAAAAAATTCAAAAACAAAATGAAAAACTGAAAACCAACTGTTTCGGACCAATTGGTGGCAAGCAGAGGAATAGACTCCACTGAGTCCATCCACTGTCTGCTAAGTATATGATTCCAGTAACGACTAACGATTATTTTTTATCAGCCATCCATGCCAACAGGTATACATTACCATTTAAAGAAAAATTAAAAAAAAACAGTGGCATTGAGTAACTCCATCATCACGTAAAATGTCACAAGCATATGAACCAGTGGGAAAAATGCAAACGTCCAACAACAACAACAACAACAAGCATTTATCCCACTAAGTGGGGTCGGCTACATGAATCCTTTTTCTCTATTATGTCATGTTAAGATTCAAATTCTCATCTAAATCTAATAAAGAAAGGTCATTTCTAATATTTTCTAACCAAGACTTTTTAATTCTACCTCTACCTTTCTTAATATAAGTCAAATCTAATACAACCACTTTCCTAACCGGGTCATCGGAAGGCCGTCGTTTTATGTGACCAAAACATCTAAGGCGACTCTCTCTAATCTTATCTTCCACTGGAGCTACTCCAACCTTTTCATGTATATGCTCATTTCATATCCTGTCTCTACGAGTAAAGCCATTCATCCACCTGAGCATCCTCATCTCTACAACACTTAACTTAATATTATGCTTCGCTTTTAATGGACAATATGCTGCGCCATAAAGCATTGCAAGTCTCACTACCATCTTATAGAATTTTCCCTTAAGTTTGAGAGGGATTTTTCTATCACACAACAAGCCTGATGCATTACTCCACTTCAACTATCCAATTTGAATTCTACTAATAATATCCCCATCTATTTCACCATCATTCTAAAAAATAGACCCAAGATGTCTAAAACGTGTACTCTTATTAATGACTTGATCACCCAAAGGCACAATACCACCATTAGATCTATTATTACTAAAATTACACTCTATATATTTAATTTTAGATCTACTCAAACGAAAGCCTTTAGACTCTAAGGTTGACCTCCATAATTCAAGTTTACATTCAACTCCCTCTCTAGTCCTATCAACAAGCAGAATATCATCAGCAAAAAAGCATACACCAGGATACAAACTCTTGCAAATGTCTGGTGAGAACATCCATGACCAAAGTAAAAAAGATATGTGCTTAGGGCTGATCCTTGATGTAATCCAATTGAAATAGAAAATACTTGTTCAAATCAACTTGTGTTCGAACATAAGTAACAGCTCTTGCATACATATCCTTAATGACTTGAATATAAGCATTATTAATCCCTTTCTTATGTAGAACTCTCCGTAGCACTTCTCTTAGAATTTTATCATATGTTTTCTCTAAATCAATAAAAATCATATGTAGATCCTCCTTATTCTCTCTATACTTCTCCATCAAGCCTCTCAATAAATGCATAGATTCCATAGTAGACCTACCTGGCATGAATCCAAATTGATTTTGAGAAACATTGGTGTCACGCCGCAACCTATGCTCTATAACTCCTTCCCATAGTTTTAAAGTAATTCCTCTATAATTCGAAAAATCTTGTGCATCACCTTTATTCTTAAAAATAGAAATCAACACACTCATTCTCCACCCACCTGACATCTTCTTAGTCTTCATAATAATATTAAAAAGTTTAGTAATCCAAAAAATTCTTTCATCTCTGAAGCATTTCCACACCTCTATTGGGATATCATCAGGTCCATCAATTTTTCCACACTTCATTTTCTTTAAAGCCTCTTTAACTTTGATTTTACTGATACGCCGATAAAAACAAAAATCTTTATTTCATTTACGGTGTTGAGGTTACTAAAGTCAATCACATTCTCATAATCTTCATCGAAAAATTTAGCAAAATATCTCATCCACTTTTGTTGAATATTTTCTTCTAATAAAACCAATACACTTCACTTGAACTAAATCTTTACTACTCCTATCTCTTTATTTAGTTAACTTATACATATATCTTTTGTCCTCCTTAGTATCTAATCTACTATATAAATTATTAAAAGCTAAAATCTTTGCATTGTAAATTACTTTCTTAGACTCCTTCGAGACCTCTTTATATCTTTCCCAATTATCAGAATTTTTGTAGCTTAACCAATTTTTATAACAAATCTTCTTATTTTTTTATCTTTTCTTGCACATTTTGATTCCACCACCAACTAATTTGACTATTAGTAGCTTTTTTCCCAGATACTTCAAGCACATCTTTTGCAATATTCTTAATATCACAAGCTATTTAGCTTCCTCATTCAGACAAAACCTTAAGATCTAGAATCTTACTCTAAAAAAAAAATATTTAAATGCCCCCGTCTAATTCTAAAACAAGATTTACTTTATTTTTTTAGTTATGCCCCTTCATTTTAAAGTCCAAAACTAATTAGCTATGTTGGATACATAAACTTTCACTTGGAATAACTCTACAATCTTTGCAATCCAAATGATCAAACATCCAAGAAAATTAATTTCTATAGTAGAACTAAGAATGATGCAATATATCAAAGTAAAAAAGAGAGCAGTGAATGATCTAATCAGAACAAAGAAATTTTTAAGAACTTAATAAATAGCATATATTCTTTTTATAGCTATCATATCAAATCACAAATATATATTTTTTTATTTAAAAGAAAGAAATTCTTATTGTAAAGATTATAATGTGATTCCAAGAGAGTTCAATCATACAATATATAGTACTAATTACATGTATATCGTCGAAACATATTTAAAAAACCCTTCAAAAGAAGTATTTGTATGAAGATGAAATGGTGGAATTTGAAACATGAGTTGTAAGACCTTTAAAGATAGGATATTTAGAAAGACAAATTAAAATTCTATAAATGAAACAAACTTGAAGTGGAAAAAGATGGTTGTTTTAAGATTGAAATAAAAGTTATATTAGAGTCTAAAATTAAATCATGAATGAAAAAATCGGGTTGTGTTTAGGTCAACCTATTTAACAAACAAGTCAGGTTTGTCTGTCAATTTTCAACCCGTTTAAAAAATTGGGTCGTGTTCGGGTCAATCCACCAGCCCAAATTTAACACGTCCCATCCGACCTCGCCATTCCCACCCCCACAGGCCACAACGCGTCACGACTCGTGCAACTCACGCTAGCAAATCCTGCCCGCATCGTACTGGTAGGCCCCACACACGAACAGGGCGCACTGTGTTGCGACTCGCGCAGCTCACGCTAGTAGATCATGCCTGTTGTCAGCAACCTCATGTGCTCGTTGTCCGCAGCTCGCACTAGCAGATCCCGCCCACACTGCACTAGCAGATCCTGCATCGCACTCGCCTGTCCTCTACGCTTGCTCGGGTCACGTGTCGGGTCGGGTCCTGGTTCAAATTTCTAACCCATTTGTGTAATTGGGTTGGATCAATCGAGGGAGGGTTAGTTTTAGGTTGGAATTGAACCCGATCCGAAAACTCATTTTGACACCCCTAGACAGCAACAATGAGCTCTGTATAAAGAGTGGATTCAAATTGTTGATTTTACGAGCAGTGAAGGCCATAATGCCTCAAAAAAATTTGAACGCTAAGAAACAAACTTGAGATGCTATATAAGAATGAATATGTTACCGGGCTTGGGAGACCACCCATACTTTTCAATGTAGCAATGGGCAGTGTATCCAAAACCCTAACTGGTGCAAGTCCTCCTGAATACCTTCAAAAAGACAAGGAAGATTAAACTTCATACATAATAGTTCAAAAAATAGCTTAACAATGATATAGAAGCAGGGCAACCATAAATAGTCCACAGTTCCCATAAACTTTGAGTGATAGGTAGTAGCTAATGGTTCTCCACACAAATCCCTAGTCCTTCCAGCACCCTGAGAAGTCATAGAATACAATCTTATAAGCCAATTTTCTGCCAAATATAAAAGGAAAGCTAAATTTCTTTGAAAAAAAGAAAGAATATATCAGTACGCTGATGCGAGCATATGAGCTGTGTAATTTAAAAGGATGTGTAAGTAGCTTGCAGCTTGAATAACCAGTAGCATTTTTCAACTCCTCATCAGTCCACGAATGATTAATCAAGCTGAAATACGTGAGCCATAAAGATGGATATGTTAAAGAACACCAACTAAACCAATATATCCAACCCAAAGAAGTGACAATACACAATCGAAGACACTAAAGACGAGATGGAATTATCATCAGAAAAACAGTATGGATAGTCTCTTACCCACAGAAACTATGAAGGGTAGGTTGAAATCCTTCGAGACCAGACAGGAATTTCCTATCATGTCTGGTGATATTTAACTACAAAAGGAATCATTAAAGCACAGAAAAAAAACAAAATTTAAAAACATCAGCTCATTTAATGGCAAAAATATGAGATGACATATCACAAATTAAAACAAAACTAGCATGTTCACCTCTGATGTTGACAAGAACTCATAAATTGCACTCTGCAAGTGGGAAGATGCAAAATTAGGGTTATTAATTATGTGTTAATAAATGTATCGCTTAATGCAGAGCAAAGATATGTACATCAAAGCTATTAGAACATACTTGAATATAGATGTCACTTAAATTCTGCGATGGTAAGAGGTTAATGCGTTTTGATAATAATCATAACTTTTCTTTACATACTCAAAATTATCCGACATTTGCACTTTAAATAGCATGCAGCACAAGCTACAGAATTATAAGAAAAAGAAAGAAAAAAACACCATACTCTCGGGGTGCTGTTGAAATCACCAGCAAGTGCTATTGGTATTCCACCCCATTTCTCTGAAAGAACTTGTGCCTCCTGCAACAGTATGCGGACCTGTGGAAATTGGAAAAAAAATACACGCAAAAAAGTGTAACAGAATCTAATGGAATATTAGAAAGAACAAAAAACATTTACTTTTAACTAGGAATGATGTACATGGATGAAGCACAAAATCTTGCAAATGCATAAAAAAAGAATGGTGGAAATGCACCTTACATTTTATTTTAACGAAAACCTTACAATTGATCAAGAAATTTGACAAGGATTAAAAAATGGTGAAAGATATTTGGCTGAGCTTCTTCTTGTATCTGATGCTGTAAGAACCGGCTGGCCGGTTCAGCCGGCCGAACCGGGCTTTATGTTGAAGCAGGGGAGCGGAACCGGGCCACGCAACAGACTGAGCGAGTGACATCCAGCAGGTTGAACGAGCGCGGGAGATACGAACAGGATCGGATCACGTAGATAAGTGAGGAACTGTGTGCAGGAGTGAAGAACTGCGACGACTCACATGAGATGATTTAGTTTCGCTTCATCCAATTCAACAAATGAATAAAAGAAACTGAGAAGGCAACAACCAAGAGGAAGAAAGAGAAGGAAGGAAATAGAGAGAAAGAGGAAGGAAAGGAGATCGAGTGACAGTGAAAGCAAGGAAAAAGGATTGGTCGATCGACAAGCAGCGGGCGAATTGGAAAAGTGAGAAAATTTATTTTAATATTTATAAAATTAAATTGTAAATTAAAAGAATTAACTTAGAAATAAAAATAATAATAACAATAATAAAATTTTAATTATTAAATTAATTATTAAAATTATCGAATTACGAATTTTTAGATATTATTAAGGAAGTTTAACCTAAAATTTATATTTTGAATATAATTTAGAAAATACTAAAATTGAACATTTTATTAGTCAATTATAATGTATATATAATAAGTATGTGCTTACATATTAATTAAAGAGAACATAATTAAATTGTGTATGAGATTTTAAATTAAATAAGGAATATATTAAATTTATATTATGTTAAATCATAAATTAGATTTAGAAAAATAAATGCTTTATGCAACAACAACATCAAGCCTTTGTCCCACTACGTGAGGTCGGCTACATGAATCCTTTTTCGCCATTGTGTCCGGTTAAAAGTCAAATTCTCATTTAAATATAATAAAGAAAGATCATTTCTAATATTTTCTAACCAAGTCTTTTTAGGTCTACCTCTACCTTTCTTAACATAAGTCAAATCTAACACCTCAACTTTCCTAACCGGGTCATCGGAAGGCCTCCGTTTAACGTGACCAAACCATCTAAGGCGACTCTCTCCAATCTTATCTTCCACTGGAGCTACTCCAACCTTTTCACGTATATGCTCATTTCGTATCCTATCTCTAAGGGTCAAGCCACTCATCCACCTAAGCATCCTCATCTCTGCAACACTTAACTTGTATTATGCTTCTCTTTTAATGGCCAACATTCAGCACCATAAAGCATTGCAAGTCTCACCACCATCTTATAAACTTTTCCCTTAAGTTTGAGTGGGACTTTTCTATCGCACAATAAGCCCGATGCATTCCTCCACTTCAACCATCCAACTTGAATCCTGCTGACAATATCCCCATCAATTTCACCATCACTCTGAACAATAGATCCAAGATATCTAAAACGTGTACTCTTATTAATGACTTGATCGCCCAAAGTCACAATCCCCTCACTAGGTGATGCGGACATCCGATGGTGGACATTGTTCAATAGAAGAGATGATGATCAACGACTGAAATCACACCTTTTTTATCTTAGTTTATTAATCATATTTTAATTTAATTTTACATTTCTCATTTTTACCCTTATTTAAGAGTCTTGCCTTATGTAAGTCCAAGGGGTAAAATTGTCTTTTTAATTTCTTTTGTTTTAAGACCTATATATATATAGAGACCCTTGCTCTTGTATGAGGATGATGAATTATTAATAAAAAAAGCTATGCACTTGTGTTCTTTGGAGAGAACATGGGTGAGATTTCTATGGGAGGGAATTGGAGCTTCCACCAGACGCAGGATGGGTTCGGGCTCGTGGCTTGAAGTCCCTTAGAGAAGGACAATGTATTACCCGTCAGCTGCAGGACGAGCTCACAGTTGTATTTTTCTTTTCCTAAATCCTTTTCTCCTCCTCCCTTGACCGCTGGCCAAAATCCCACACTTGCCAACGGACGATTCTCCCACAAACCCCTCCAAAGCCACAAGCCTCCTCCACTTTATCCATATCAACCGCCGACCATAAACCCCTCCACCTCCATAGCTGGCCGACCTCCTCACCCCTAGCCTCTTCTCTCCTTCATTCCCCTTCGTTTTCCTAAATTAGGTTGAAGATAATTTGAAAAGAATTTTGAATTCAAATCCAATTAGTTTGAAATTCAAAACTTTTCCTAAATTACTAGATCTATTTTTGAAAAGTTCTTCAAATCAAATTTCAATCAATTTGGAATTGTATTTGATTAAATCCTTTCTCCCTTAATTGAAGACTTGATTAATTTCCTTTTCCTTTTCTCCCATAACCGGCCTCTTCTCTCTCTACCCGCCGCCCCTTCCCATTTTGCTCTTGATTGGAATCAATCTTGCTTGATAGCCTTCTTTTCTATTGTGGATGTGTTTTAATATGGAAAGCATTTGAATTTAAATTCAAATGTATTTTAATCACAAATCATTTCCCTAATTTAGTTATCTTATTTTAGGAAAGTATTTAAATCAAATCTATTTCAAATTCAAATAGGATTTGATTTAAATATTTCTCCCTGATTTAAGGTTTCAAACTTGGCAAGCATTTAAATCTCGCTCTATTAACTCCCAAGCCCTTCTTAATGTCGCCGGCCCCTCCCCCCCTTAGTTATTTAATTCCTTAATTGGATATCCAACTATGGGATTTAATTAACCCCCCCCCCCCCCCCCGTTTTCTCATTTAATTTTAATTTCAATTTTCAAAATTTCTCCCCACACGATCCGCTCTACATCACTAGGTCTATTACTACTAAAATTACACTACATATATTCAGTTTTAGATCTACTCAAACGAAAACCTTTAGACTCTAAAGTTGATCTCCATAATTCAAGTTTACCTTCAACTCCCTCTCTAGTCTTATCAGCAAGAAGAATATCATCAGCAAAAAACATACACCAAGGTATATCTGATGGGGGCATCAGTTGGAAAGTCTACCGTCGACGTGGCCATAGATCTACGGCCACGATTTACCCACTGTATTTCTGATTTTAGTATTGTCTTTTATTTTGATGTAATTTTATTTCTGCATTTTCCCCTTTTTACCCTTGCTTGAGGGAGTGAGTCTTGTAGCCCTTGGAGGGCATTTGAGTCCTTTTATTTTATGTCATTGTATTAGGCTATATATAGCCTTCATGTTGTACTTTTGATGGTTAATGAATGATATGAAAATTTTCCTGCATTGTCTTCTTCTTGGAGCTTTTGTGAGAGCTTGAGAGAGAGAGTTTGTGAATTTGGTGGAGCCAGGAGGGGCCATTCGTCGTACCAAACAGTCACCTGGTGGCTCTTGGTTTATCTCCCCTTCTCTATTTTCTTCTACCCACACCCACCGCCGACCACCCCTTCCACCAAAAACCACTTCATAACCGCCCCTAGCCAAACCTCACCACCTCCCCAAGATCCACCGCCCCCTCATCCCGCCGGCATCACCTTGACCGCCGGCCTCCCCTTTGTTGTTTTTCCCCACCATCTTCTTCTACACCAATTGTTAATCCCATTATTGCTCCTCCACAAATTTCAAATTCTGAAATTCAAGGTGGAAGTTTCCAAATTTGCCCGACGCCAAATTAGGAAAGTTTTCAATGAGATTTCAAATTTCAAATTTTGAATTTGAGCGGATTTGAGATTTTCATAATTAATTTGGCGAAGCGAATTTGGAAACACATAACTTCTTTTCCCTCACTCCCAATCCCCTCTACATGCCGCCGGCCCCCTTAGTGGTCCCCTCTCCTTTAATGCTCCATTAAGGGACCTTATTACATGCTATTTGAAATTCAAAATCCAATTACTTTCCCTCCATTTTTACTTAAATCTGAGAATAATTTCAGATTTGGAATTTAAAACAAATCCTATTCCATCTAACCTAGCCGCCCCCTAACCCTAGCCGCCTCCCTCTCCCTCACAAACCGCCGGCCACTTTCTTCCCACCGCCCACTCTCTCTCTCTCTTCACCCTCCTCTCAAGGTGTATCTCCTACACTGATTTGAGATGGAAGATCGATCCAGAGTTTGAATCCGGTTTTGGTGTACGAAGGCTAAGAGTGCATGGATCTCTTCGTTGGCCTTCCTCAAATTGACTCCAACCATTGTTGATTCAAAGAGAAGACCACTTACCAATTGCTACTCATTGTGATCGAGGCTAGGGAAGAGAAACTAACGGAAGGTTCGTAGTAATTCACGTCATTTCTCCGAGAAGGTGATCTTCTTCCTAGATCCATTTACTTTTCAAATTCTACTTACCTTATTGAGATTTGTTCAAACCTCTGTTTAAAATTGCGCAATAAGAGGCGCGCCTCAAGGCGCGCCTCTGCGCAATTCTATCCAAAAGCGCCTCGAGCGCACGCAATTTGGACACTGATTGAGGCGTACGCCTCACCCTGTGTGAGGCGCGCCTCAATTGCGCAATTGCGCAATTATGGGTGAGGCGTACGCCTCATCCAAATGGTCTTACCTACTTAAAATCAACCATTAAAAAAGCGGACGAGGCGTCCGCATTGAGTCGTGTATTCGCGTATAGGATTAGGGCTTCCTGTGAGAATTGAAAGACGAACTAGAGAAGAAGCCGTGAGGGAAATAGACGAAGCTGTGAGGGAAGGAGACGAAGCCGTGAGTGTAGGAGACGAAGTCGGAAGGAGACGACGCAGGGAAAGAAACGAAGCCGAAGTTGTGAGTGCAGGAAACGTTCAGGCATCGGTTAGGTCGGAAGAGCAGGTACGCGGTGTTGTGGCCTTGGCTTTGACATGCAGTAACGAATGCTTGAATAACTCCTGATTCGGCTTTCTTTCATTCGTCCGCTCAGTACAAGCTCGGTATCGCTCAATACATGCTCGGTACCGCTCAGTACAGGCTCGGTACCGAACCAGTACCGCTCGGTACTGAGCGGTACAAGCTCGGTACTGAGCGGTACATGCTCGGTACTGAGCGGTACATGCTCGGTACTGAGCGGTACATGCTCGGTACTGAGCAATACATGCTCGGTACTGAGCAATACATGCTCGGTACTGAGCGGTACATGCTCGGTACTGAGCGGTACATGCTCGGTACTGAGCGATACATGCTCGGTACTGAGCGATACATGCTCGGCACGCTCGGCACGCTCGGTACTGAGCAATACAGGTCGAACCCCGCCAGGGGGCAGCGCCCCCTTGGACCCCCGGCAGACTGGTATATTTTTGTATTCATGTTTTTTTATTATTGGTAGTACAAATAATTGTTAAAAAATATGTCATATTGTTAGTACAAGAAATTAGGGATCATGGTTAGAGGCAAGGAAAAGGCGTCTGCGTCATTGCGGAGGGACCCTTCTTGGAAATATAGTGTACAAGTTGACATAGGTGGTGGAGAGAAGAGCTATGTTTTTTGGTTTGAATGCAGCAAAAGCAACCATTTCCAAACGGTCTCCAGGTATAGTTATTTTTGGTAAATGCAAGACACTTTATTCAGTTCTAATTATATTTTTTCTTGAAAACAGTTGAATAGTGGATCTAATTTGATGATTCCACCCCTGAGTTACAGAGTTTTGCTGTAAGAGTGTTGGGCCTTACTTGTTCTTCTTCTGGGTGTGAGCGAAACTGGAGTACATATAGTCAAATGCAAACAAAGAGAAGAAATCGGCTATCTACACTCAGAATGAACTCCCTCGTATATATAATGCACAACAAGAGGTTAAAAGATAGGAGGTTGAGGAATAAGGGGTTGAAGGATGATGAGGACCCGTTGGTGTGTGATGATGTGTCATCTGATAATGAGTGGTTCATAGATGATGAGACAGATTTGCCATTATCAGACTTACAGCTAGAAGATCTAAATGTTGATGTCTTGAGAAGCGAAGCAGATCAAATGGGCACATCTACTAGTACCACACCACACACATCACTAGCTCTGCAGCACAACAATCAAGTAAAGGTATTTCACAACTTCTTATATGCTATCGCAGTATATTTATATCAAATGAGCAATTAACATGCTAATGATCTTTTCTCTTATTGAACAGGGAAGAGAAAAGTGAGTCATATTAAAGATGATGATGACATGACATTCATAGATACAATTGGAGAAGAAGATTCCCTTGAAGACCCATTTAGTGATGGGATATGATTGCATTTTATATGTTTTTTGTACTTTGGGAGTTTTGTTAAACTAATATTTTGTGATTTTGTACATCGGGACATGATTTTATTGCATCTACTTTCTTACTTTCCACTATTTTCATATATCATTTAGATGTTTTTATTGTAAGATACAATATTGCCATTATTTTCCTGCTAAAATCCTTAATTTTTCATTTACGCAATTCTGTGTCCGTGAGGCTTACGCCTCAGACCGCCTCGAGGCTTATTTACGCAATTTTAAACCTTGGTTCAAACAAGAGATTGTCTACTTATTGCCATCCATTAGTATTCATAGGATTTGTTACTTCTTTGCTCCTAGTCCTCATTGTTATAGTTTGGTTAAGTTGGAAACTACTAATCATGCAATGTTTTAATTCTTCTAAGTGTTTTGATGTGGTTTAGTCTCTTGTGTGGCTTGGCCTAAGCGGAAGTAACCGTTTATTTGTTTTACATTGTTGTTTTAATCGCTAATAACGAAAATATGAAATTGTTCTTAAATATTTTGTGCAAGTTTCCGATTTAGCATATAGTTCTACATCAATATTCTCTTGCAAATGTCTAGTGAGAACATCCATGACCAAAGCAAAAAGATATGGACTTAAGGCTAATCCTTGATTTAATCCAACCGAAATAGGAAAATACTTGGTCAAACCACCTTGTGTTTGAACACAAGTAATAGATCCTGCATACATATCTTTAATGATTTGAATATAAGCATTATTAACTCCTTTCTTTTCAAGAACTCTCCATAGCGCTTCTCTTGGAACTTTACAATATGCTTTCTCTAAATCAATAAATATTATATATAGATCCTTCTTATTCTCTCTATATTTCTCCATCAAACCTCTCAATAAATGTATGGCTTCCATAGTAGACCTACCTGACATGAATCCAAATTGATTTTCAAAAACATTAGTATCACGTCGCAACCTACGCTCCATAACTCGCTCCCATAGTTTTAAAGTATGACACATTAATTTAATTCCTCTACAATTCACACACTCCTGTACATCACCTTTATTCTTAAAAATATGAATTAACACACTCATTCTCCACAGATATGACATCTTTTTAGTCTTCAAAATAGTATTAAAAGTTTAGTAAGCCAAGAAATTCCTTCATCTCCTAAGCATTTCCACATCTCTATTAGAATATCATCATGTCCAACAGCTTTTCCACGCTCTATGATACACCGACACTTCTCCTCAAAGAGGCATACAGTGTCCAACACCGTGTCTAACACGACACTCGTCCGACACTCCTCCGACACGTGTCGGACATGCCAAAAACGTGTTCGATTAAAAAATATTAAATGCAAATTGTACACGCGTGTCCGACACCCATATCTTAAATATTTTATTATTATTTTAAATATAATTTCTTGTATTTTGCGGGATTTAAACTAAATTTCTTATTTCCTATCCACAACACCAAATCAAAGTCCGCACTTAATACACAATCATCAAATATTCTCATTTTAATTTCTTTTTGGCAGTGAAGGTATTTTCATGTCCTTTCTCGGTGACTGATAAATGGCATCGTCGCCTAAAATATTAATTATTGTTTTTTGAAACTTACAAAAAAAAAGCTAGTGTAAATGCTCGGTACCGCTCAGTACATGCTTGCAAGGTTTAAAATTGCGTAATTAAGCCTCGAGGCGGTTTTCGTCCGTGAGGCGAGGCGTAAGCCTCGAGGCGGCTGAGGCGTAAGCCTCGCGGACACAGAATTGCGTAAATGAAAAATTAAGGGTTTTAACATGAAAATAATAGCAATATTGTATCTTACAATAAAAACATTTAAATGATATATGAAAATAGTGAAAAGTAAGAAAGTAGATGCAATAAAATCATGTCCCAAAGTACAAAATCATAAAATATTTGTTTAACAAAACTCCCAAAGTACAAAAAACATATAAAATGCAATCATATCCCATCACTAAATAGGTCTTCAAGGGAATCTTCTTCTCCAATTGTATCTATGAATGTCATATCATCATCATCTTCAATATGACTCATTTTTCTCTTCCCTGTTCAATAAGAGAAAAGATCATTAGCATGTTAATTGCTCACTTGATATAAATATACTGCGATAGCATATAAGAAGTTGTGGAATACCTTTACTTAATTGTTGTGCTACAGAGCTAGTGGATGTGTGTGGTGTGATACTAGTAGATGTGCTCACTTGATCTGTTTCGCCCCTCAAGACATCCACATTTAGATCTTCTAGCTGTAAGTCTGATAATGACAAATCTGTCTCAACATCTATGAATCACTCATTATCAGATGACACATCATCACACACCAACGGGTCCTCATCATCCTTCAACCCCTTATTCCTCAACCTCCTATCTCTTAACATCTTGTTGTGCATTATATATACGAAGGAGTTCATTCTGAGTGTTGATAGCCGATTTCTTTTCTTTGTTTGCACTTGACTATATGTACTCCAGTTTCGCTCACACCCAGAAGAAGAACAAGTGAGGCACAACACTCTTACAGCAAAACTCTGTAACTCAGGGGCTTGCGGGCGGAGAAAAATGCAAAATGCCTGGACCGATCGGGTATAAGGGAAAAAAATTGCTCATTTTAAGTTGGTGGGACCATTTAGATGAGGCGTACGCCTCACCCATAATTGCGCAATTGAGGCGCGCCTCACACAGGGTGAGGCGTACGCCTCAAACAGAACCTAAATTGCATGCGCCTCGAGGCGCTTTTGGCCAGAATTGCGCAGAGGCGCGCCTCTTATTGCGCAATTTTAAACAGAGCATGCTTGCTACCGCTAGGTACAACTTGGTACCGCTAGGTACATGCTCGGTACCGCTCAGTACATGCTCGGTACCGCTCGATACATGCTCGGTTCCACTTGATCTCTTTCCATACAAATAACTTACGAACTTTAAAAACAAGCGGAACTTCAAAATTACTCTTACCCTGGCAGGTCGAACCCCACCAGGGGGCAGCGCCCCCTTGGACCCCCAACAGACCGGTATATTGTTATATTCATGTTGTCTTATTATTAAGATATTTTGATTTCACTTCATATCAATTATAATTTCTATGTTGAAGTAGATAATATCCATTATGATTTAGGAGGAATATAAATCTTCGTCTTCTATCAAAGAAAACCTTATTTTATATAACATGTGATAATAAGATGTGGGATGTTGTTGGAGATGGGTTCGAGTGACTTGATGATATTGGATTATTAGAGGTTGCAAATCTTTCTCTAGATGAACCAGAGTTGAAAGCAATGATATTCAATGATGATGATATTGAAGGCCAAAGATCTACCTTTGAATTTAATTTTATTATTCCCTCTATTGAGTAGTTGGACCTTTATGTTGTACTAAATGTTTTTTTTTTCTTATATTTTTGTGGTTGTACTAGGCATTTTGTACTAAACATCTTTATGTTATAAGCTAAATAAGTTATCATGAAATTGATTTATTATTGCTTGTCATTTTTAATATAATGTCATCTTAATTTCTATATATTATATTAAAAAATTATTATGCCGTGTCCACGCCGCACCCGTGTCCTATATTTTAAAAAAATATCGTGTCCCGTGTCTGTGTCGTATCGTGTCCGTGTCGACGTGTCCGTGTCGGTGCATCATAGATCTAATCTATTATATAAATCATTAAAAGCTAAGCTCTTTGCAGCGCAAATAGCTTTACAAGATTCTGATGCGGGCCGCCGCCGACCGGCAGAGGGGGGGCCGGCGACCCCGGCGAGCTTGGAAGCGACCGGAAAGGAGGGACGCGTCGGCCGACCCGCCGAGGGATCGCGCGGAGGGACGCGGGCGCAGCGCGTGACGCAGAGCGGGCGGGGGGGCTTCGGCTTGAGCGGAACCGGTCCATTTCTGGACCGGTTTGGCTCGGGTCAGCCCTGAGCTGGGCGGTTCAGTTTGGGCAGCCCACTAGTGGGTTTGGTTTGATCTTTTGCTTGCTATAAGTGGGAAATGAGGGGGGATTTTTAGGGCTATGCAAGATTGAAGTTTTCTCTTAGCCTCTTAGTTCTTTCTCTTGCTTTTTCTAGGGTTTGTAGTGGGAGACCTTGTCCTTCTCGAAGTGGACAAATTGTATCTTGTTTCTCTTGGATTTTGAATGCAAACTTTCTTGTTCTTCCTCTCATCTCTCTTGTGTTGATTTTTGTCTTGGATTTGGAAGAGAAATTTCTTCTTTGGAAGAGCATTAGGGCAAATCCTAACTTGGGAACCCTAAGGCGTATCAAGTTGGTATCAGAGCTCTCGATCCTAGACGGCATGGCATCAAAGAAGGTAGAAGTTTTGGAAGGGGAGATGAGCCAATTAAAGGAGGAAGTGGGAGAGAAGCTTTCGTCATTGGAGGGAAAATTTTCATCCCTTGAGGAGAGATTTGGGGGAATGGAAGAGATGATCCGCAAATTGGTAGAAGCCCAAGTTGCTCAATCAAATCCTAAGGAAAAGGGGAAATCGCCGATGTCAAACCCTAACCCTAATTTCCCAATTAGGGAAGATGGAGCAAGCCAACCGGGGGAAGCCATGCAAGCACCACCTCACATCTCGCGCCAAGAGCCTTGGTCAAGGGAAGGGTGGGAGGCATCCGGCGTGGGGGGTGCACCGTGGGAGGGGACCGCCGGCCAAGGGGGAGGAGCCGTACGTGACCCTCACGGTCCGTATGGAGGGTGGCCGATGAGGCCGGGAGGAGTGCAAGAGATGGGTCGCACCACTTGGGAGCCACAAGGAGGGTGGTCGAGAGGTCCAGGAGGACCGCCGGAGTTGGGCCGAGCCACAGGAGAGGTCGGGGGTGGTTGGCCGAGACAACCGGGAGGCGCACACGAGGGGGGCCGAGCCCCTTGGGAGCCACCAAGGAGGGGGGTGCAGACCCAGTATCCAGGGGAGTGGAGGGGAAGACCTCAGTGGGAGGGATTTCAGCATGGGCCATGGGAAGATGGCAGGAATCTTCCTCGGACAGATACACGGATGAGGAAATTGAAGATCCCCGTATTCGAAGGGGAAGATGCATACGGATGGGTCTACCGGGTGGAGCGATATTTCACCGTTAACGGCGTCACGGAGGAGGAAAAGCTGATGGCTGTCCCGATTTGCTTGGAGGGGAAATCATTGGCTTGGTTCCAATGGATTGAGGGGCGACAACCTATACGAAGTTGGGAAGAGTTCAAGGACCTATTATTGCACAGGTTCAGAGTGTCCAGTGAGGGCACCCATTATGAACAGTTCATGTCTCTTGTTCAGGAAGGCACAGTGGCAGAGTACCGGGAGCGCTTTGAGCTTCTATCTGGGCGATTGAGGGGAATGCCCGATGACGCCATGGAGGGGAATTTCATGAAAGGGTTGAAACCCTACATCAGAGCCGCCATCAGGGTGGTCAACCCACGTGGGATAGTGGGAATTATGGAGACAGCTCAGCTGGTTGAGGACAAGCAGAAGGCGGATCAGACACGGAAATCAGGGGGATCTCACCCCACATATCGCTCACCACTCATGCTCGAAGGACCTAAGGTGACTGCCACTACTCATCCAGAGGAGGTAAAACAGGAGAAAGCCACCACTGTGATGAACCAAGGAGGGTTCAAGAGACTGACTGACTCCGAATTGAAGGAGAAGAGGGTCAAGGGCCTCTGCTACCGTTGCGACGAGAAATTTGCACCTGGGCATAGGTGTAAAGAGAAGACCCTGCACGTGATAGTGGTGGGAGATTCAGATGGGGACACAGATGAAGGGGCAACAATGGAAAAGCTATGTGAGGTAGAGCATCCTCACCTAGATATGATAGAAGTGAGTCTGAATTCGATGGAAGGTTTACCATTCCATCCCACCATGAAGGTGGAGGGGGAAATTGAAGGGTACAAGGTGAGAGTTTTGTTTGACAGTGGAGCCACTCACAACTCCTTGGCCTATCGAGTGGCGGAACAGTTGAGTCTTGAGGTGATAGCAAGTAAGGAGGTAGAGGTGACCATATGCACAGGACAGAAGGCCCGTATTTATGGGAAATGCAAGGGAGTCACTATTATCTTACAAGGGGAGGTAGTTACTCAAGATTTTTTGCTGATTGATCTGGAAAAAACCGACGCCATCTTGGGTATGCAATGGCTTCAGTCCTTAGGGGACATGGAGGTCAATTGGGAGAAGTTGTTGGTTAAATACAACAGTAATGGTCGGAGGGTGGCACTACAGGGTGACCCTAGCCTATGTGGGTTTCCGACCACCGAGGAATCTACATTCTTTAACCTTGAGGACAAGGTTAATTTTAAAGGAGGAAGTATTGATGCGGGCCGCCGCCGACCGGCAGAGGGGGGGCCGGCGACCCCGGCGAGCTCGGAAGCGACCGGAAAGGCGGGACGCGTCGGCCGACCCGCCGAGGGATCGCGCGGAGGGACGCGGGCGCAGCGCGTGACGCAGAGCGGGCGGGGGGGGCTTCGGCTTGAGCGGAACCGGTCCATTTCTGGACCGGTTTGGCTCGGGTCAGCCCTGAGCTGGGCGGTTCAGCTTGGGCAGCCCACTAGTGGGTTTGGTTTGATCTTTTGCTTGCTATAAGTGGGAAATGAGGGGGGATTTTTAGGGCTATGCAAGATTGAAGTTTTCTCTTAGCCTCTTAGTTCTTTCTCTTGCTTTTTCTAGGGTTTGTAGTGGGAGACCTTGTCCTTCTCGAAGTGGACAAATTGTATCTTGTTTCTCTTGGATTTTGAATGCAAACTTTCTTGTTCTTCCTCTCATCTCTCTTGTGTTGATTTTTGTCTTGGATTTGGAAGAGAAATTTCTTCTTTGGAAGAGCATTAGGGCAAATCCTAACTTGGGAACCCTAAGGCGTATCAGATTCCTTACGAGCCTCTTTATAGCTTTCCCAATTATCATAATTTTTACATCTAAACTAATTTTTATAACAAATCTTCTTATTTTTCATCTTTTCTTGCACATTTGGATTCCACCACCAACTATTTTTATTATTAGGAGATTTTCCCTTCAAAACTCTAAGCACATCTTTTACAATATTCTTAATATCACAAGTCATTTTTTCCCACATAATATTGGCAACCTCATGCACAGACAAAATCTTAAGATCTAAAATCTTAAGACTTTCATTTTTCTATATGAATTATCTTTAACTCATATGTTTCCAATGTCAATAAAAAGTAACACATCTAATGGTATTTAGCATCCAGAAAACTGCCAAATAAATTGCGTCCCAAGCAAAAATATCACAAGTACCGCCATGCCCGGGGCCGTCGCAAGGAAAACTATAACCAAAATTCTTTTTATCTAGCATTAACTTGGAACCACGCGCATCTAAAACACCTTTTACTAAAATCAATGTAATTGTATGTAAACTCAGAACAATAGCATAATGAACCAAGAAATATACTTTCATTTTTCTATATGAATTATATTTAACTCATAAAGCATTCATTTAAAAATAAATGCTTTATGAGTTAAAGATAATTCATATGAAAAAATGAAAGTATATTTAATTAACTGATTAGAGCGAGAAGGTAATTAAATATAAAAAGTTTATTTTATAAATTAATAATAATTAAATAATAAATTGAATTATTAATGATAATTACCAGTGGGTGGTCGACAGTAGGTGGTAGCAGCAGCAGTGGGGCAGAGGTGGCAATGACTAGCAGGCAATAGTCAGGGCGGCAAGCGGGCTGCTATGGTGGTTGCGGAGCGGAGGGCAGCGGGTGGCGGCAGCAGGTGGTGGCGGCAGATGGCGGTCAAGCAAGCTTGTGTTGTAAACGGTTTTCACTCAAAATCGGAGGAGTTTGTTTTACACTCAAAATAAACTACTTCACTTTACATTACATATACTATACTTTGCATCATTTTGTATTCCAAGCAAACAAAAAAATTTATAAAACCCCTACATTTGGAATACTTTACACCCTAAAGTAATCCAACCAAACAACCAAAGAAAAAGTTCAATGCAAATATGTAACTTCTTCACACAAACTAAGAGCTTGAGGATCACAAGATTACAAATCTAAATGTGCTTCAGAATTCTTTGATCTTCACACTAAATAATCTGCATGTAAGATGCTCTTTTTTCCATTAATTGAATTAACTCCCTTTTTTTAAGTTTCTTGGAAAAGAAATAGAGGGGTGCCCTTGTCCATACTCAACGTGAGGGTCCTTTTACTTTTTAATTAATAAGTTAAAACTATTTATCCATCGATTTGTAGGCAAAGGAGTGCTTTAGATAGTAGATTCCCAAGGCCATGCACATGGATGTAGGCCGGTTCAAGTTGAAAAACTTAAAATCATTATGAAGTTATGATTTTTCCTTTTTCACAAATATTTATTATGTGTTTCATGATTATTTATTTGTTTCTACATGATATTAAGAGAATGTGATTTGCATTCCCCCCTGCCCCGTGAGAGCCCAGAAAAAAAGAAAAAAAAAACAAGATGCAGATGAAAAAGAATACAATTAAGTCAAAAAGGGCAGAAATACATAAATAAAAACTAAAGAGCTTTATTATTATAATGAAATATAGAACTGATTTGCTAGGAATTGTATCAATCTTTTTATCAGAACCAAAGGGAATATCCACAAGTAAGTCTTTCAACCTGAACTACATGACTAAAAAAAATTACCTGTCCTAACTTGATATCTCCCCGCTTTGGATTAAAAAGGATATGGATATTACCAATGACTACCCTTCTTGAATCAATTTTCTGCTTACCTGTCTACAACAACACAGGATTGAACTAAATGTGATTATTCTGCTTAAATATAAAGGGCAAGAAATATTAAGCCTCTAAAATTCATGTCAAGTGCAAATGACAACATTTTTGCAAGCATAAAAGTAAATTTTGAATCTCCTCCATAAGTTAATTTTATAGGGAAAAAAAAACTAAGGACTATATTGCATTGTTGTGTTATGTAGAGGTGCATTATGCTAGTGATGAGTAAACTGAATAACTTGTTGGAAAAAACTGTCATGGCACCGATATGCGTGACTAAATAATTGAAATAAACATTATTATAATCTGATAAACTAATTATCAATAATAAATGAATTAAAAATGAATTTATTTACTAAATAGAACAACTAAATTTCATGAAAGTGCTTTTTTGAAAAGCCATCCAAAGGTCTGTAAAAACATATTTTTACAACTAGATCTGTAAGAGTGTGATAGCTATAAGATAAAAGTTGTCTGACTTTTTCAAAAGAAAAAAACTATAATAACTGTTTTAAAAAATATATTTTCCCCTCAGCCATTGGACAACTACTTTTAGCAACTGTTGCAACCACCCTAACTGAATCATAAACAAGGATTCCAATAGTAATATGAAAGTTGTTTTTCAGTTTTCATATAGCTAAATTATTTTCTCATGACAAAAAATCAAATGCCTTAAAATTGCTTAAGTTGTTCAAGGAAGCAAAAACGAAAAAACAAAAAAATATTATTAAATGGACCCTAGACAGTTCTATTCAAGGATAAGCGAGTCTGCTTTAAATAATATTTTGTTTTCCTATAAAACAGCCACAGAAAAATTCAATGAAATATAACACCCTAGTTACATAGTATGTAAATTAAGACAGCAAATTGGCTCGATATGGTGTTAAAGACCAAAGTAAAGTCAAAATAAGAAACTGAAGCTAGAAATAAGGGAAGAAAGTAAAAATATAGGAATCAAGGTAAGGTTTATAATGCTATATAGAACAGAATAACCATAACCCAAGATCTTCAACAAAGTGGGCCTCGAATTTGAATTTTATTTGCAACTAAAAAAAATATCAGTTAGATACTCATTTCATCAGTGGAAGAACTTAAAATTATCTTACCAGTCAAAGGACCACAACATTGTCATTAGCCATATCAAAATTATTTTGAGTGTGCTTCATGAATCCAATTCCTATACTAATGGCAGTTAAAAAATGCATTTAGAATTAGAACTAGTTTAGCTAATTCTCAAAATGAGTACCAAAGGGGAATGAATACAAAGACATTCAACTTGAAAAATGCATATATTCACATCAGATAGTATGCTTGTCTTATTAGTGTAGTTCTTTCTAGGTTATCATGTCATAACTTCTATAAAATTTTCTTAGCAGTATCCAATTTTATTTGGAGTTGGCTTAATTTATCTTTCTTCACCGTTGATTATACGTAAATGTATTTTTGTGGAGTATAATTTAGCAGTACTTGACAGTAAGAACTAGGGTTTAAAAGTTTACTTGATAAAGCAAAGAAGTGATTGTCTATTTAAAAATATCAGTGTTAGCAACTAAAATATGTTTGATTAATTCAAGAAAAAAAAGCATTCGCTAGATTATGTACATTTATCCAAGTTATTAATTATCTATTTGAACTGAAGTCTCTAAAATAATCAGCAACACCGATGAGATTATAACTAATTGCCTAGAAAGCCGAAGATAATTTCTTCAAGTTTTGGCTCACTTACCAAAGAGAAGGATTCATGTATACCAAAAAATAAATGTTATTAATAATAACATATCCACCCAAAATTCATGGGATGCACAATGATTAATAATAGGTAAAGTTAATGTTTCAACATGAAAGATATGCCGGATTCATCATATCACTATGTATAAATTATGATGTACTTAACAGATAAAAATGGAACTTGGACGAACGGGTAGTATTTAATTATGTTTGTAGTTAATCATTCCTTAATTGGACTCAACCTTGGAGCTCTGGCAGTTAAGAATCAATCTGTTGAGCAATATCTCAAGCCCAATTG
>CM039735.1:85050124-85108772 GCA_022539455.1 Dendrobium nobile | reverse complement strand
CGTCTTCCCCGAATCCTCTTCATTCCCAATGGCTTCTCACCGATCAAACGCTCGCTGCGTCTCTCTGTTCCACCATATCTAATCCCGTTTTACCATATGTGATTTCTTTGGATTCCACCTCGCCATATGGACTACCTTGGCATCCCGGTTTCAGGCCTCAAATCGTTCTCAAGTTATTCACTTAAGAACAAACTTCACAATATTTCTCTCAAAAATCATCAATGACTCAGTACCTCTCTGAGATTAAAGCCCTGGTTGATCAAATCGTGGCAGCAAGGTCTCTAGTAGACACGGAGGATATCATCCTCTACATATTAAACGGACTTCCCGCCTCCTATCAGTCGTTCAAGCAGCGATTCGGACCATGCTCGTGCCCATAAGTTTAGATCAACTGTATCCCTCCTTCTCAGTGAGGAGATCAATCTTGCTGCCGACGCCAATCGAGGGTCCACCGCTCCTGATCCGAACGCTGCTCTGTTTACATACAGAGGTCGCGCAAACGATCCAGAGGAAGATCGCCATTCACTGCTCCAGGAAGTTCTCGGCAGACAACAAATAATCCAATCTTCTGTCAAATCTGCTACAAGAAAGGGCACTCGGCGCAGGCTTGCTGGCATCGCCTAATATGCAATATACTCCTCAGGCGAAAACAGCGAACAATGCTCTGGTGGCCGTCTCCGACACTGCTGACTCCAGTTGGTTACTCGACTCAGGAGCTTCGTCTCACATAACCAAATCGCTGGATAACTTGTCGATCTCGTCACCTTACCAGGTCGGACAATGTAACGATCGGAGATGGAAGCTCCGTTCCGATCACTCAGGGGCGGGTATCCTCCCGACCCCCAACCGTAAGCTAAATCTATCGCACATATTGCACACACCTTCCCTTCAATACAACTTTTATCAATATCTCAGTAACTCGCGACAATAACGTTTTCTATTATCTTTGACCCATCTGGCTTTATTTTGAAGGATTGACGACACAGGAAATCATACTTCGAGGCCCTTCTAAGGATGGTCTTTACTCCATACCGATCAAGAAGTCCAAGATTTCAGATAGAGCATATCTGTCTCCAGCAACAAAATAAATTCGTGCATAGGCGCCTTGGCCACCCGCACAAACGCATTTTAGACTTAATTTCTCATAAACTGAACTTCGAAAAAACTTTGAATAAGTGTCATAAACAAACATATTCAGCTCCTGTTGTCTCGTCTCAAGGATATCGGTTTTATGTAATATTTGTTGATGATTTCTCGAGATATACGTGGTTGTTTCCATTACGACATAAATCGAGGTGCTAAATACATTCATTACTTTTAAAACTCAGGTGGAAAAGTTTACTTCAGCTAGCATCAAAGCTCTCAGAACTGACGGGGATCTGAATATGTCAATATGTGTTTGAACAATTCCTCCGAACAAATGGACTTCACCAAATTTCTGTCCTTACACGCCAGAACAAAACGGTTTGGCGGAACGTAAGCACAGACACATAGTCGAGACCACACGCACCTTCTTCATACCTCATCTGTTCCTTACCGGTTTTGGCCAGATGCTATGCTTACCTCGGTGTATCTTATCAATCGCCTTCCATCTCCGACGACAAATATATATCGCCTTTGAGCTTGTCCACCACACAAAACCAAGCTATGATCACCTCCGCATTTTCGGTTGTGAATGCTTTCCTCTAAATCTATCCAATGATCATAAATAAACTTCAGCCCAAATCCAAGCCGTGCATATTCTTGGGTTACTGACATCTACAAGGGCTACAAATGCCTGGACTAGTCCACAAACAAAATTACTCTTTCTCGGCAATACCATCTTTAACGAACAAACATTTCCGTTTTCTCAGATTTCAAATTCTTCCAAACGTGAGATCACCATAGCTTCACCACTATTTCTAACACCTGTTTCTGTCTACTTCACAGACTGCTTCAAATTCTATTCCTCACATCAATCCAGAAAATCGTCCCATCTCCTCTGATCACACTCATAACTCCCGGCCTTCCAACTTCCACTCAGACTATTGCTTCTTAGCCTAGTCCGCCGTCTGAGCAGTTCAAGTTACAACTCATCCCATGGGACAAGAAGTAAAACTGGTTCACTCAAACCTACCAAGCGCATGAATCTTATTCATCAGCACACACCTATTGATATCAAATCGAATCCAAGCAATTACACAGAGGCTGTCAAAAAGCGTGAATGGCGTCAAGCCATGGAACATGAATTCTTGGCGCTTCAAAAACAAGGGACGTGGAGCCTTGTGCCGTCACCGAGCAACGCTTCTGTTCTGGGATGCAAGTGGACTTACAGAACAAAATGTCATGCAGACGGAACCATAGCCAGATACAAAGCAAGGCTAGTCGCCCAAGGTAATCATCAACAATTTGGGATAAACTACACTGAAACGTTTAGCCCGGTGGCTAAACTTCCAACCATACGTATACTCTTGGCGATTGCTCTGTACTATGCGTGGCCGGTTCAGCAGTTAGACGTAGCGAATGCCTTCCTTCATGGCAATTTGTCCGAAACGATCTATATGCACCAACCAAAAGGCTTCGAAGATAAAGCATTCCCGAACCACGTTTGTTGTCTACACAAGGCCATCTACGGCTTGAAACAAGCCCCGAGACAATGGTATAAACACGTTTACTTTATTTCTTACTTCTCTTGGTTTCTCACACAGTCAATCAGATTCTTCATTATTGCTTTTCCGACAAAACAACGTCCAAATCTTTTTGTTAATTTATGTGGATGATATTTTGATTATGGGCAATGATCAAATTCGGATTCAAGAAATCCTAGCTAAGCTCAGCCAAGAATTTGCAATGAAACACATGGGGGAAGCTAATGAATTTTTGGGAATTAAAATCACTCATCTTCAGGACAGCTATTTTTTGTCACAACCAAAGTATGCTATGAATATCCTTCATCAAGCCAATATGACAAGATGCAATCCCGTGGCAAATCCAAACTGCTCCAAGCTGCCTCTCGAATTCAGCCATGAACCATTCCTCACGGATCCAGTCCTGTACCGCAGTCTCACCGGTTCTCTTCAGTATTTGACGCTAACCCGTCCCGATATAGCCTACAGTGTCAACATTCTCTCACAACACATGCAAGATCCCCAACCACAACACATATACTTGCTAAAAAGACTTCTCCGATATATTAAAGGTACGTTACATTTTGGAATACCAGTCACCAAAACTAACTTACTTTTAAAATCTTATTCAGATGCGGATTGGGCCGGTGATCCCACCTCGAGAAGATCTACCTCCGGCTACTGTTCGTTTTTGGGAGACACTATCATATCGTGGACAGTCAAGAAACAACACACTGTAGCACGCTCTTCAACCGAATCCGAATATCGAGCTTTGGCTGCACTAACTTCGGATATCATATGGCTCCGACGACTTCTTGCAGAATTCGGTATCAATCAAGACCGCCCTACAGAACTATTTTGCGACAACATATCAGCAATTGCTCTAGCCAACAATCCTATGTTTCATGCATGTACAAAACACATAGAGATAGACCAAAAGTTTCTCAAAGAACAAATTCAGCAACATAACATCAATTTGCTACCTATTAGCACTACCGACCAAATTGCGGACATTTTTACAAAGTCCCTATCTACACCACGGTTTCAACATTTACGCCTCAAACTAACAGTCATGGAAGACCCATTAGTTTGCGAGGGGGTATTAAAGCAATAGGTCTTTATGTAATTTATGATAATAATATACGTGCTCGTTTAATACATCTGTACGGATTGCTGTATAAGAGAGGTCTATATATACAGACAGTAGGTTCATGTAATGTTTTAATTAATAATATTGTTTCTCATTTTTCCTGTTCAAACTTCTTCTTCCTGCTTCGTTTCTTAAACTTCTACAAACACATCTTAAGACATCACAATATCATTCCCCAATCATTTACTTGATTTTCCATGTATCTAAACTCAACCACTAAAAATCGAAACCCTAACTAATAAAATCAGCCAAACTAGGATTTTTCTGGCCACAACCATTTGTAAAATACCAAAAATATATATCTATACTCCTCCAAAATTATGAAAACATTCATGTAAAGACTAGACCTTCTTCTTATCTAACTTTTTCAGATGATTTGAGATTTTGTTTTCATTATTTTTGGGAGATCTAGTTAATTGAAGTCATTCTATTACCATTGAAATTTCAGGTCCTAAATCTTAGGCACTTGAAATCCAACTCCAAATTAATACCAAATGACACCGGAATATGACTCCAATTTGAAGAAAACAAAATAGAAAGAAACAATGAAGAGGAACAACCACCACACAGAGATGTCATCATTCCAGGATACACAAACAGAACTCAGCTCTGTAAAATCTCTCATTTCTTTTTCAGAACTTGTCTTCACAAAAAAGGGTTTTATATACTAGGTAGATTGCACAGGACAAGTTACAGGCTTCATGCTTATAATCTTAACAGTGATTATATGTGCTATACAATGCTGAAATTAAGAAAACAGAAACCGGAATTTGCTGCAGCTACATATCTTAATTTCTATTTAGATATCTCATGAATATGTAACTGTACACTGACGCGTTAAATTATTATACAATTATGTTATCCAACTTTTAAGACTTCGAGCACCAAATAATTTGTGACACACAGACATCAATTTTAGTATCCTAGACTTTAGCAATGAAGCAGTTCGCAGGCGCATTATTAATTTTTGATTGATCAGCGATAAGACTCGAGTAGGCGCCGAGAAACAATCTTCGGTACTTTCACAAGAAGGCGTGTTCAGATCCTCACCTCCTTCATGTCTTTCTATATAAGAGAGAGTAAAGATGGGCTTTTGAAGACCAAGATTGCTCCTCACAAAGAGTAAGGTAAGGATGATTAGAGTTACTCTAGTAGGAATTTTCCTTATTTTTCTGTTAGATCACAATCAGCAGGCTCAAGCAGCAGGTAGCTTCATCGGGACAAATGGAGTCCATTTTGTGCTTAATGGCAATCCATTCTTTGCCAATGGGTTCAATGCCTATTGGCTCATGAACATGGCATCGGATCCTTCTCAGAGAGACAAAGTTTCCAATGCCTTCAAAGAAGCTTCGATCAATGGACTCACTTTAGCCAGAACTTGGGCTTTCAATGACGGTGGTAGCAATGCCTTGCAATACTCTCCTGGATCTTACAATGAACAAATGTTCAAGGTTCTGGATTTTGAAAGACTGATCTCTTCTTCTTCTTCTTCTTTCCCCCTTCTTTATTTTTGTTTTGCTTGGGTGGGTTTAACAAAAAAAAAAAAAAACTGGATTTGCTTTGCTTTGATTTAGGGCTTGGATTTTGTGATTTCTGAGGCAAGGAGTTATGGCATGAAGCTTATTCTTAGCTTCGTGAATAACTATGACGACTTTGGAGGGAAGAAGCAGTATGTGCAGTGGGCACGGAATCAGGGAGAGAGCATTGGGTCTGATGATGAATTCTTTACTAATAATGTTGTTAAAGGATATTACAAGAATCATGTTAAGGTATGCACACATTTACACCAGGTTGTTTTCATTTGCTCAAGTGCTCTCTACTGTGATGTTTTTTTAACCCTTTTGTGCTTGGTTGGTGGGGTGATATGGAATGTGCCCCAACCACTGTTTGACTAAGGTATCTGGAATTTTAATGTGGGCAAAAGAAGAGAGAAAAAAGAACCGATTAGGTGGAGTGATTATTTATTATTTTTTTCTTGAATTGTTTAATCATTTTATTATAATAATTATTTGAATCACAATTACTCTCTTCTTTTCATAATAAATAAGCCAATTTGTGAGCAAATTCAAATCTAAAATTAAGATCAAACTCGATTAATTAATCAAGCAAACCCCAAGTTAGAAATGATGTGAGCTCAGCCCAAATCATTTACGCTCCTAAGTTTGTTAACAAAGACATCTATTTTGTGGATAATTATGAAGAAAAATACCTTTGGTGCTTTCTCATTTTGTTTGAGGGATCAAAATTTCCAGAAGGTATTCTTAAATTATTCTCCTTGGAATTTATATTTTATTTTGTGTTATTGGATTGCTAGTTTGCCTATTTGGGACCCTGAACATGCTTCAATAACTAGTAAAATCTTATGTACATTTGTCTACTTCGATAGAGATTTCAAGCTGTATAAAATACTTCCTATTCTTCTCTTAAAAAAGTTATGAAGTAAGATATCTTTTCATCACTATTTCCTCTCCTACATCATTGCAAGTTTCAAACATGCGCATTTTCTTATCTTTTCTTTTTGTGTTTTATCCTTAGTTTCTCATGTAAGTCTTCATTTTTTTTTCTTGTCATCCTACTAATATTTTTTAAAATTCCAGATTCGTTCAGCAATAAAATCGTTTCACACTTTTATTTTATTTTTATCACAAAGAATCACATACCTTTTGTTGTTCTTGGTATACATATTAAAATCATTTTTGAGCTTGTCTTTTACATCTTAAGGAAATTTTAATCTGCTTCAAAATTTAAATACTACAATTTGATTCTAATTACTCTACAACCTTACCGTGCAAGAAGACCTTGCTCACACGATATAACACCTTAACTGGAGTTGCTTACAAGGATGACCCCACAATTTTTGCATGGGAGCTCATGAATGAGCCCAGATGCCTTTCAGATATGTCTGGGAAAACATTACAGGTAGAAACCACTTCTTTACTATCTCGTTGGCTTCTATGTGCTTTGTAGCTAAATTTTTAAGATATTAAATTTCTAGCTATAACTAAAATTGATCACAGTCCATGAAAAGATTAGTTTATTTATCAGATTGATCAAAGCTGTCTATGAAGCACATTCTTTCTTATTATCACTTAGTAACTGTTTCTTATTCATGATAAGGGAATTCTATCTTTAAAAAAAAAAAAAAAAGAAGCGAAGCCTCTATCAAATCCCATATGGTATTGCATGTCAGTTTGTTCTCCTAACCAGTCTGGCCACAAAGATCTAACATAATGTTGTTCATCACTTGAGAACAGTGCCATAACTATAGTTTATTTGGGTAGAGAGGATAAAAAAGCCGTGATTTTACCTTTTAACATTGAATTCATCTTTGTTAGAAGGATAGAAAATTTTCCCAAGTAATTTTATTGATAGTTTGTAGGTTACATTACTAATTACAGATTAACAAACTCCATGTATAGAGCAATTTTAAAACTAACATGGTGGCTAAACTCGAACTTGAGACCTATACCCTTAGAATCAGGAGAGCATGCAACTAAGTTAGGGCTCTTTGGTTGCTTTGTATTCATCTTTCATCAGCATGAAAGAGAATTTATTCCTTCTTGATATTATAACTACGTACAAAGAAAACTAGCAATGCTTGGTCGTCTTTGGTTTTTCTTATATGAACACTTGTAATTCTTGAAAACTCAAACAAATTTGTCCAAAGGAATTTATTATTTTCTGTCTTTTGAGAAGAGATGGGACAGTTCTAAAACTCAAAATATGCCTCTGATAGCTGGTAAACAACATGGCATTCCCCTTTGTATGGAAAATTAATTACTAATTTGATCATCTTATGTATTTCATGAGCTATACTCGTACTTATTCAGCTATTGCTTTTTAATTCCAGGCATGGATCACTGAAATGGCTGCTCATGTAAAATCCTTAGATAGTAATCACTTGCTTGAAGCTGGTTTGGAAGGATTTTATGGGCCCTCATCACCTTCTGAATTGCAAATAAATCCTGCTGGGATCCAAGTGGGAACCGACTTTATCGCCAATAATCAAATTTCAGGAATTGATTTCGCCACACTCCATTCATATCCAGACCAATGGTAAGATTCTATCCTAACATAATAAATAACAACGTTGATGCGAATGAGACGTATCAATCCAACCTGCACAACGCTTCTTTGATATTCTTGGATCATTTGAGTCCAATAGTCCTCCATCATTCATTTGAATGAAAACTTTGAGCTCTAGCAGAATGATTGCATTGCTTCTTTGTTGATGAGCCAGAAGAAGCAATGGCTTTGATTTCAAAATTTAATATTTTATCCTGCAATTCTTCTTCATTGCTTTTGTAATTGATCTTTGTGGCATTATTAGGATTGCAAACTCCAGTGATCAATCCCAGCTTCAATTTTTGAACAACTGGCTTGACGCTCACATAAAAGATGCCAGCAACATTCTTCATAAGCCGCTTCTTGTAACTGAGTTTGGCAAATCCTGGAAGGATCCTGGGTACAGCAGATCCAAAAGAGATGCTCTTTTTCGAACAGTCTACTCTAAAGTATACTTTTCTGCAAGAACAGGAGGAGCAGCAGCAGGTAGCCTCTTCTGGCAACTCCTTGTTGAAGGACTGGACTCATTAAAAGATGGATATGAGATTGTACTGAATGAAACTAAGGTGAGAATTATATCTAGACCGTGCCAGCAGCTTTGGCACCTTGTAAAATTGTTAGCAAAGAAAAGGAAACATTGTGAGGCTAGACAACGCAAAGGCCATGTGAAAGCCTGCAGCAGGTGGAAGGCCTGAAGTACATGATGACCGAGGTTCGGTTGTTTCTGCACTTTAAAAAAAAATGCAGTTAGACAGTGATACCATTTTAATGCAGTTAGTATTTCTCTTTAAGATGCTTTCAATCACCATTGGAGAAGAAATTGTTGCTTGTTGCTTTTGAATATATGAACAATTGAGAGTTCTGCTTAGATAAGAACTATGTTATTGAGTACAATTAATTTGAGATGCCATAGATTTTGTTACTCTGTTTTGCTAACAGTTGATGGTGAATAAGTATTGCCTGTTATGAACAATTTTCTCCTTTTGGCATCACATTTGCTGCTAACACGAACGATAATTGTTCTAATTGTGCATGTTAGTATGAATAATTTACTTTCTAGTTGGCTAACACTGGTTGAAACTTACTAAGTTTTAAGAGGGGTTTAAAGCTTAAGAAGGTGATAGAAAGAGAGGTGATTGATTCTTATGAGAATGAATAAATTATTGGTTGATAAAGTGAGATTTTTTTTTTCATGAATTAGCTTTGAATGCATTCCACACAATTACAGAAGTAAAACAAACAAATGATACATAATTTCTTTTAAGGAATATTAAGAAAAGGAAAAAAGTATAAGGCTTAACTCATCTTAAATAACTTCTATTACCGGTAGATTTAAGTTATGAGGAAAAGATCAAAATTGTCCATCAACTCTTTGTGAGTGATCAAAATAGTCCCCAACTATTTTGAGGGACCAATTTGGTCCTCAGCTCCTTTAAAAAGGGTCTTTTTAGTCCTAACATTAAGGAGCATTTTGGTTATTTTTTAATTAAATTATTTATTAAATATAATTTTCAAGTAATAATTTTTTTAAAATTCTTAAATATTTCTTTAACAAAAAAATTATTAACAATTCTAGTCTATAATGATTCTAAATTAAAATTAGAATTATTAATAAATTTTTAAATTAAAAGTAGAATTTTTTATCTCCACAATATGCACGGCATCCATCAAGAATGGCGTCGGCGGAGATCTCTCCCACCGTTTGTTCCGGTGAATGTCGGTGATGGATCGTCGTGTTGGCTTTTCAAGAAATGCTAGAGCGAGCGATTCAATGAAACGGAGAGGCCGCCTGAAGCCGACGCCGCCTCTCCCTCCTAAAGACGATGATCGGTTGGCGGGTCGTATAGGGTTGACCTAGGTTCAAAGCAGGTCTGGTTCGGGTCGGCTCACCTGTGGGCTCCAAAAATTCCATTTGTGCGATCCTGGCCTCTCCGTGTCATTGGTCTATTTTTATATTTTTTTAGTGTAATGATGACGGTAGAGAATTTTAACGAGATTAGGTTCCGAGTAAATTTTCAAAAGGCATATTAGTTTTTAGATAAGACACTACCCAGATATTTCACCCTCATTTTGTGAGTACTTTTTAATATGAGTTCTAGTTTCCTATAGGCACAAGCCCCTATAGTTAATTACCCCTCCTAATAATAATAGAGAACTTTCGATTAAGGCTAGTTATTAAAGCGGTCACATAGGTTATGAGCATATCGTATAATAGCAACAGTTTTAGGGTTTGAATTTTAGATTTGAATTTTGAAGCTTAAGAATTTAAGGTTTATCAACATAAACTTAAAACTGATTGTGGGGGAATGAAGACGAGCTCGATCAAGATCCTATGGTTCCGTCATCCCAGGCTTTCATGATCCCTAGTCTACTTAGTCAGAGGAGGTAGTCGACCCAACCTGACAAAAGTTACCTTATCGGCAGCCATGTGTTGCTTCGTCCAAGAATACCTTGTAGACCTGGGTTGGTATTTGTCTAAGGGGATATATCTAAATCTACCTTAGCTGATAGAGGTCTTTATGCCCATTAAATATACCCTATGATTCATAACTCAAGAGTTTGAAACTTTTAGGGAACATACGGGCTTTACCGTGATCGTAATATAATGGTGTCATTTTATAGCAAAACCACACAATCAAAAGGCACGTGCCACGTCTCTACTGGCAAGAGACTATTTGAGGATGAATCTTAGTGATACACCCAACACACATTTGCTCTTTGTGAGCTAAGTTAAATTTCAAATTTATCACCCCCGACAAACGGTTGCGAAATGTGGATGATTTTTGTTTCAGTTTTAAGGTGATATATTTCTTTTTAGAGATTTATACTTTTGTTGGATTTGAGATTTGACCCATTCGGTTGAGATTTTCTATCAACACGGTCATCATCGGGGTGACATTAAGATCACTTGTATTTTCGTAAGATTTTGGTGGGCATTTTATACTTAAAGTAATGTCAACTCCAGTCCTTTTAAGGAGGATGAAACTTGAATATTAGGCCCGCACAACATTCTCAAATCGTTGGATTTGGTATTCAGATGTGACGATTGGAGCACATACGTGTTATATTTATTTTGAAAATAGAATGCTACATTAGTAAGCATATGACTGTAATATCAGTTTTGCTCCAGGTTCGTCCGGGATGAATTTGGATCGTCCCGGGACGATCGGTACAGGTTTGGTCAGAATTGTGAAAAATTGAGCAGTTCGTCTGGACGAAAATTTGGATCGTATGGACGAAAATTCTCCCGAGGACCTGTCGCCGGGGACGATAATTAAATTTCGTTTGGACGAAATTCGTTCAGAGCACATATCGTCCGGGACGAAGTGCGATCGTCCAGGACGATCAGTCTGGATATATATAGAAATGAGATATTTTGAAGAGAGAGAAAAAGCTGAGGAGAGAGAAAAACGAAGGAAAAAGTGGAAAAGTGGATTTTTGGTCGACGCCGAGCTGTTTTCGATCGACGAGACTGTTCAGGAAATTGCTGTACGCAAGGTAAGGCACAATCCGACTTTCTCAATTTTCAGAACCGTCGCTGTTGACGGTATTTTCTGTCCGGATTTCGTTTTTGTTAGCGATTTTCGTCCGTATTTTCCGACTGGTTTAGTTTTTACCGTGTAACTTTCTGTATATCGTTGACGTGCCGGGTGTGCACATTTTGAATATATTTTGGAGATTTTTGTCCGGACCGTTTTGATTTGACGGCGTTTTATTCCGACTGTATTTTTTTGTGTGAATATTAAATGCTGTGGCAGTAGAATAAATGTTCTGAAATGTTGTTATCTACATTCTGTGTGAATTTGGTATTCTGTGATTTTTCAGGAAAATTGTGTAAATTTCATACGCTGCCGTTATGCTGCCCGATTTTTGGGTGATTTCTGATTTGTCCAGATTTCTTCTGATTTGATATGCTATCTGTATATGCTATAAAAAGGGAGTTATAAGGGGCCTGGATCCTATGAGATTCAGTTAGTGTCTGGGAAATCTGAAATGAGCTCAATATGAAATCTGATATCTATTCTGTTCCGGATCCGAGGAAATCTGTTTAGGTGCTATAAGCACTATATATGTATTCTGGTACGATAAGTACATTTGTTCTGGTGCTATAAGCACATCTGTTCTGGTGCCGTGAGCACAAAGGGAGGCATAAGGGGCCGGAATCCGTAGAGATTCCATCAGTGTCAGGGAATTTAGCTATTAATTATATATCTGATATCTGAGAAATGATTTCTGATTTTCCGTATCTGTTCTGTAAGCGAATCTGATTCTGATTCTGATATGATTCTGATATGATTCTGATACGATTCTGTTCTATTCCGATATGATTTGAATCTGATTTCTGCACGATTCTGATTCCGTTAATGTGATAGGTCTGATCTATTCTATTTCTGATTTGATATATGTCTGTTTCAGTTCCGATCTGATTTTGATCTGATATATGTCCATATATGTTCTGATTTGATCTATTTTGTTATGAACTGTCCGATTCTGATTTCAGTACGAAGATTTTGATTTCTGTCTGATGTGTTTGGTTTTGGATTCTGAGAATTTTGATTGGAGGTTTGTTGCTTTGCTGAGCTGTTGAGCTCACTCTTGTTTTCTGGTGGTTTTTCAGGTTCTGGGAAAGGGAAGGAAGTCCAGGACTAGATTTCAGAGTCTGATCAGTATAGGTATTTTGTTCTTTTTGATTTTTGTACAGTCATGGATTTTCTGCTCTGTTTCTTTCTGTCAGCCATGCACTGTATTTGTAGATGATTGTTTTGAGGAAAAGAAAGAAAAATGTAGATGATTTGTTCCGCTGTATTTGATATTTGTTAGTAGCTCTGGTCTATTTTGTATGGATAATATTTGGAAGATTCCGTTCAGTAAGCAAATTCCAAAGCCAGATCCTGGTTAGTCTGTTTGGCTGGTCACGGCCCGGTGCGGGCGGGATCCGTCTTGGGTCGGGTCGTGACAAAGCCTTTTTGGTGGTATTGTAAAACAAAGCTATAGGAAGTGATCTGTAGTGAGTTGGTCTGGGGTAGTTTTGGTTTGTTTGGCTTTTTATTGTGTTGTTTTTGTGATAGTTTTCCGGATTTTCTGGATTTTTCTGTATGGATCAGCCAGACCCACACATGACTGACGGGCAGAGTGCCAGTCAGGCAGCTCCAGTGGGGAGTACAGCCCCAGTGGCCGGTGCTGATACATTGTCTCAGTTTGCTACGCTTGTTGCTCAGATGATGAGCGAGACTCAGAGCAGAGCTTCTACTGTCAGATCTGAGGATATTGATAGACATCTGCAGTTGTTTTTGAGGTTAAAACCTCCGAGATTTGAGGGCGCTGTTGAGCCCAGAGCTGTTGAGGAGTGGTTGAGGAGGTTGGAAAAGACTTTTGACGGGATGCAGTGTCCTGCGGACAGGAAGGTTCCATTAGCTGTTTTTCTGTTGGATGGAGAGGCTGAACACTGGTGGGAAGGCCAGCAAGCAGCCAGATTTCAGGGCAGATTGAACTCTCTGATCACTTGGGAAGAGTTCACTGAGGTGTTTCGAGACTGGTTTGTTCCCCCTTCTGCACGACAGCAGATGCAGGAGAGTTTTCTGAGACTTGTTCAGGGGAGCAAGACGGTGATGCAGTACGAGGCTGAGTTTACTGCATTAGCCAGGTACGCTCCGCAGCTGGTTAGTACTTCTGCTGAGAGGTGCTACAGATTTCTGAGGGGATTACGAGATACTTTGAGGCAGCCCCTGATACCATTCCGGATCACTGACTTTTCTGAGCTTGTGGAGCGAGCTCGATTGATAGAGAACGACCTGATGGCTACTCAGCAGCGGTGGACTGCGAGTAGGAAGAGATTTGGAGGTGAGGCTTCAGGTAGTGGTTCCTTTGGAAAGAGGAGATTTGTATCTGGACCTGGTTCTGGATCTGGTGAATCCAGGAGGAGTGGAGGGTCGTCTGGTACTGCTACCAGTACGACGAGTTCTGGATCTGTTAGTTCGGCACCTGTGTGCCAGAGCTGTGGACGACGACACCTTGGCCAGTGCTACAGGATGGCTGGTCTGTGCTTCCGATGTGGTCAGCCAGGACATCGGATTGCAGAGTGTCCACAGATGGGATTTGATCGGCGTTCTGAGTTTCGATCTGAGGGCTCTGTTAGACCTGCTGGTTCAGTAGGGAGACCGAGGACTGTTCCTCCGTGTCCTGAGGGATTTGCTGGTAGAGGTGGTGGTTCTAGTTCTGAACCACGGAAACCACCTACTGTTCAGAGGGAGCAGAGTAGTTCTGTTGCTTCAGCTCCAGCTCCAGTGCAGCCCCGAGTTTACAGCTTGAGTCAGCAGGAGGCTCGAGATGCTCCCGATGTTGTGACAGGTACGATTTACATTTCTGATCAGCCCTGTCGTGTTTTATTTGATTCTGGAGCCAGTCACTCTTTTCTGTCCGAGCATTGTTTTGAGATTTTGCATTTGGACTCGTTTTTGCTTCCGATTTCTTTGTCTGTGATTTTACCGGCTGGAAATCCTTTGATTGCTCGGAAGTTTTGCTTGTGTGAGATTGACATTTCTGGCAAGAAGTGGAAATCGAGTCTGATTCTGTTGCCGATTTCTTCGTATGATGTAATTCTTGGCATGGATTGGCTGAGTCAGTACGAGGCCCAGATAGACTGTCTGAAGAAGCAAGTGAGTTTGCTTATGGCTGGAAAGAGATTTGTATTTCAGGGCTTACGAGGTGTTCTCTCTAGTCTGATTTCTGTGTTGGAGGTAAGCAGGATGTGGAAGAAAGGATGCCCAGTGTTTTTGGCTTCGGTGCGGGATCTGAACCTGGAGGTTGGTTCTGTCTCTAAGATCCCAGTAGTATGGGAGTTTGCTGATGTTTTTCCTGAGGAGTTGGTTGGTTTACCTCCGGATAGAGATGTGGAGTTCTCTATCGATATTTTTTCGGGTACCGCTCTGATATCAAAAGCTCCGTACAGGATGGCACCGAAAGAACTTTCTGAGTTGAAAGTTCAGCTTCAAGAGTTGGTAGACATAGGCTTTGTCCGTCCTAGTGTTTCGCCATGGGGAGCACCTGTTTTGTTTGTGAAGAAGAAGGACGGGACACTCCGTATGTGTATTGATTACAGAGACTTAAACAAGGTCACGATCAAGAACAAGTATCCTTTGCCTCGAATCGATGACTTGTTTGATCAACTTTCCGGATCTTCTGTGTTTTCGAAGATTGACTTGCGATCCGGATATTATCAGGTGAAGATGAAGGAATCTGATGTGATGAAGACAGCATTCAGTACTCGGTACGGGCACTACGAGTTTTTGGTTATGCCTTTTGGGGTAACTAATGCGCCTGCTATTTTCATGGATCTGATGAACCGAGTATTCAGGGAGTATTTGGATCAGTTCGTGATTGTCTTTATTGACGATATTTTGGTATATTCTGTTTCTGAGGATGATCATGCCAGACACTTGAGTATTGTGTTGGAGACTTTGAGGCGGCATCAGCTGTATGCCAAGTTCTCCAAGTGTGAATTCTAGCTGAGGAGCATTTCTTTTCTGGGGCATGTGATTAGCGGAGAGGGCATTTCTGTTGATCCCCAGAAGATTCAGGCAGTTGCTGATTGGCCGAGGCCGACTACGGTATTTGAGGTACGTAGTTTCTTGGGCATGGCCGGATATTACAGGAAATTTGTGAAGGGATTTTCACAGATTTCGACGCCTCTGACGAGACTGACGCAGAAGTCAGTACCTTTTGTTTGGACACCGGAGTGTGAAGCTAGTTTTCAGAGACTGAAGGATTGTCTGACTTCAGCTCCAGTGTTAGCACTTCCGTCAGGTACGGAAGGTTTTCAGGTGTTCAGTGATGCTTCACTGAAAGGACTGGGATGTGTCCTGATGCAGCATGGTCAGGTAATTGCTTATGCTTCTAGACAGTTAAAGCCACATGAGAAGAATTACCCGACACATGATCTGGAATTAGCTGCAATGGTATTTGCTTTGAAGATTTGGCGTTATTACCTGTATGGCGTCAGATGTGAGATCATTACTGATCATAAGAGCCTGAAGTACATTTTTACTCAGAAGGATCTGAATCTGAGACAGAGAAGATGGCTCGAGTTGATTAAGGATTATGATCTGACTATTCAGTACCAGCCTGGGAAGGCTAATGTGGTAGCGGATGCTCTGAGCAGGAAGTCTTCTGGATTATCAGGTATTCAGCTTACTTCTGATTCGAGACATGGAGCGCTTACAGTTGGAGGTGATTCCCTCCAATGGTTTGGATTTGGTTCATCTGAGTATTCAGTCTACTTTGGAGACAAGGATTCAAGAAGCCCAAAAGTCAGATTCTGATTATTCGAAGTTGATTGCTCAGATTGGATCTGGTAAGACTCCTGAACTTCGAATTTCTGATTCTGGTGCTATTTTCTGCAAGAACAGGTTGTGGGTACCTGTGTTTGGGGATTTGAGGCAGGAGATTCTGTATGAATCTCATCATTCTGGCTACACTATTCATCCAGGCAGTGGTAAGATGTATGCTGATATGAAGCTTTTGTTCTGGTGGCCTGGGATGAAGAAGGATGTGGCGGAGTTTGTGTCGAGATGCGAGGCCTGTCAGTTGGTGAAGGCAGAGCATCAGCGACCAGGTGGACTGTTGCAGTCGTTGCCTATCCCTGAGTGGAAGTGGGAGGAGGTGACGATGGACTTTGCGATGGGTTTTCCTCGATCACGGCAAGGACATGATGCCATCTGGGTGATCGTAGATTGATTGACGAAGTCTGCCCATTTTCTTCCGATCAGACAGACTGATTCAGTAGATCGCTTGGCACTGTTGACCTCGATTTTGCCCAAACCCTTGGTCAAGGGGTTGACCTGGTCAAATTGACCAAGTCAGACCCCAAGACCCTCCCCAATGGGTTCAGTGGGTCGAGTCGAGTCTGTTGAGCCCGAGCTTGGACCCTGGGTCAACCCGGTTGACCAAGTCAACCCAGGTTGACCACCTAGCCCATTAAGAGCTCAAATCAATTTTAAATCTTTTTTAAACCCTTTCTTGAGCTCGAGCCTCCTCCCCGTGGACCTAAGTGACTGGTTTGACTAAGTCAAACATTGACTTGGTCAAATCAGGTCATGAATAGGTCTAAATAACCTATTTTATTGCAATTAAGGCCTAATTAAGGGGAATTAAAGCCTCCAAACGTTTTGGATTTCAAAACCACGGCCAAAACTGCCCCTTTTCCCTCCTAATTCTATCTTGATGCAATCCTAGCCGTCCCCCTTAGGTTTAGGAGTTTAAATAGGAGAAATTAGCATGTTTGAGGGACTTTTTTTTCCTTGCTCTTAACCGAGACGCCCTCAGCCCGAGATATTTGGTGTGAGAGCTCCCCTAGGTTTCCTCACCTTTCCCCACGCCGAACCCGACCGGTCAAGGCCGCCGCCGGCGAGTTCTCCGGCGACCCGTGGCTTAGGATCTCCCAAGCCATATCCCGTCTGATCGAGGCCGTTTCGGAGCACGAGTTCAACAGGAGACTTGTTCTAGAGGATTCCACGAGTCCAACAAGCCCAAGATCTCCCGAATCCACCGTGTGGATTAGGTAAAAACCTAAACCCTAGATAGAACACTTAAAGCTAAATAGATTTTCATACGCTAAATATTTTGTCTAGTTATTAGTTCCCCATGAATGCTCTTCGTACATAGGACCTAAATCTCGAATTTCATGTTATTTGGTTGAGTATCGAGCGAGAACGAAGCCAAAAACCGTTTTGGTCTTCGGATTCGCCCTAAGCCTGGATTCGCGGGATCTGGACCGTTGATCCTGTGATCAACGGTCAGAACCGCGTCGTTCCGCGGTTCCGTCCGACCGCAGGAATCGATCCCGCGGTTCCGCGTGTGGTCTGGCAAGATCCAGACCGTTGATCTCATACCGCGCAGATCCGACGGCGTCGAGTTCCCGCCGACGTGGCAAGTGGCTTGACCGCCGCCTTTAATCATCAGCCGATGATTGCGGCGACAGCGCAATCATCGGCAATGATTGCCGCAACCGTGTGGACGAACCCGGGGCCGCCACGCGTCTGACCGCCGCCGCCACGTGGCCCGCCGCCGCCGCCGCCGTCCGATTTAATTAAAATAAATTTAAAAAATTGTTTTTTAAACCTTAAAAACTTTAAAAATTCGCCATAAATCCATTTTTCGTCCGATTTTCGCGTGCAATACCTCGTTTTGCTCGTATTCTCGAGCCCTTTATTTTAAAATTATTTTTATTTAAAAGTGTTAATTATATTTTAAATTATTTAAAAAACAGTAAAAATAACTTTTATTTTTTTAATTTATTTATATTATTATTTTATTATTATTATTAATATTATATTATATTATTATTGGATTAGTGTTTTACTGTTTTAATGTTATCATAATTATGTTTTATTATTATTATTATTATTATTATTATTTTAATATAATTATTATTATGTTATTATTATTTGATTATTTATTTACTTTTAATTTAAAATTTTTTTTTTATTTACTTTGTTGTTACTATTATTATTATTATTATTATTACTGTTATTATTATTATTATTATTATTATCATTATTATTATTATTATTATTTTTAAATTTTTCTTAAGTTCTTTTCAAAAAAAAAAAAATACCTTTTAAGTCCTTTAAATTTTCAAAAATCATAACTTTCCCGTTTCAAATCGGATTTTTGCGCACAACCCCTTGTTTTGATCGTATTTGATTTCTGCACATTCTGGAACTGGGTTTACTTGAAAGTTTTGGGTCTGTGTGCAATTATTTTCAAAACAGTCAGTTGCATTACTTTAAAATTATTTATTTATTGCCTTTAAACTTCGAAATTACATAACTTTGTCGTTTTAAGTCCGCTGTCGACGCACAGCACCTTGTTTTGTATGTACTCTGAATTCTGCATATTTTAAAACTATTTCCAGATGAAAAGTTTGTCTGTATTTTCTGTTATTTCAAAAACAGCAAAAGCACACTATTTTAAAATATTATTTTATTGTATTTGCACTTGTAAAATTCGTATCTTCGCCATTTTAAGTCGGATTTTGACGTGTAACCCCTCGTTCTTTTCAGAAGAGCGAGCTTTATGTTTTGAAGCTGTTTCCAGCCCCTGATTTTGGCTGTTTTGACCAATCACTATTTGGATTCGATTATTCGGGTATTTTTGATATTAAATATTAATTATGATAATTATTTTCAGGATACAAACTATTTTCAAGTCGTTTGGGACTTCGTCAGGGTAGTCGTGGGTCTCCCATATACCTATTTACTATAATTTGACTTATTTTTAATTATCTTAATTTCCAAAATTTATATATATGTATTTAAGTACTTTAAAACTATTTTTAAACTACTTATATATAAATCCTAATTTTGGGAGACCCGCTGTTTCAATGAAACTTTAAACATGGGTTCTATGAATGAAGAGCAATCATGGGGGAGTGGGTTAGTGAATGATTGAGTTCCAATCATTCACTAATCCCTTCATTAGGTGTCTGTCCTTTTATTTTTGCGTAGAATGCATGTATAGGATTGCACCACGAGCACTTAGTCTAGGCTCTCCTAGATCTAAGGACATGGTGTGTTTATTTCATTTTTGTACTCCCTTGCATTTATTACCTGAAGGGTTAGACTAAACATCACTTTAAACTCCTACAACGTAGTGACACCCTAAGGACAAAAATTAAGGACCTGTCTAGCGAACGTAGAAGTTTTCTAGGGACTAGGATAGACCCCAGAACAACATGAAAACCTCAACACTTAAACTTAGTGACATCTAAAACATCACTGAATTTTCTAGGAATTTTTAGGAGCTTTTAGAGCCCTTAATTAACCAACAATAATTAACCTACTAATTAAGGCCCCGAGACCTTCCGGAAATTACAATAAATATATTTTAGGTCAGAAAATTACCCACCATAGCTTGAATTGTTCCGAACCCGACCCTTGACTTTAGATAAATAGGGCTCCCTAGTTTGACTTTAGGTTGACCCCTAATTTGACCATAGGTGGAAATTACCTTTTTGCCCCTAATAAATCATTAAAAATTATTAAAAATCCCAAATCTTCTCTAAACCCTAGGGGATCACTTTCTCAGGTCATCCCTGACTTTTGGGAGTGATTCGACTCAGTTTGGGGCTGATTTGGGCTAAAATTGCAAAATAGGGCCTTCTCCTAATTAATTTAGAAATTTCCATAAATACCCCGATTTTAGAAAACTCATAACTAATTGTAGAAAATTCCAAATTAGGCAAACTCAGTGGCATTAGACTCCTATTAGGGTCTAGTATTTATCAAAATTATTAGATTTTTAGAAACTCACTTAAATTAGAAAGTCAACTTTTTGGTCAACCCTAGTCTACAGGATAGGGCCCGAAACTTAGAAAATTCATAATTTTACCTAGAGAACTCTGATTTCAGTGTACTACCTGTCTAACTACTCGTATTAAGGTCTAGTATTTTCCTAAGGTGATAGGAGACCCAAACTTAGCCTTTTTCCCATAGTGACTTTTTGGACCCTTAGCTTAGTTCCTAGGAGGACCTAGAACTTTCTAAAATTGGCTAATATCACTTAAAATTTAAATGTCAGTATCCTAAGCTCTTAAAATTGATCAACAAACTGAAATAATTAAAATGGACCTAATTCACTAATATTTGAATTTCAATTAAAATGTCCTTTTCTGACTTTCAACATACTTGAACTCTAGATAACTTCAACTAACTACCCTGCTTAGGATCTATCCAAACCACACTAGCCTTATACACACATAGAATTGTTTGCTAGGCCACCACTTCTAGACCTAGGTTAGGCCGCTGGGTTTTATTTTTCTGCTGTGTGCCGGAGCTTTCCGTGGTTTTCATTGCATGCTGTTTGAAATTGCTGGTGTGTTTGCTTACTTTTTCTGTACTCTATGATGTGATGAGCGCTAGATTTACCCCTAGGTTAGGAACGTCATATATATATATACTGTTCTTCCGTGCAGGTGGCCATGCTCAGGCTAATAAAAGGGGGGAGTATCATAATGATTTCTAATAATATTTTATGCAGGTGCTTGCTCAGCTTCCCCCCAAATAAAAATGAGGGCTAAAATTAATGATTATAACTGCACAGATGGAGCTGCTTAGCCCTCAAAATTAAGAGCATGGCTTGGCACAGGGTCAATGGTGTTAGCATTTTCATTTTCATATAAACTGTTTGGGATGATTTTTACTAGGATAACCTTGCAGGAATTCATAGATTTACTGTTTTCAATTCATGTAAAATTTGTAATAATTGTTAAGAGTTGTGAAAACAACTATGAGTTGGGATATTCTTATCCAGCTCGGATTCTAAAAGAAGAAGGCATCCCTAAGGGGAGAGTCTTCTTCCATTTGGAAGATCGAGCTGGATGGCTTTAGATATCCAAAGAGAAAAGGCAATACACCCCCATACTGGAGAAATTGTCTCTTCGTTTGGATGTTCAAGCCACGACGGATCCAAGGAGTCCAAGGAGGAGAGATCCAAGGAGTCCAAGGAGGAGAGATCCAAGAAGTCCAAGGAGAAGATATCCAGAAGACTAAAGATTTGAAGACCCAATATCCCACTCAAAGTTGTTGGCGTCTGTCATAGGCTTAGAAATCCGGGTTGTTGGCAGTGGTGCCCGGCCACTTTACTTTATGCATATCTGGGGTGTAATAAGGGCAATTTGCCTATGGCCATTTAGTTGATTAATTTTGGATTTATATTGATGTGTTTACCTGATTGCGCAGTAGAATTACTTGCTTTTTCTAGGTTTCTTTCTTGCATGCCGGTTTTGTTTTCGCCTGGATCTCCGTTAGGCTCTTTAAGGACTATAAAAATTTTCTACTCGTAACTGACCCTTAAAACTTTAAGTTTTAAATAACATAGAAACTTAACGAACCTAGGGAACTGCCGGAACGGTCCGGGGTCGCATGCATATTACTGCATTTCTTCTTTCCTTGCTATAAGACATCTCCCTGCCTGCGGGTAGAGTCCGGATAATCTGGCCTATGAGGATGAAGTGCCGGACCTAGGGAGACTCAGTCTTTTCAAAAATTTATTTTCTATAAGCCTGTTTTTAAAGATCTATAGCATTCATGAGCTGACAATTCAACTAGCATGCATTGCATTAGTAACCAACTAATTAAAATTTAATTGCATTAGCTAGGAGCATCCAACCCACATAAGTCCAGGACCACTTAGGAAATCCTCTAGATGTCGGTCCTATTCCCAATAACTGTACTACCTACCCATCTTTCATAATTGACTGGACAACATGGTTTTGAATCGATTAGGTGGTTAGCTGGCTCCCCCATCCAGGCCGGGATAAGTCCAGATCTTTGCATCGCATTAGCTAGGACACTGGTCTTAGTGTGTGTCGAACACTAAGTCCAAACTAGATTCAGGATTCAAGGCTACTACATTCGGTCTCGTAGTAAGCCTAAAATAGTAGGTAGGTTCCTTCTTTCAGGGACCATAAATCCTACTTATCCGTGTCACAGGATGACGCCACCTCCATCCTTCTCTCACGCATGTGATCGATTGCTTGTCTTTCTTTCTCCAGTTTCTCTTTAGTATCCTAGAGCCTCTGAATGCTGGTGTGAACCGTGCATGCTGATTCAGCCTCTTCGAGACCTTTCTTCCCTTTGAGTAGGATTTCCTAGCCTATACCCATGTGCCAATCCCACTTTAAGAGAGGATAATGTATGATCCTTAATCGAGAGTTTTCTCAGGCTCCGGCCTGGGATGTAATTAACCACGGGGGCTTGCGCCCGTGGGAAACTTGGTTCCCACAATCTACTAAACCCCATTCGAACTTTTTCGGGTGGGGGAAACCCGTGATTTGGTCATGTATATTACTACCCATCGGGGTGTGTTGGCGAAAGCCTCTATCCTCAATGGTCAGTCGTATGCACGATCCAATCTGTCCCTTCCAATTGACCCGTTCGCACGGTGCTCTTTCGGAGGTCCACAGGTTTCTGGCGACCACGGTGGGACCAGTTTCTCTCTCCATCTTTGGATTCTATATTATCCTTTCTGATGTGTACTCCGGGATTGGTACTCCTTAGATTAGGTCCGTCCCACTCTTAGTTAGGGTCTTTCCTTAGTTAGGGTTCCTCCCCTTTAGCTAGGGTTCCCCCTACTCCACTCCTTTCCAGCCTAGCAAGCTATTCTACCTTTTATCCATTCCTATCTATCTTCATCAAATCTCAATCAAATCCTTCACTCTTTTGTGATTTCAATTTTAACTAATTCTTTTCACTTTCTTTTCTTGGCAGCAGTGCCATGGCTCGTTCAGCCCCTTCCGTTACTTTTGCTTTCGGTTCGGACGCGCGGGTGACTCTCCCTGAGTCCCTGCTCGCTAGTCCGCCAGCTGGAGGAATCACTTTTGGTTCCTTCACTGACTCGGCTTTCGTCACCCTTGGCGGGCCGACCCCGGCGGAGGCTGCTGCATTCTCTCCTCCCCAGAGGAGAGGACGCGCAGTCATGCGCCCGTTTGGACGTCCTGCTGCTCGGCGCCCAGTCCGAGCACCACGTCCTGTTCCTGTTCTTGCGCAGCCAGTGCGCCCTGTGGCTAGGCGACCAGTGCCTAGGCCACTTCCTGTTCCAGCGGTCAGGCGTCCAGTGCCTGTCGCTCCTGCTGCACAGGTTGCCCCAGCCCCTCAGCACCGGCAGCCTGCTGTAATTCCCCCCGTTCGACCAGCGGTCCGGCGTCCAGTGCCTGCCGCTCCTGCAGCACAGGTTGCTCCGGCCCCTCAGCGCCGGCAGTCTGCTGCTACTGTTACTCCCGTTGTTCCAGCGGACGTACCTCGTGTTTGGGTTCCCCCTCCCACTTCCACCAGGAAGAGGGGTGCCCAGACCGAGGTGCCTTCGCCTTCCACTGGTCGGGTTTCTGTTTTCGCCCGACTTTCTCACCCCGAGGTTGTTGGGCAGACCCCGACACTTCCCGTTGTTCCTGTCCCCCCTGCCCCTCCGGCAGTGGGTTCAGATGTTCCTTCCACCTCCACCTCCGGCCTTGGGAGAAGGGCCCGGAGGAATAGGAATAGGAGGCTCCGTCTAGCTGCGTCAGAGGCAGAGAGGCAGCAGATGGATGATGCTATAGCTCACCAGGAGCTAGTTGAGAGGACAGTGGCTCCCAGGCAGCGGAGGCCACGACGAGTTGCAGTTGTGCCAGTTCCAGAGGTTGTAGTGGCTCCCGAGATAGAGGCAGTTCAGGGAGGACGTTTTTTCCCGTTGACACATAGTGGGGACGAGGAGGACGTTGCCCGCATTGCGGTGGCTTCTCCTGTTACCACTACCCTACCCCGTGCTAGGATCCCTAGGGACGCTGGTGTTCGAGCCCTCACCCAGAGGATTCGAAACATCGTCCGCCTAGCAGGAAGTAGGGGTCCTGTCGATCGGCAGAAGATACTCCGTCAGATTTCTCGGGCCACCTTTCAGTTGCGAGGACAGACTGCTAGGAGGCTTTACAGTTGGCAGAGGGGACAGACAGCTCAGCAGGCTGCAGATACAGTTCCAGTAGTCAGACCCCCGACGGTTACTCCTGCTGCAGAACGGCGCCCACGTCGCCGAGGACGGAGACAGCGGCGGAGGCCTGCCCGGCCTCAGGTCAGTTCAGAGGTGGCAGCCCCAGAGCAGCCAGTCGCTAGTGTAGCACCCCGTCGTGCCAGATGGGTTTGGAGACGTCGACAGGTGGACACCTCTGTCGACCTTGTTCAGTTAGTTGAGTCAGCACCACTGGCAGAGACAGAGCAGCCAGATGAGGCAGTTGGTCAGATGGATTTGACAGTTCCTTCCGGGTCTGAGGCAGTCCCGATGGCAGTCGATGATGGTTCAGTTTCTACCCCAGACAGATCGCCAGTACGGATCGAGACAGAGTTAGCCCCTAGCACTCATAGGATCACTTCTCCTATGAGCCCGTACATAGAGGCAATGCGACGAGCCTTTTTAGATGATGATGATACCTAGTGGATACCGATGAGGATATACCGGTAGACCGGGTTTGTGTGATTACCCGGCGAGGTCACTCGGATGAGAGAGAGCCCGAGGACCAGGACGAGCAGGGACACCCTGAGGTGGGTGGATCTCCCAGGTCAGTTGATACAGATGCTACCGTTTTACACCTCCAAGCACAGATGACAGAGATGGCCAGGGCCATGGCGGCCATGACAGCACAGTTGACAGCTTTGGGGGCGATGCCCCATGTGGCAGGTGCAGTCGTTGCCAGTACTTCTAGAGATCAGTCGGTTGTGCCTCCAGTTACACTAGACCCCCTGAGAGTAGACAGGGTCCAGAAAGCAGTGCCTGCAGCACCTTCAGTTATCCAGAGTCAGCCATCTTTACAGGAAAGACTTAATAAAGAATATCCCTTTAAAAGAGAAAGCATAAGGAAAATATTCGAATGCTTGGCTCAGAAAGATATTTTGACATTCCCATTTAATAAGAGAAAAAATGAAGAAGGACAAACAGAACATCCACTATATTGCCCATTTCACCGATGTATTGGACATACACTTGAAGATTGTTTTGTGTTTAAGGACAGAGTGGAGAGCCTTATAGGTAGTGGGAAGATCCAGCTCCAACACAGTAACTTAGTATAGCCTTTGAGCAGGGCTACTCAGATAGTGCAGAGGATTTCAGATTCCAGCCACAGTGACAGTCAGAGTTACAGTCAGGGCAGTATTGGCAGATCGTTCCCCAGAGTTCTGAGGGAGAGTGTCAGCTAGCACTCTCCTAGAAGACCTAGCAGATGAGTAAGCTGTAGAAAGTTCAGGGGCAGTTGAGAGGAGGCCTCCCAAGGCCAAATTGACAGTTGTCACTCCAGCTTCTTTGTTAGCACTTGTTTTACTTTTCTTTCTTCTGTTGTAGTGCTAGATGAGCACATTTTCTTTTTGCTTTCACTTGTATTAGAAAAAAAAAATGATTGTAACCTCAAAAGGGAAGACAGGCCCTCTTCCAGCACTTGGGCTGGAGGACCTCGTTCTCCCTTATTTTGATGATTAATCAATAAAAAAATGATGATTTGCAATTATGATGACTCTCTCACTTCTTTTAGTTCTACTAGCTTTGTAGTGATGACTCATGAAACAGTATGATCTCTCTATCTCACCTTAGGGGTGGAGAGATTTCTTCTTTTGAACTAAAATCTTTTTCAAATTGAAATTAGATTTAGAAGTGAAAATTTTCTCTATTATCTTGTGATTCTCTATCTCATAGATAACTACAGTATATTGATGAATGAAACTTCATAATTTTCTTAATCATGCTATTCATTCTTATCAGATGATATGATTTGTTTTGTAGATCATGCTTCCCTGTCCAAGAGAAGTAAGTCTTCTTCTCTTATACTTGGAAGATGATCTTACAACTGAGAAATAGTTTGCTTTTAGAGGTTTGGAAAAGGAAGCCAGTTACAAAAAGTGAAAAGATGCGCAAAGCGCCAAAAGTGAAAGATACACAAAGTGTATCAAGCAATTGAGAGTTGTGCAAAGCACATGAAAGTTGAGAAAGTGGCTCAAAGAGCCCAAAAGTTATAAGTAAATGGCTTCCCTTTCTAGTAAATCTCTAAATCTCAGAAAATCTATATCCTCTTGATATTTTTGATACTTGATTCTGAAAATTATGATTTTAAAATCATCATTATACATTGATATCCTATAAGATGTGGAAATGTATTCTCATACAAGAAATAAAGAAAATTAAATTTCTTTCTCTAATTTAAATTACTTTTTGGATTAGATTTAAATTCAAGAGAGAAAAATACTCATATAAGTGAAATGTCATGATTTAGCTAGTATGGAGCTTGATCTGAGTTAGTAAATTTAAATTGAGGTTCCTTTTAAAATTAGAGGGAGTTAAGTACTAAACTCCTTTGAAATATGTGCTCACTTATCACTTTTGACTGGGTCCACACCCTCCTATACTTGTTAGGATCGGTGATGTTGATCCTTTATTAGAAAGTGAATAGCTTCTTCCTCTTGGATAGGATTTCCTAGTCTATACCCATGTGCCAATCCCACTTTAGGAGAGGATAATGTATGATCCTTAATCGAGAGTTTTCTCAGGCTCCGGCTTGGGATGTAATTAACCACGGGGGCTTGCGCCCGTGGGAAACTTGGTTCCCACAATCTACTAAACCCCATTCGAACTTTTTCGGGTGGGGGAAACCCGTGATTTGGTCATGTATATTACTACCCATCGGGGTGTGTTGGCGAAAGCCTCTATCCTCAATGGTCAGTCGTATGCACGATCCAATCTGTCCCTTCCAATTGACCCGTTCGCACGGTGCTCTTTCGGAGGTCCACAGGTTTCTGGCGACCACGGTGGGACCAGTTTCTCTCTCCATCTTTGGATTCTATATTATCCTTTCTGATGTGTACTCCGGGATTGGTACTCCTTAGATTAGGTCCGTCCCACTCTTAGTTAGGGTCTTTCCTTAGTTAGGGTTCCTCCCCTTTAGCTAGGGTTCCCCCTACTCCACTCCTTTCCAGCCTAGCAAGCTATTCTACCTTTTATCCATTCCTATCTATCTTCATCAAATCTCAATCAAATCCTTCACTCTTTTGTGATTTCAATTTTAACTAATTCTTTTCACTTTCTTTTCTTGGCAGCAGTGCCATGGCTCGTTCAGCCCCTTCCGTTACTTTTGCTTTCGGTTCGGACGCGCGGGTGACTCTCCCTGAGTCCCTGCTCGCTAGTCCGCCAGCTGGAGGAATCACTTTTGGTTCCTTCACTGACTCGGCTTTCGTCACCCTTGGCGGGCCGACCCCGGCGGAGGCTGCTGCATTCTCTCCTCCCCAGAGGAGAGGACGCGCAGTCATGCGCCCGTTTGGACGTCCTGCTGCTCGGCGCCCAGTCCGAGCACCACGTCCTGTTCCTGTTCTTGCGCAGCCAGTGCGCCCTGTGGCTAGGCGACCAGTGCTAGGCCACTTCCTGTTCCAGCGGTCAGGCGTCCAGTGCCTGTCGCTCCTGCTGCACAGGTTGCCCCAGCCCCTCAGCACCGGCAGCCTGCTGTAATTCCCCCCGTTCGACCAGCGGTCCGGCGTCCAGTGCCTGCCGCTCCTGCAGCACAGGTTGCTCCGGCCCCTCAGCGCCGGCAGTCTGCTGCTACTGTTACTCCCGTTGTTCCAGCGGACGTACCTCGTGTTTGGGTTCCCCCTCCCACTTCCACCAGGAAGAGGGGTGCCCAGACCGAGGTGCCTTCGCCTTCCACTGGTCGGGTTTCTGTTTTCGCCCGACTTTCTCACCCCGAGGTTGTTGGGCAGACCCCGACACCTCCCGTTGTTCCTGTTCCCGGTCCTGATGTTCCTTCCTCTTCCACCTCCGGCCTTGGGAGAAGGGCCAGGAGGAATAGGAACAGGAGACTTCGTTTAGCTGCGTCAGAGGCAGAGAGGCAGCAGATGGCTGATGCTATAGCTCACCAGGAGCTAGTTGAGAGGACAGTGGCTCCCAGGCAGCGGAGGCCACGACGAGGTGCAGTTGTGCCAGTTCCAGAGGTTGTAGTGGCTCCCGAGATAGAGGCAGTTCAGGGAGGACGCTTTTCCCCGTTGACACATGGTGGGGACGAGGAGGACGTTGCCCGCATTGCGGTGGCTTCTCCTGTTACCACTACCCTACCCCGTGCTAGGATCCCTAGGGACGCTGGTGTTCGAGCCCTCACCCAGAGGATTCGAAACATCGTCCGCCTAGCAGGTAGTAGGGGTCCTGTCGATCGGCAGAAGATACTCCGTCAGATTTCTCGGGCCACCTTTCAGTTGCGAGGACAGACTGCTAGGAGGCTTTACAGTTGGCGGAGGGGACAGACAGCTCAGCAGCCTGCAGATACAGTTCCAGTAGTCAGACCCCCGGCGGTTACTCCTGCTGCAGGACGGCGCCCACGTCGTCGAGGACGGAGACAGCAGCGGAGGCCTGCCCAGCCTCAGGTCAGTTCAGAGGTAGTAGCCCCGGAGCAGCCAGTTGCCGGTACAGTGCCCCGCCGTAGGAGATGGGTTTGGAGACGTCGACAGGCGGACACCCCTGTTGACCCTGTTCAGTTAGTTGAGTCAGCGCCACTGGCAGGGACAGAGCAGCCAGAGGAGGCGGTTGATCAGATGGATTTGGCAGTTCCTTCCGGGTCTGAGGCAGTCCCGATGGCAGTCGATGATGATTCAGTTTTAGCCCCAGACAGAGCGCCAGTACGGATTGAGACAGAGGTTGCCCCTAGTCCTCATAGGATCGGTTCTCCTATGAGCCCGTACATAGAGGCGATGCGACGAGCCTTTCTTGATGATGATGACACACTAGTTGATTCCGATGAGGAGGTGCCGGTACACCGAGTTTGTGTAGTTACCCGTAGAGGTCACTCGGATGAGAGAGAGCCCGAGGACCAGGATGAGCAGGGAGAACCCGAGGTGGGTGGATCTCCCAGATCAGTTGATACAGATGCTACCGTTTTACACCTCCAGGCACAGATGGCAGAGATGGCCAGGGCCATGGCGGCCATGACAGCACAGTTGACAGCTTTGGGGGCGATGCCTCAGATGGCAGGTATAGCCGCCACCAGTACCTCCAGAGACCAGCCAGCAGTGCCACCTGTTGTACTAGACCCCGTTGGAGTGGACAGGGTCCAGAGAGCAGTTCCAGTGCCTCCTACAGTACCTACCTACACTCCTCCAGTCCCGAGTCAGCCAGCTCAGTTGTCAGCAGGTCAGTTGCAGGATCTGATTGCCCAGAAGGTAGAGCAGGCGATTTCTTCCAGGAAGACTGGAGAGTCAGTCAGCAGGGGGCGTCCTTACCCTGTAGAGTACGAGCAGGAGCCTTACCCCCCTGGTTTCATCCCTCCTAGGTTCAGAGTTTTTGACGGGTATGGGAACCCGAGACAGCATATAGCTCAGTACCGAGCAATATGCTGCAATATAGGAGGGAGTGATCCACTGATGTTGAGATTGTTCGTCAGCAGCTTGGCGGGGGTGGCGTTTGCTTGGTACGCCGACCTCCCCAACGACTCAGTCAGGACTTTCGCAGAGTTAGAGCAGTTGTTTGTGCAGAGATTTGTCAGTACGGAGCACAGAGTTACAGTGGGAGAGCTAGTGGTGACCAGACAGCGTCCCAGAGAGAGTCTCACAGATTACATAGTCAGGTGGAGGAATCTCAGTTTGCAGTGCGAGCCGCAGTTACAGGAGCAGCATGCAGTTGAGATCTTGTTGAAGAACATAGATGGTCCGATAGCACCCTACCTTAAGGGATTCAGCATTAGAACCTTCCAGAAGTTACTCACGAAGGTCACTAGCCTACAGGACAGCATACCCGCTGCAGTCCCTCCTAAGGTTGAGAGTCAGCCTTTGCGCAGACCTCAGCGGCAGGAGTCTTCAGGGGCACCTCCACCTAGGAGAGGGGAGGTTCACAGTACTCAGGGACCATCGGATAAGGGCAAGAAGCCCTTAGTTACTTCAGCACCACGGCAGCCACGACCAGCTAGTCAGCCACACTCAGCTAGCAGATCGTACTCAGTTGATCAGCCAGCAGGACAGCCCAGGACCTCCCGCAGGACTCCAGAGAGTCAGCAGTACCTGGAGGAGAAGCTTAGGAAGGAATATCCCTTTAAGAGGGAGAGTGTAAAGAAGATCTTCAAATTCCTTACTAAGAACAACTTGTTGGTATTCCCCGAGAGCAGTAGAGCAGAGGAGGAAGGTCAGACTGAGCACCCCCTTTACTGTCCTTACCACAGACATGTCGGACATGTGTTGGAAGACTGCTATGTCTTCAAGGATAGAGTAGAGAGACTGATGATCACAGGACAGATACGCCTTCAGGACAGTGATCTAGTGCAGCCCAAGGGCAAGGCCCCTCAGACAGTTCAGCTAGTCTCCAGCCCCAGTGATTATCAGAGTGATGCTCAGGGCACTACTAGCAGTTTACCCACGAGTTTTTGGCAGATCTCACTTTCCAAGAAGACCAGGAGGATGATAGACAGAGCAGTTCAGAGCTCAGAGGCAGTTGAGAGTAGGCCACCTCAGGCCAAGTCGACAGTTGCCGCTGCAGTTACCACTCCAGCACTTTCTTCCTCTTCTTCTCCTTCTGTTGTAGTGCTAGATAAGCACATTTCCTCTTCTACTTTTTCTTCTTCTGGATGTAATAAAAAAATGTATGAAAGAGAAAAGTATGTTGTAACTGCAGAGGGGAAGACAGGGTTCCTTCCGGCACTTACGCTGAAGGACTTTGTTCTCCCTTCATTTGATGAGGAAATAATAATAGAAGATGATTCTGAGTACTTTTGGCCTTCTGTACCTTTTACTTATATTCCTACTGTTACTTCTAGTTCCTCTTCTTCTAGCACTCACTCCTCCTCAGTGCTGCATATCTCTTACGATACAGATGATTCTGGTGATGAGTTTGAGTCTGATGAAGAGCCTGTTTTTACAATTCCAGAGGGTGGATGTTACATGGATTCAGATAATGAGTCCGAGAACCCACTCTCAATACTTTCCTTAGAACCAACACCTGCCACCACCACTGAACCAGAGGAATCTCTTGTTGAGGATGACTCAATACAGGAAGTTCATCTACGTTCAGGGAAGATCCTTCCACCTAGGTTGGCTAAAAATATAAAAGATAAGAATATCATTACCCAGCAGGATGACTCTATCCCTTCCTCCCAGGAGCAGCCTAAGGAGAAAGGGAAAGGCCCTCAGCTGGAGGTTGATTACAATGTGTTGGCTCATCTAAGGAAAATTCCTTCTCTTCTTAGTGTCTATGATGCTTTGATGTTGTCACCTGACTTGAGAGAGACACTAGTAAAGGCGTTGCTTGAACCAGAGACCTATCAAGCATTCTTTACTTCCGACCCTGATGATGGAGCATGGCATTTGTACAATGCGCCATGCATCACTTTCTCTAGTCGTGACCTTCTGTTAGGGACCACTGAGCACAATCGTCCCTTGTATGTCACTGCTGAAGTCAATGGTTATGAGTTGAACAGGGTCCTCATAGACCAAGGGGCTTCAGTAAACATACTAACCCATGAAACTTTGAAGAGCCTCTCCCTAGGTCATCTGAAGCTCACTTCTGATAAGATCATGTTGAAAGGCTTCAATGACCAAGGCCAGCGAGCTCTAGGGTCTATTACCCTGCCTCTGAAATTTGGAAATTTTTTAACTGAGGCAAAGTTTCATGTGATTGAGGCTGACACTTCATACAAGGCTCTCTTAGGAAGGCCTTGGATCCATGAGTATGGAATGGTGCCCTCTACCTTGCACCAATGTATGAAGTTTCTGAGGAATGATGTTGAGTATACCATTCCTGGAGATACACAGCCCTTTTCCGTGCATGAGATCTCTATGTACGACGACGCCGAGTACTACGTACCTCGGAAAACTCGTAGAGCTCCACCCGCTCAGTCCCCAGTGATACCTGATACTGTTGTACAGGGTCCTACGCAGCCACCTGCACAGGGTCCTATACAATCGTCAGTACAAGGTCCATCACAGGTTGGTATCGAGCCAGGTGTTCCCACTGCTCATTCTGATGGAGATCCCTCTCAGTTCGCAGTGAGGCACGATGTTCCCCCTAGTAGAGGTAGGGGAGGTAGAGGTAGAGGAAGAGGTAGAGTTGCGATCCGCGAGCCGCGGAACTACGACACTCGCACACCTCCTCCCCCCAACCTTTACACTTCTTCTTTGACTGTAGAGTCCGACTCTTCCGATGATGAAATGATCGATATCCTGCAACGTCCAGTCGCTTCATCATCTCCCTATTCCGCTGGCTATGATTCACTTCCTACTCTTCGTAGCCATTTGATACCTGAAGGTGGATTGGTTATTGATATTAGTTCAGACGAGGAAGAGGACTTCCGACGTCAGACTACTACCAGACAACCTTCCCCCCATCAGATACGCGGGATAGGGGTTGGGGATTCCAGTCAACGACCTTCTAACACTCCGGTAGACGATGGTGATAGCCCGATATGGGGTAGTCACAACCCCATACCTCACTTGTATGATTCATTCGGGCCAGCCCGACCTAGGGAATGTCCCTCTGTACCCCGTAGTATAGGTGCACCACTGGGTCCTGTGAGACAGGATCTAGAGGAGACCGCTATGGATATAGAGGTCAGGAGTGCCCCTCGTTACTTTTCATCTACTGTAGAGAGCTTTGTTGAGCGAGGTCTCGTTCGTTCCACTTGGCCCGACGAAGAAGCTCTACAGCAGGCCCGAGTTTGGCGGACCGATTTCCCCCAAGGTCTAGGAGGCGTAGGTTACATGGGGTTAAATCAGTCCAGTGATGCCAACATTCGTGTCATTTCACATGCTTATCCGGTTGTTTCTCTTGCCGACGAAGAAGACCCGGATAGTGGCGATGATAGGATACTTGATGCTCCACAAGAGTTTGAAGATGGCGCCACTTCAGCCATGGATGAACTATGTGAGGTAAACTTAGGCACTGAGTCAGATCCTAGGCCTATTTTTCATAGTGCCCTATTATCTGATTCAGAGGCTCAAGAATACATCAAGTTACTATCAGAGTTTAGAGACTGTTTTGCCTGGAACTACACCGAGATGCCTGGTCTAAATCCAGAGGTAGCAGTCCACAAGTTAGCCATTAAGTCTGATGCAGTCCCTGTTAAACAAGCACCTCGTAGGATGAGGTTAGAAATTGAACAACAGGTGATCGCTGAAACCAAGAAGCTTATAGAAGCCGGTTTCATTAGGGAAGAGAAGTACCCCACTTGGCTTGCCAATATTGTTCCAGTCCGGAAGAAGAGCGGACAGATACGAGTCTGTATCGACTTCCGTGATTTGAACAAGGCATGTCCTAAGGATGATTTTCCTCTTCCCATTCCTGAGCTTATGGTGGATATAGCATCATCCCATAGTGTCTTCTCATTCATGGATGGTTCATCTGGTTATAATCAGATAAAGATGGACCCCGAGGACGAGAAGTTTACTGCTTTCCGGACACCTATAGGTGTCTTTTGTTACAAGGTGATGCCCTTCGGTCTCAAGAACGCCGGGGCCACCTATCAACGTGCCATGACTGTCATCTTCGATGAGATGATACATGAGCAAGTTGAATGCTATGTGGATGATTTGGTCGTCAAAAGCAAGGTCCGCGAAGATCACCTCAGAGATCTGCGAATCGTTTTTGAACGTCTGCGCAAGTTTGATTTAAAGATGAATCCTCTAAAATGCGCATTTGGAGTCAGTGCAGGAAAGTTCCTGGGTTTATAGTTCGCTACCGTGGCATTGAGATAGATCCCTCTATGATCAAAGCTATAGTAGACTTAAAACCCCCTAAGAGCCTTACCCAATTGAGGTCCTTTCAGGGTAAACTCGCTTTCCTACGGAGATTTATCTCCAATCTTTCTGGAAGGTGTCATCCTTTCTCTGCACTAGTGAAGAAGGATGCCCGATTCCACTGGGATGAGAGTTGTCAGGAGGCCTTTGAGAGTATAAAGCGCTACCTGATGAACCCCCCTGTTCTAGCCGCACCTATCCCAGGTAGGCCATTGATTCTCTACACTACGGCCCTGGATGAGTCTCTAGGTGCACTGTTGGCTCAAGAGAATGAGGAAGGTAAGGAGAATGCCTTGTACTACCTCAGCAGGCGATTGATACCTGCAGAGCTTAAGTACCCAGCGATAGAAAAGCAATGTTTAGCCTTGATTTTCGCGGTACAGAAGCTTAGGCATTATATGCTATCACATAAGATCAATCTGATCTCTCGAGTCAACCCGTTGCAGTACTTGATGACCCGCCCGACCCTCTCAGGTCGTCTGGCACGGTGGTCAATGATATTACTGCAATTTGATATTACTTTTGTTCCTCAGCGGGCCGTCAAAGGACAGGCTCTAGCTGATTTTCTGGCTGATCACCCGATACCTGCAGATTCTCCACTCAACGATGAACTACCTGATGAATTCATCATGAGTGTAGATGAGCAGGAGTCCCCTACTTGGGAGTTCTACTTTGATGGTGCGTCATCCGTCAAAACCTTGAGTCCAAATGAAACTCCTACAGTTAGGGTAGGATTAGGCCTGATTTTTGTGTCTCATGATGGTCATACTCTACGGTACTCCTATAGTCTATCAGAACCTCGTACTAATAATGAAGCTGAGTACGAAGCTCTAATTTTGGGGTTAGAGTTGGCCATTCAGATGAGTCTTACGCGGGTGAAGATCTTTGGAGACTCCCAACTAATAATCAATCAAGTAGCTGGAGTCTACAAAGTACTTAAGCCTGAGCTCATTCCATATCATAATAAAGCAATGGAGCTCCTGAGCTTAATACCAGAAGTAACTTTGGCCAAGGTCCCTAGATCTGAAAATGGAAAAGCAGATGCATTGGCCAAGTTAGCAAAAGAATTAGCTGACCCTACTGGAAACCCAGTGTCTATTATCGTCCAGTATCGTCAAGCTCTGTGCCCCGCGGACTTGTCTACTCCCGATCAGACCCTTGCAGTGTTAGCTGTGGATGAAGAGTCAGATTGGAGAGAACCCTTCATAGAGTATTTAAAGCATGGTAGGCTTCCAGATGATAAGTCTCTCGCTGCTCAAATCAGAAAGAGAGCCTTATCATTCGCCTATGTAAATGAGACTCTGTATCGACGCTCTTTTGACCAAATGTGGTTACGATGCCTCAGTAAAGGAGAGGCTAGTCGAGTCATGAGCGAGATACATGAAGGGCTCTGTGGTGCCCATCAATCTGGACCAAAAATGAAAGGCAGAATTAAACGCCTTGGCTACTACTGGCCAACTATGATCCATGATTGTATGGAGCACGCTAAGAGATGCCACCAGTGCCAGATTCATGGCACGGTGATTCACCAACCCCCTAATCCGTTGCACCCTACTGTTTCTTCTTGGCCATTTGAGGGCTGGGGCACGGATGTGGTGGGTCCTATAGACCCTCCTTCCTCTAAGGGTCATAGGTTCATTTTAGCCGCCACTGATTACTTTTCTAAGTGGGCAGAGGCTGTCCCACTTAAGGAAGTTAAATCAGAAGATGTGATGCGTTTCTTTCGCGATAATATAGTTTATCGCTTTGGTGTTCCACGCCGTATAATCTCAGATAACGGCCCGTCTTTCAGAAGCACCAAAATTGCCAGATTTGCCCGCCGCCATAATATTAATTGGCGATACTCGTCAATTTACTACCCTAAAGCCAATGGCTTGGCAGAGGCATTTAATAAGACTCTTGTGCAACTGATAAGGAAAATCCTTGTTGCAAATAAAAGAGAATGGCATGATAAGTTACCTGAAGCATTATGGGCATATAGGACTACCTACCGTACTCCTACTCAGTCCACCCCATATGCTTTAGCTTTTGGGGCTGAAGCTGTCCTCCCACTTGAGGTCGAGCTCCCCTCACTGCGTGTAGCAGTTAGTTACAATCTATCTGAAGAAGATAATGCCCGACTAAGGTTGGAAGAGCTTGATGGTTTAGATGAGCTCCGCTTACGAGCTTATCAATGCCTTAAGCTAAGTCAGGCCCGAATGAAACGGCACTTTGAGCGTCTTGTTAGACCCCGTGCTTTTCGGGTAGGCGAGTTAGTTCTTGTCTTGCGAAGGCCTATCATCTCGCACCGTCGGCGAGGTGGTAAGTTTGAGCCAGTTTGGGAAGGCCCCTTCGCTGTAGAGCAAGTTTATGAAGGTGGTGCCTACCTACTTGTTGATGCAAATGGCGTTCACCCAATGCCTGTCATCAACGGGCAGTACTTGAAAAAGTACTATGCCTGAGTCTAGTACTTCACAGGGGAGCCTCCCTACCGCCTGTAGATATCCTTCTGTATATGTAGCTCCTAAAAGGATTCCTCTTACTTTTTCAGCAGTCTGCGTGGCCACGACGATTTGTCCTCTACCACGCGATATTGCTTAGAAGAGTATGAAGCTATCCTTAGAGGTGATGCACTAATACGCCGTAGGGATGTTTGGTACTTTTGTCTGTGCGCACCAATCACATTGGTGCTATCGCATAGAATTTTTGAGTTTGTCCTCCCCTTTGTGGAGCTTAGTCCCCCAGTTTCACCTGCCGCCCCAGGTATGGTCTGGGATACCAAAACCAACTAGTTGAGTTTCTTTTTCCTATCAGTCGTGATCTGATAGATGCTGCACCTAGTCCATTCATATGAGTTGAATGTGAGCAAGGATGTTAGAGTCATTGGTTTAGACTCTTTTGGGATAGGATACAGGGTCCATACCATATCATGTTAGTCAAATATGGTAGTGTTGAGCCTCTATCCTGATATTGATTTCAGTTGTACATGAATTTTGATATGGTAGTGCTCCCCAGCCCATTCAGGTGGTTTGAATGTGGCTGGAGTTAAAAAAAAAAAAAAAAAAAAAAAAAAAAAAAAAAAAAAAAAAAAAAAACGGGCGTCACATATATATTCATACATGTGACAAAAAGAGGGAAGCTCGTAGGAGAGCAAAAACCCGGTTGCCCTTGTCACAGGAGGAACCCGGTAAAACTCTTTAAGAGCCCAAATTCCCCAAAAATTTCTTTCTTCTCCCTTGAAAGCACTTTAGTGGTCTCTTCAAGGTTGAGCTCACACTTAATTGGTTATAAGTCTATGTGATTCAAAATGCCCCTCTCCGCTAGTGATGTGGTACACTGCATTTTAGATGACAACACCACTACCTCCCGGGCTCAGATCTTTTGAGAAAAGATCACCCCCGCTGCCCTCTTTTGGCAGCTTACTCTCCCATTCATACACTACTCGGAGTTGCCAGAGTGGTCCTATGAATGATTGTTGTGTTACTTTCACTTCTCACAGGGTCCTACCTGATTGAGGTAGTTGGTACCACTGTGACCCACCGATAATCATAGATCTCACTCATGATTATCGTACTAGGTGTCAGGAGTGCTCCCTTGTCACCTCAGAGTTATGCTGTGATGTAGTACATCTGTTCTCAGGTGTTAGCACCACAGTTTCAGGAACTCCGATTTTCCATTGGAAGACCGACTCCTGGGTTTCTTTCACCAGCTTACTTTAGCATTCGTTCCCTACTCTTAGCTGCTAGAGTAGCCCCGTGGATTTTGTTTGATTGTTTTCACTTCTCACAGGGTCCTACCCAATCAGGGTAGGTGTTACCACTGTGACCCTTCTGATATTTTATCAATCCTGTTCATAATGATTGTCCTCAGGTAGTGAGTGTGTCCCCTTACTACCTAGGGCTGCTTTTCTTGTAGTGATGTAGTATACATTGCCTCAGATATTAATATCACTACTTTAAGAACTTTGATCCTCTAGCAGAAGATCAGTTCTTTTACTCTTTTCTTTGACCCAGCCTACAATTCATACACTAGGCTCAGTCGCCGGATTAGTCTTATGAATGAGTTGAGGTCACTCCCACTTCCCACAGGGTCCCACTAGTTTGTGTGGGTGTTGCCACTGTGAGATTTTGTTTACTTAGAGTTGCTGCCCTTAGTGGAGAGGATGTTACCTCGCTACTTTGGCCCTTTTCTTTTACCTGGTAATGTGGAGTATCACACCTCAGATGCTACCACCACCTTTTCCTTGAGTTCTGATCCTCTAGTAGAGAATCAGCTCTTTCAGATATTTTTACCACTTGTTTTCCCATTGAGATCCGACTCCTAGCTGCCGGAGAGGTCCTTTGGATGTTTTGATCTTGTCTCTACCTCCTACAGGGTCCCCATCAGTTAGTATGGGTTCACCACTGTAGCCTCTTTGAGGACTGTTTTTACCAGGCATAGTCCTGCCTTCTGTAGTTGAGGTGCCCCCTCACTACTCGAGTTCTTTTACTCCTTTGGATTGAGATCGCCCCTTTACACACTTTACAGCGGGTATATCTCTTCCAGCCTTCTGGAGGGATGTCGTTCTGATGTCTTCTCCCCCCCTTGTGTAGGGTTAGGGTTCTCTAGGAGATCCTGACAGCATTTGGATACTCATGGCCACGACGATTTGTCCTCTACCATGTGGTTACCAGATTGCTAGAAAGGGTTCCCTAGGTGGCTCTGCCCTCAAAATTGTCCCATTTACTTACCTCTTTTTCCCTCACATCCCTACACAGATGCGTGTTGGGCTGATGTCGAGGTGACTTTTGACCTTCTATTCTGCTGTTTGAAATGAACAGACAGATAGTTGAGTTTACCTGGTAGAGAGGACCTGACAGAGCACCTGGCAGGTACTCCTCGCCACGCTCTCGTTTGCCCTGTCCTGATCAGACAGGCATCAGAGCCTGACTCTTTATTCACTCAGTTGAAATGACTGGGTGGGTATTGAGCCCTTCTTCATCTGCAAGACCGCACTGGCTGCAGCAGATGTTGAAGCTTACCCGTTGAGTGAGCCCGACAGAGTCCCTGGGAGGCGCAATTCCTCAACGTTTCTTTCTTTTACCTCGGATGCCCTGTAAAAGACTAAGCAGGCTTCCATTTCGTGGTTCATGAGCTTCTTGCTGAGGTCAGGCAGAAGTAGTGGCCACCCCAATCCACTGTTCCGAAAGGAGCAGGAGGGGCGGGATCCTTTTTACCTTCTACCCGCTTTCCAGATACGGTCAGCCTGGTAGTTGGTTTTACTTTACCGTTGAGTGAGCCCGACAGAGTCCCTGGGAGGCGCAATTCCTCAACAACCCTTTACCTCGGATGCCCTGTAAAAGACTAAGCAGGCTTCCATTTCGTGGTTCATGAGCTTCTTGCTGAGGTCAGGCAGAAGTAGTGGCCACCCCAATCCACTGTTCCGAAAGGAGCAGGAGGGGCGGGATCTTTTTACCTTCTACCCGCTTTCCAGACACGGTCAGCCTGGTAGTTGGTTTTACTTTACCGTTGAGTGAGCCCGACAGAGTCCCTGGGAGGCGCAATTCCTCAACAACCCTTTACTTCGGATGTCCTGTAAAAGACTAAGCAGGCTTCCATTTCGTGGTTCATGAGCTTCTTGCTGAGGTCAGGCAGAAGTAGTGGCCACCCCAATCCACTGTTCCGAAAGGAGCAGGAGGGGCGGGATCCTTTCACCTTCTACCCGCCGTCCAGATACGGTCAGCCTGGTAGTTGGTTTTACTTTACCGTTGAGTGAGCCCGACAGAGTCCCTGGGAGGCGCAATTCCTCAACAACCCCTTACTCGGATGTCCTGTAAAAGACTACGCAGGCTTCCATTTCGTGTCTTCTTTACTTTTTGCTGAGGTCAGGCAGAAGTATCGAGTCACCCCAATCCACTGTTCTGAAAAGAGCAGGAGGGGCGGGATCTTTTCACCTTCTGTCCTGCTGTTTGAAATGAACAGACAGGAAGTTGGTTTACTGGGTAGAGAGGGCCTGACAGAGCACCTGGCAGGAACTCCTCGCCTTTTCTTTGAGTGTCCTGTTCTGATCAAACAGACACCAGACTTCGTGGCTTTCTTTATTTGCCGCCCTGAGTGGGCCGGGGAAATACTGAGTCACCCCAATCCACTGTCCTGAAATAGGCAGGAGGAGATGGGATCTTTTCACCTTCTATCCTGCTGTTTGAAATGAACAGACAGGGAGTTGATTTACTTGGTAGAGAGGGCCTGGCAGAGCACCTGCCAGGAACTCCTCGCTACCTTTTACCCTGAGTGTCTTGTTCCGGTTAGGCCGACACCAGGCTTTTGTGATTCTTTTATTTGCTGACTTGATTTGGTCAAGCAGATACTGAGTCACCCCAGTCCACTGCTACGAGACGTGCAGGAGGATGTGGGATCCTTTTACCTTTTATTCTGCCGGCTCGATACAGTCGGACAAATAGTTGGTATACTTCTACTACCTTACTTTTGAGTCTTCTCTTGGCTCTGCCCCTGCTATGGGGTGAGGCTAGAGAAGAATTCTCCTACCTTTTTCACCTTTGTGGTGACTGTACCTTTGACCCTTCTGTTCGCTCTGCCCGCACTATAGGGCAAGGCCAGAGGAGAACCCACTTGCTTTGTTTTCACCTTTTTAGGTGATCTTTACTGTTGGTTTATCCTTGGCTCTACCCTTGTTCAGAGGTAAGGCCGGGAGGAGACCCTTCTACTGGTTCACTGCTTCAGTGATACCTTGCCTGCGCACTGCTGTTTTCACTCTCCCCTAAGCTCTACCCTCGTTATAGGATAAGGCCAGGGGATGAGTTTCCTACCTTTCTTTCACCTTTTTGGTACCCTTACACTCTTGTACTCTTTACTCTCGTTTCTGTGGCTTAGTCGGTCAACGCCAACACGAGCGGTTCACTAGTTGTTCGCCACTCCTGTTGGGGGTCCGTTTGTTGACCTCGATTTTGCCCAAACCCTTGGTCAAGGGGTTGACCTGGTCAAATTGACCAAGTCAGACCCCAAGACCCTCCCCAATGGGTTCAGTGGGTCGAGTCGAGTCTGTTGAGCCCGAGCTTGGACCCTGGGTCAACCCGGTTGACCAAGTCAACCCAGGTTGACCACCTAGCCCATTAAGAGCTCAAATCAATTTTAAATCTTTTTTAAACCCTTTCTTGAGCTCGAGCCTCCTCCCCGTGGACCTAAGTGACTGGTTTGACTAAGTCAAACATTGACTTGGTCAAATCAGGTCATGAATAGGTCTAAATAACCTATTTTATTGCAATTAAGGCCTAATTAAGGGGAATTAAAGCCTCCAAACGTTTTGGATTTCAAAACCACGGCCAAAACTGCCCCTTTTCCCTCCTAATTCTATCTTGATGCAATCCTAGCCGTCCCCCTTAGGTTTAGGAGTTTAAATAGGAGAAATTAGCATGTTTGAGGGACTTTTTTTTCCTTGCTCTTAACCGAGACGCCCTCAGCCCGAGATATTTGGTGTGAGAGCTCCCCTAGGTTTCCTCACCTTTCCCCACGCCGAACCCGACCGGTCAAGGCCGCCGCCGGCGAGTTCTCCGGCGACCCGTGGCTTAGGATCTCCCAAGCCATATCCCGTCTGATCGAGGCCGTTTCGGAGCACGAGTTCAACAGGAGACTTGTTCTAGAGGATTCCACGAGTCCAACAAGCCCAAGATCTCCCGAATCCACCGTGTGGATTAGGTAAAAACCTAAACCCTAGATAGAACACTTAAAGCTAAATAGATTTTCATACGCTAAATATTTTGTCTAGTTATTAGTTCCCCATGAATGCTCTTCGTACATAGGACCTAAATCTCGAATTTCATGTTATTTGGTTGAGTATCGAGCGAGAACGAAGCCAAAAACCGTTTTGGTCTTCGGATTCGCCCTAAGCCTGGATTCGCGGGATCTGGACCGTTGATCCTGTGATCAACGGTCAGAACCGCGTCGTTCCGCGGTTCCGTCCGACCGCAGGAATCGATCCCGCGGTTCCGCGTGTGGTCTGGCAAGATCCAGACCGTTGATCTCATACCGCGCAGATCCGACGGCGTCGAGTTCCCGCCGACGTGGCAAGTGGCTTGACCGCCGCCTTTAATCATCAGCCGATGATTGCGGCGACAGCGCAATCATCGGCAATGATTGCCGCAACCGTGTGGACGAACCCGGGGCCGCCACGCGTCTGACCGCCGCCGCCACGTGGCCCGCCGCCGCCGCCGCCGTCCGATTTAATTAAAATAAATTTAAAAAATTGTTTTTTAAACCTTAAAAACTTTAAAAATTCGCCATAAATCCATTTTTCGTCCGATTTTCGCGTGCAATACCTCGTTTTGCTCGTATTCTCGAGCCCTTTATTTTAAAATTATTTTTATTTAAAAGTGTTAATTATATTTTAAATTATTTAAAAAACAGTAAAAATAACTTTTATTTTTTAATTTATTTATATTATTATTTTATTATTATTATTAATATTATATTATATTATTATTGGATTAGTGTTTTACTGTTTTAATGTTATCATAATTATGTTTTATTATTATTATTATTATTATTATTATTTTAATATAATTATTATTATGTTATTATTATTTGATTATTTATTTACTTTTAATTTAAAATTTTTTTTTTATTTACTTTGTTGTTACTATTATTATTATTATTATTACTGTTATTATTATTATTATTATTATTATCATTATTATTATTATTATTATTTTTAAATTTTTCTTAAGTTCTTTTCAAAAAAAAAAAAATACCTTTTAAGTCCTTTAAATTTTCAAAAATCATAACTTTCCCGTTTCAAATCGGATTTTTGCGCACAACCCCTTGTTTTGATCGTATTTGATTTCTGCACATTCTGGAACTGGGTTTACTTGAAAGTTTTGGGTCTGTGTGCAATTATTTTCAAAACAGTCAGTTGCATTACTTTAAAATTATTTATTTATTGCCTTTAAACTTCGAAATTACATAACTTTGTCGTTTTAAGTCCGCTGTCGACGCACAGCACCTTGTTTTGTATGTACTCTGAATTCTGCATATTTTAAAACTATTTCCAGATGAAAAGTTTGTCTGTATTTTCTGTTATTTCAAAAACAGCAAAAACACACTATTTTAAAATATTATTTTATTGTATTTGCACTTGTAAAATTCGTATCTTCGCCATTTTAAGTCGGATTTTGACGTGTAACCCCTCGTTCTTTTCAGAAGAGCGAGCTTTATGTTTTGAAGCTGTTTCCAGCCCCTGATTTTGGCTGTTTTGACCAATCACTATTTGGATTCGATTATTCGGGTATTTTTGATATTAAATATTAATTATGATAATTATTTTCAGGATACAAACTATTTTCAAGTCGTTTGGGACTTCGTCAGGGTAGTCGTGGGTCTCCCATATACCTATTTACTATAATTTGACTTATTTTTAATTATCTTAATTTCCAAAATTTATATATATGTATTTAAGTACTTTAAAACTATTTTTAAACTACTTATATATAAATCCTAATTTTGGGAGACCCGCTGTTTCAATGAAACTTTAAACATGGGTTCTATGAATGAAGAGCAATCATGGGGGAGTGGGTTAGTGAATGATTGAGTTCCAATCATTCACTAATCCCTTCATTAGGTGTCTGTCCTTTTATTTTTGCGTAGAATGCATGTATAGGATTGCACCACGAGCACTTAGTCTAGGCTCTCCTAGATCTAAGGACATGGTGTGTTTATTTCATTTTTGTACTCCCTTGCATTTATTACCTGAAGGGTTAGACTAAACATCACTTTAAACTCCTACAACGTAGTGACACCCTAAGGACAAAAATTAAGGACCTGTCTAGCGAACGTAGAAGTTTTCTAGGGACTAGGATAGACCCCAGAACAACATGAAAACCTCAACACTTAAACTTAGTGACATCTAAAACATCACTGAATTTTCTAGGAATTTTTAGGAGCTTTTAGAGCCCTTAATTAACCAACAATAATTAACCTACTAATTAAGGCCCCGAGACCTTCCGGAAATTACAATAAATATATTTTAGGTCAGAAAATTACCCACCATAGCTTGAATTGTTCCGAACCCGACCCTTGACTTTAGATAAATAGGGCTCCCTAGTTTGACTTTAGGTTGACCCCTAATTTGACCATAGGTGGAAATTACCTTTTTGCCCCTAATAAATCATTAAAAATTATTAAAAATCCCAAATCTTCTCTAAACCCTAGGGGATCACTTTCTCAGGTCATCCCTGACTTTTGGGAGTGATTCGACTCAGTTTGGGGCTGATTTGGGCTAAAATTGCAAAATAGGGCCTTCTCCTAATTAATTTAGAAATTTCCATAAATACCCGATTTTAGAAAACTCATAACTAATTGTAGAAAATTCCAAATTAGGCAAACTCAGTGGCATTAGACTCCTATTAGGGTCTAGTATTTATCAAAATTATTAGATTTTTAGAAACTCACTTAAATTAGAAAGTCAACTTTTTGGTCAACCCTAGTCTACAGGATAGGGCCCGAAACTTAGAAAATTCATAATTTTACCTAGAGAACTCTGATTTCAGTGTACTACCTGTCTAACTACTCGTATTAAGGTCTAGTATTTTCCTAAGGTGATAGGAGACCCAAACTTAGCCTTTTTCCCATAGTGACTTTTTGGACCCTTAGCTTAGTTCCTAGGAGGACCTAGAACTTTCTAAAATTGGCTAATATCACTTAAAATTTAAATGTCAGTATCCTAAGCTCTTAAAATTGATCAACAAACTGAAATAATTAAAATGGACCTAATTCACTAATATTTGAATTTCAATTAAAATGTCCTTTTCTGACTTTCAACATACTTGAACTCTAGATAACTTCAACTAACTACCCTGCTTAGGATCTATCCAAACCACACTAGCCTTATACACACATAGAATTGTTTGCTAGGCCACCACTTCTAGACCTAGGTTAGGCCGCTGGGTTTTATTTTTCTGCTGTGTGCCGGAGCTTTCCGTGGTTTTCATTGCATGCTGTTTGAAATTGCTGGTGTGTTTGCTTACTTTTTCTGTACTCTATGATGTGATGAGCGCTAGATTTACCCCTAGGTTAGGAACGTCATATATATATATACTGTTCTTCCGTGCAGGTGGCCATGCTCAGGCTAATAAAAGGGGGGAGTATCATAATGATTTCTAATAATATTTTATGCAGGTGCTTGCTCAGCTTCCCCCCAAATAAAAATGAGGGCTAAAATTAATGATTATAACTGCACAGATGGAGCTGCTTAGCCCTCAAAATTAAGAGCATGGCTTGGCACAGGGTCAATGGTGTTAGCATTTTCATTTTCATATAAACTGTTTGGGATGATTTTTACTAGGATAACCTTGCAGGAATTCATAGATTTACTGTTTTCAATTCATGTAAAATTTGTAATAATTGTTAAGAGTTGTGAAAACAACTATGAGTTGGGATATTCTTATCCAGCTCGGATTCTAAAAGAAGAAGGCATCCCTAAGGGGAGAGTCTTCTTCCATTTGGAAGATCGAGCTGGATGGCTTTAGATATCCAAAGAGAAAAGGCAATACACCCCCATACTGGAGAAATTGTCTCTTCGTTTGGATGTTCAAGCCACGACGGATCCAAGGAGTCCAAGGAGGAGAGATCCAAGGAGTCCAAGGAGGAGAGATCCAAGAAGTCCAAGGAGAAGATATCCAGAAGACTAAAGATTTGAAGACCCAATATCCCACTCAAAGTTGTTGGCGTCTGTCATAGGCTTAGAAATCCGGGTTGTTGGCAGTGGTGCCCGGCCACTTTACTTTATGCATATCTGGGGTGTAATAAGGGCAATTTGCCTATGGCCATTTAGTTGATTAATTTTGGATTTATATTGATGTGTTTACCTGATTGCGCAGTAGAATTACTTGCTTTTTCTAGGTTTCTTTCTTGCATGCCGGTTTTGTTTTCGCCTGGATCTCCGTTAGGCTCTTTAAGGACTATAAAAATTTTCTACTCGTAACTGACCCTTAAAACTTTAAGTTTTAAATAACATAGAAACTTAACGAACCTAGGGAACTGCCGGAACGGTCCGGGGTCGCATGCATATTACTGCATTTCTTCTTTCCTTGCTATAAGACATCTCCCTGCCTGCGGGTAGAGTCCGGATAATCTGGCCTATGAGGATGAAGTGCCGGACCTAGGGAGACTCAGTCTTTTCAAAAATTTATTTTCTATAAGCCTGTTTTTAAAGATCTATAGCATTCATGAGCTGACAATTCAACTAGCATGCATTGCATTAGTAACCAACTAATTAAAATTTAATTGCATTAGCTAGGAGCATCCAACCCACATAAGTCCAGGACCACTTAGGAAATCCTCTAGATGTCGGTCCTATTCCCAATAACTGTACTACCTACCCATCTTTCATAATTGACTGGACAACATGGTTTTGAATCGATTAGGTGGTTAGCTGGCTCCCCCATCCAGGCCGGGATAAGTCCAGATCTTTGCATCGCATTAGCTAGGACACTGGTCTTAGTGTGTGTCGAACACTAAGTCCAAACTAGATTCAGGATTCAAGGCTACTACATTCGGTCTCGTAGTAAGCCTAAAATAGTAGGTAGGTTCCTTCTTTCAGGGACCATAAATCCTACTTATCCGTGTCACAGGATGACGCCACCTCCATCCTTCTCTCACGCATGTGATCGATTGCTTGTCTTTCTTTCTCCAGTTTCTCTTTAGTATCCTAGAGCCTCTGAATGCTGGTGTGAACCGTGCATGCTGATTCAGCCTCTTCGAGACCTTTCTTCCCTTTGAGTAGGATTTCCTAGCCTATACCCATGTGCCAATCCCACTTTAAGAGAGGATAATGTATGATCCTTAATCGAGAGTTTTCTCAGGCTCCGGCCTGGGATGTAATTAACCACGGGGGCTTGCGCCCGTGGGAAACTTGGTTCCCACAATCTACTAAACCCCATTCGAACTTTTTCGGGTGGGGGAAACCCGTGATTTGGTCATGTATATTACTACCCATCGGGGTGTGTTGGCGAAAGCCTCTATCCTCAATGGTCAGTCGTATGCACGATCCAATCTGTCCCTTCCAATTGACCCGTTCGCACGGTGCTCTTTCGGAGGTCCACAGGCACAGGTTTATGTTAAGGAGATTATCAGATTGCACGGTGTGCCTCGCGTGATTGTATCTGATCGAGACGGACGTTTTACTTCCAGACTTTGGAAGGGTATTCAGCAATGCTTGGGTACTAAACTGCATTTCAGTACAGCTTTTCATCCTCAGACTGATGGACAGTCTGAGAGGACTATTCAGGTACTGGAAGATCTGTTGAGGCTTTGTGTTTTGGACTTTGGCGGAAGCTGGGAAGATCATATTCCTTTGATTGAGTTTGCTTATAACAATAGTTTTCAGTCCAGTATCGGTATGGCACCGTATGAGGCTCTGTATGGCCGGAAGTGCCGGACTCCTTTGACTCTGACGGAGGTCGGAGATAGACAGGCTTTGGGAAAGATTGAAAGCGGCTCAGGACCGACAGCAGAAGTATTATAATCAGAAGCACATGTTTGTTGAGTTTCAAGTTGGTGATTTTGTATATGTCAAAGTCAGCCCGATGAAGGGTGTGAGCAGATTTTGCCAGGTGAGCAAGCTTAGTCCAAGGTATGTTGGACCTTTTGAAATCTTGGAAAGGATTGGAAAATCTGCTTACAGACTATTGCTTTCTGATTTGATGCCCGACGTGCATAATGTGTTTCACGTATCCACTTTGAGGAAGTGGGTATCCGACTCTGGGAAGAAGGTATCTGCTGATGAGGTTGAGATTCAGGAGAATCTGGCGTACAAGGAAGAGCCAGAGTTGATTTTGGCGTACGACGTCCGAAAGCTACGAAGTAAATAGATTCCGATGGTTAAAGTCCAGTGGAAGCACCGTACTGCACGGGAAGCGACTTGGGAGAAAGAGTCGGACATGAGGAAGTCGTATCCGTATCTGTTTTGACGGAGTTTGATTGGACAATGTCGAGGACGACATTTTTTTGAAGTTGGGGAGATTGTAATATCAGTTTTGCTCCAGGTTCGTCCGGGATGAATTTGGATCGTCCCGGGACGATCGGTACAGGTTTGGTCAGAATTGTGAAAAATTGAGCAGTTCGTCTGGACGAAAATTTGGATCGTTTGGACGAAAATTCTCCCGAGGACCTGTCGCCGGGGACGATAATTAAATTTCATTTGGACGAAATTCGTCCAGAGCACATATCGTCCGGGACGAAGTGCGATCGTCCAGGACGATCAATCTGGATATATATAGAAATGAGATATTTTGAAGAGAGAGAGAAAGCTGAGGAGAGAGAAAAACGAAGTAAAAAGTGGATTTTTGGACGACGCCGAGCTGTTTTCGATCGACGAGACTGTTCAGGAAATTGCTGTACGCAAGGTAAGGCACAATCCGACTTTCTCAATTTTCAGAACCGTCGCTGTTGACGGTATTTTCTGTCCGGATTTCGTTTTTGTTAGCGATTTTCGTCCGTATTTTCCGACTGGTTTAGTTTTTACCGCGTAACTTTCTGTATATCGTTGACGTGCTGGGTGTGCACATTTTGAATATATTTTGGAGATTTTTGTCCGGACCGTTTTGATTTGACGACGTTTTATTCCGACTGTATTTTTCTGTGTGAATATTAAATGCTGTGGCAGTAGAATAAATATTCTGAAATGTTGTTATCTACATTCTGTGTGAATTTGGTATTCTGTGATTTTTCAGGAAAATTGTGTAAATTTCATACGCTGCCGTTATGCTACCCAATTTTTGGGTGATTTCTGATTTGTCCGGATTTCTTCTGATTTGATATGCTATCTGTATATGCTATAAAAAGGGAGTTATAAGGGGCCTGGATCCTATGAGATTCAGTTAGTGTCTGGGAAATCTGAAATAAGCTCAATATGAAATCTGATATCTGTTCTGTTCCGGATTCGATGAAATCTGTTTAGGTGCTATAAGCACTATATATGTATTCTGGTACGATAAGTACATTTGTTCTGGTGCTATAAGCACATCTGTTCTGGTGCCGTGAGCACAAAGGGAGGCATAAGGGGCCGGAATCCGTAGAGATTCCGTCAGTGTCAGGGAATTTAGCTATTAATTATATATCTGATATCTGAGAAATGATTTCTGATTTTCCGTATCTGTTCTGTAAGCGAATCTGATTCTGATTCTGATATGATTCTGATATGATTCTGATACGATTCTGATACGATTCTGTTCTGTTCCGATATGATTTGAATCTGATTTCTGTACGATTCTGATTCCGTTAATGTGATAGGTCTGATCTGTTCTGTTTCTGATTTGATATATGTCTGTTTCAGTTGCGATCTGATTTTGATCTGATATATGTCTATATATGTTCTGATTTGATCTGTTTTGTTATGAACTGTCCGATTCTGATTTCAGTACGAAGATTCTGACTTCTGTCTGATGTGTTTGGTTTTGGATTCTGAGAATTTTGATTGGAGGTTTGTTGCTTTGCTGAGCTGTTGAGCTCACTCTTGTTTTCTGGTGGTTTTTCAGGTTCTGGGAAAGGGAAGGAAGTCCAGGACTAGATTTCAGAATCTGATCAGTATAGGTATTTTGTTCTTTTTTATTTTTGTACAGTCATGGCTTTTCTGCTCTATTTCTTTCTGTCAGCCATGCACTGTATTTGTAGATGATTGTTTTGAGGAAAAGAAAGAAAAATGTAGATGATTTGTTCCGCTGTATTTGATATTTGTTAGTATCTCTGGTCTGTTTTGTATGGATAATATTTGGAAGATTCCGTTCAGTAAGCAAATTCCAAAGCCAGATCCTGGTTAGTCTGTTTGGCTGGTCGCGGCCCGGTGCGGGCGGGATCCGTCTCGGGTCGGGTCGTGACAATGACCCTGCAAAGCATTCTCGAACATTAGCATTTAGAAATTTAGTGCATTTGTCGGGGCATATGCAGGGATATATTTAGTTTAATGGATCATATTTAATATATAAGGGGGCATTTTAAAATATCTAAATATGATCCATTATGCGAGAGTGATTTTATTTATGAAATGCCTAAAATTTCATTTAAGGGCGAACGCCGTCTGTCTGCTTGCACACATGTTGCAGATCTAGTGGTGTTGTCTAAGATTTCTAGATCAACATGATCCTTTCCCTTTCTCACGTATTTGTAATATGCCGCTTTTTAACAGGGCAATGGGTAACCATCGTGGGAGGGTGTTAAATAGAAGACAAGTAAGGCTTCTGTTAAAATGTTAGTAGCACATGAATGGTCTAGTGCATTTGAGTCAAAATGAGACATCTTCTGGTGTCATTATCACTCTTTGAATAAATATCTTCAAGACTATGTTTATATTAAATACAATGAATAAGTCCATAACTTTTAAGAAATTTTTGGTTGTTCCCTCCCTGGCGCCGGGAGGTAAAGAGTGACTCGACTCGGCCGGAGAGAAATCAACGGCGAGGAGATTGGGAAAGTCTTCAATTCCTCGGTCGAATAAGCTCGACGACCCTCACGACCGAGGACTTTGGGGCCGGATCAACCCTAAGACTTCCTTCAAATTGCTTCACGTGTTTGAAAATTCCTCTAATTTCTCTCCATCTCTATATCTCTTTCTTTATTTTATTTTCTTTTATTTAATATATAATAATAATAATAATAATAATAATAAAAATAAAAAATTATTATTATAATAAAATATATTTATTATAATATAAGAGAACATATTATAATATATATTATCATTATTCAGAAATATATATATATATATATATATATATATATATATAGAGAGAGAGAGAGAGAGAGAGAGAGAGAGAGAGAGGGGGAGGGAAAAATCGGGAGAGAGAGCGATCGGGCGGAAGCCACGCACGGCGGCGCTGGAGTCGGTTTCGCTGGCGGCAGCGGCGGCGGCTCAGGCGGGAGGTTGGCGACGTCGGCTCAGGCGGTTGACGGAAGGAGCAGGTGTTGGCAGGCGGTGAGAAGATTGGAGGCTGGCTAGGGCACAGTTTAGCTTCGCCGTGCAGAGGAGTCGGTGGCCAGAAGCAGCGGTTGTCGGCTTAGGCTTCGGGAGCAGGAGATTTGGAGGCCGGAGCAAGAGATGGAGGCAGTAGGTGGTCGGGTCGGACTCGGTTAAGGAAGCACGGTCGCGAAGGTCGACGGGCTTCAACGGGAATAATGAAATGTAAGTTTCGGAACTTGATTTCTTCCTTCTCTGTGTGCCTCTGGTTCTGAGAGCGTCTGTGTGCGTGAGAGAGCCGAATGAGAGGAGTTGATCGTTTTTGTGTCGTGAGAGGTGGTAGTTTTGAGCGTGATTTGAGATCGTGGGTGGTTTCGGTCCGATCGTGGTAGTTGGATCTGTGAGTCTCCGGCAGTTGCAGGTCAACAACTCCATGTTTCATAGTTTTGATTCAAACAAGGGATAAACTCTAGCTGGTTATCAATCACCTCTATGGGTTCTACAACCTCAAAAAAACATTACATCAACATATCTTAATGCAAAATATATTATGATGAATATCAAGGCTTATGAACTTATGATGATATTAGTACAATTCAGAATATTACATATGTTACAAATCTTAACATAAATTTAGGAGTTTTGAAAGTCATTCTGATGGATTTTACATCAGGATATCCTGAAACAACTTTTTTGTTGACAACCTCGCCATCAGGGTTGTCGGTATCATCATATTGTATGTCATGTTTGAGGAGTTCGCTCAGTAGATGCTTCATAGTGGTCAAAACTAAATTGACATAAAATAATATATGGGAAGCCCATGTAGTAGCTCTTCATCTTGGTGCATCCACCCAACAACTAAAAATTAAAGCTCTTGAGATTTGTTTTTTGTTTTATTTTTTATTTTACTTTATGATTTGTTTTGTTTATGTTTAAATGTGAAATAAAAACATATTTGATATATTAAATAATTATTACTTTGTTTTATTGAGTATTGAACAAGATCAATATCAAATTTGGAAGAACCGTCAATTTTAACCTCTAATTCATCTACTAGAACTTATATTAATTCATTTATATAAATCACTACAACAAAAGTAACTATAAATCATATACATCAAAGTATAAAATTATATTCATTTCCTCAAAATTCATGTACAAAAATCAGAAGGTCAAATAATACATCATTCTATCTCTCTTTCCAACATCAACTTCAAAAGTATAAAACTAAAAATATTTATAAAAAAAAAAAGACAAAACCTGAAACCCGTTCTTCTCCACTCCACTAGGTCCTAGCCCCTCCATGAAAAATAGGTAAAATCACGGAGTGAGCTAACAACTCATTAGGTTACCGGAACATATCTTTGCAATCAATGTAAGGCAATATAAACAATATGCATGTAATCGTTCAATCAATATCAGTATGATCATATAACTATAAAGCATATAACAACTAATGTAAATAAAATCATATCATATGATCAATAATAATCAGGGCAAGTTGTATATCTTATGAGCAATGGTTAGTAAACAATAATCAAATAAATGATTAGTATGTTCTAACATTTCTATATCCCTCAATTACAAAATAATTTATATCTATATATTAGTTTTGGGAATTTGTAAACCTGTCATATTCATATGTATGTTGTATAATATATGTGTTATGAATGTATCTCTTGTTATATATCCAATGTATTGTATTAAGTAAATCATGTAGTTCATATTATTGATTCGTGTGTGTGTGTATATATATATATATATATATATATTATCAAGTATGTCATATGATTCATGTGAATTTTATTTTATTGACTTTATCACTCATATCACGTGCATGTATCAGTCATATTTATCATATATATGTTTTATTATATCATGTCATTTATAACATATGTATATACAAATAATGTAATTAGTGTAAGCAAGATAGGACACCTGGCTATTTGTAGTATTTTTCTTGTATTCAACCTTGCAAGGTAATCTTATAGGATTCAATCTCAATCATATCAGTAATGGTTCTAGGAATCAGACGCATGTCACATATCACAAGTCAGTCAGGTGGCTTCCATGTAAGAAGTCGTCACTTACTATATGTCGGCATATTATATCATATCAGTCAATCTCCTTATACCTCCATTTTTATATCATTTAGGATTACTCCATAAATCTTATTTAACGGAAAGTCCATTAGACCCACCCTCCTGTACAAGGTAACATATTTCTAATCAATTTGAATCAATCAATCATTTTCAATCAGCCTTTCTTGCTATTAACACATATTTCACATCATATGAAGCATAATAGTAAATAGTATATATACTAATGTAATTATCAATACACTCATCAATATACATTTATTATGTCAAAAATACATGTTGACCTAACGGAACAATAAATACAATCATATCATATATGTTATGTCTAAATACAATATATTGATTTTTGACTATTTTATAATTAATACAATGCTTCCAACTTCAATTAAAATGGCATACAAGTAAAACCACTTGATTAAATTTTAATATTAATCAATAAAAATATTCATGATGATGATATATATATCACATATCAAAAGTTACATGGTGGAAATCACTACAATGAGAGATATTGCAATTAATGAAAATGGATTTAAATATTTTAAAAACCATTATTTTGACCTGGCATCAAGGCGCTCAACTTCCCAACATTGTTGCACTCGCTGCCTAAGGCCTGACGCCGTAGTGCTCACTCAAAACCCTATGTTGTAATGCTCCCAGCACTACTGCTCCATAAAGTACAGCACCGCACCCCATAATTTTAAGATGTTTCAAATTAAGTTTTAAAATTCAGGCTATTATATGGAGGGCATCAACGATGCTCAACGGAGACATTGATCGATTTGTCAGTGATTACGGGGAGGCGATATTTTCATTTTTTAGATGTTTCTAGATCTGAAGCATTGAATATGAGTGGGACCACATCCCCAATAATATCTAACATGAAGAGATAACTATGGACTTATTGACACACCGAGAGTGGTGATTGGATGTCACCAATCCCAACCAATTTGCCTTGATTTTTGGTCCAAACAAGCAGGGTTGTGGACACCGACGATTGTTGCATGGAGACCTCAATGATATTAGTAAGATTGGAGATATGTTGATGAATATCATACATATTGGTATTCACATGATGACGAACAATAAAGCCATTATTACCTGAAAGTCGCCAATGGTTGGAGAACCAAGGGTGAGAATCTCCCATCATTGCTCTTTTCTTCGGCATAGTATGTGATAATTTAGGCCAAAAGATTCCCACAAAGGGTGCCAAATAGGGTTGTTTATGAATAAAACTTGTCATGTTGAAGTGGTAATGGGAGCACATGTGGCAATGGCTTCTAGAAAGAGATGGGAATATTCCATCCATGTGTTAACTCTATAGTAGACAAGAAAATTCATTATAATGAGATTCGATCAAGAGAGGAAAATAAGAAGAGTTTGACACCAGAGATTTTATAATGGTTTGATTGAGATGAACTAAATACTATGTTATTGATGAGGAAGAAATCACTAGCCAAGTGAGAGTTAGAAAAAAAAAATTTTGGTGCTAGGGAAAAATGATGCTCTATCTTTTCAGTTAAGAAGAAAATAAAAAAGATTTTCTCTAGGGAGATGGAGGAACTACATGGCCTTCTCCTCCTTTCCCAGTGAATTATGGATCTTGCTTCCATTTGTTGTGTGCTAGTCTCTTTTCTTTATTGTTCTCCTTCCTCCCCTTTCATGACTTTTTATCTATATGTCTACTTCCCTTCCTCTTTGCTCATTTATCCTTGCTTCCCCATGCCACCTGATGGATGGTATAATTCCATAAACTAGAGTAAGGCATGTGGATAATGATGGTGGGTTTAACATAAGAAGATAGGGGCTACTACATGAAACAGGCTGGCAAGGCCACATATGATTGTGTTAGCAAGCGATGATGTGGACTAGGCATATATTGTGGGGATAGAAGTTTGGTTAGTATCAGAGGAAGTGACGATTTAGGTGGTATTCTAGCATATCATGATGTTCCAAACTATGATCCGTGCATGGGTTGTGATGATGCGATACATTTTTTTTTTGTCCTTTGAAGATATCAGGACGGAAAGAGCTATGGAAGAATTGATATGTGTCAAACGATTTGGCCTGAGATCTAAGGTCTCCTGAGGTGTGCACAACTTGCAAGGAACTGGGAGACAACCAAGGCCTCCCCTCCTTAGGATGCCCATCTAGGCGGATGAAAAAAAGGTTTGAGTGGGATGATGATTGGGTAAACACGTGCTACATATAAGATTGTAATGATTCCTTGGTGCATGTAGGATTTTTGGGGTTACGTACACCTCGCAACATTTTCTCCATACAAATCCCATTAGTATTGTAGTAATTTATGAACTCTATTCCATTGTACTCTCCACCATTGTTAGATCGTAGTCATTTAATTTTTGCACTATTATCATGTTTAATTAAGTTTTTTATTCTCTTCTTTCAAAGTTATTAAACATATTATTCTTTATGAAATTTAATTTTTGCACTATTATCATGTTTAATTAAGTTTTTTATTCTCTTCTTTCAAAGTTATTAAACATATTATTCTTTATGAAATAAGTACATACATGTCTAGTGCAATTGTCTATGAACGTGACATAATACATCGAGCCACCTAGAGATGGGATTGAGGATGGTCCCTAGCCATTTGCATGAACCAATTATGGCTTCTTGGTTTTAAGTTCTCTTCTCATTTTTGAAATCTATCATTTATTTACTTTCCTAAAATATAGTTTTCACAAAAACTAGAATTAATTGAATTTAAACCAAACAAATTATTTTGAAAATGATAGATCTTTAGGTCCTTTTCACTTATGTGGCATAATCTTTGATGCCAGATACTAATCTTCAGATTCAAACATGTTATAACTTCCACTATTCCTATATTCGATTGTGGTATTAAGTATCTCGATATTATTTCACAGAGCAATCACCTTTCAAACATGTTGAGACTAAAAAAAATGTGCACAATATTGACCTTATTAACAATTGATTCTTGCAAACCGGATTGCATCTTGAGACGGCAGGCCTTTCGTCCTAATTGTTTGTATCCTTTTGTTCCTGTTTTCCATTATTATATTTTATTCTTACTGCGACTAACACCCTTCATTTGTTTAGTGTTTTCAATGGCAGATGCTAGCTCATCCAAGACTCCCCCAGCTGCCACACGCCCAATCGCACCCAAGCTCAACCGTGCACTCATTGATGATGCTGCCGTCTATCTGATTCAGTTGGGTGTCAGACCAACTTTCTTTGAGGAGGAGGTCTATCTGTCTGCCGGTTATACTGATCCGATCTACGCTGGCTTACTTCGTCCGTTCTCTGATGCTCCAGATGTTGACCGTTGTGAGCAGTTGCTTCAACTGGGTGTTAATCACAAGTTCTTTGCGACCTACGGAAGCATGCACATGAATCAGTTCACTTGCTTCCTGCACTTCTTGAAGTCACCCTCAGGTCAGGAAGCTCTTGCCAAGATGGCGCAGCGGGACAGATTGGCGAAGCGAGGAGGTGATCTCCTTTCTGCTCAAGAGGTCGGAACTGTCTCCATGCTTGAGGCGCAGATCAATGACATATCAAACGAGATCACTGACTATCGTCGACGTGAGGAAGAGGCCGCATATCATGAGTTGGCCCTACTTGAGATCAGGGCACGTACAGCTGTTCACATTGAGGAGATCAAACAGAGTAACCCACCAGGAGGGTTCTACCAGCCTCTGACGGTTCCCGAGTTAAACAGAGCTTGCTGGGGCGCGTATCTAAGTGCCACTGCTCAGCAGCAGAAAGTACCTGTTCCTATATCTGAGAAGAGTTTGATTGAGGCAGTGCATACTTACTCCGATGTGGTCCGCAAACGCCAAATGTTGGAATTTCTGAAGATTGAGGGGAATACTGAGGCGCTGAACGCCTATATTGTTGAGAAGATCGGTCAGTTTGAAGCCGCCAAGGATGCTCGCGCGGCGAGGCGATTTCGTGGCCTCCTGGAAATCGTGGGTGCAGACATTCCTGTTACGATATCCACTTCGACAAAGAGAAAGGCTTCCAGAGAAGATCCCGGTGGGGAAGATATCCGCGACATTGAAGAAGAGTCCTTGGAGACCGTTGTCCCACCTGATGCTGGGGAAACTGTTGAGGGAGAAGCGGCAGTTGGGGGAGAAGCCCAAGCCGAGTATCGGACGCGTCTCCGAACTTCGATTGTTCATCACGGACATGATCCGAAACCATCCAAGAATCGGCTGATCACAGAGGAAAGAAAGCTGGATCTGCGAGGCAAGAAGTAAATGGGAGGCGGGGCTGAGGAAACTCATTGGTGGTGGTGAGATGGACTGGCATAAAGATTCGTTCAAGTTCCGGGGTGGTGGTTGTTATGCTGATGCTATGCGTCTCCCGCTGATGCAAACATGGAACCACCAGGCCGACTTTTGAATCGCCACTACACCCTTGAGACCGCCCGTGAGGTTCTTCAGTTCCCTTCCGGCCTATCCGTTCCGGATGGGCCTGACTGTTGTAGGATGAAACATTTCGATAAAGATGCCACTAGTGGCCCTCTTTTACCTTTGGTTGTAAACGTAAAACAGGACTCTGTGTTATATTATCTCGCTTTATGTGGACACTTTATGATGATTATGCTAATAATTTTTCTGATGAATTTGGCTTACCTTTCTTTCCTGGAAGGGTAGGTTTTTCGTTCAAAACTTGTTCCTTTTGATGATGCAGTTAAGAAGCTTAGTGAGGGAAAGCCCATTGGAAGGTGCGTCGTTATGCTGGATGCATTGGAGCAGGCGGCCTCTTCACCTCTTTACAATGTTCTGTCCAAAATAGCTCATGGGCAGCTGAAGAATAGATCCTCAGGCTTTCAGAACTCAGTGGTTCGTGCAAGCACCGACTGGATGTATATGTGGGAAGAAATACAAGGGGCATCCATCATCGTGGAGCTTGATTGGAAGAAGTTCGATCGCGAAAGACCTGCAGAAGACATCCTCTTCTTCATTGACGTAGTCATCTCATGTTTCTTCCCACAAACGTCGAGAGAGGAGAGATTATTGTCTGCTTATAGAATCTGCATGATCAAAGCTTTGATTGAGAGGCCCTTCATCTCTGACGGAGGGTTAGCCTTTACAATGGATGGTATGGTGCCGAGCGGGTCATTATGGACTGGATTACTTGACACTGCGCTCAATATACTCTACATTCCTAGCGCTCTTCTCGATATGGGTTTTACATCTGCTCGAGCAGTGCCGAAGTGTTGTGGTGACGATAATCTAACCCTGTTTTACCGGGATCCTGGGGACACTGTTCTGAATGGTTTAAGGTCACGGTTGAACAAGTTCTTCCGCGCTGGTATTGATGAGGAAGATTTCTTCATTCATCGTCTCCCGTACTATGTAATGACAGATCAGACCATCTTTCACGCGGGCACAGATTTGAAGCGAGGCACATCAAAGATCATTGATAAAGCGCGGTGGGAGGAGTTCACTGGTGAAATCTAAGGCGTTGTTTGGGACGACTTTTTTACTGCTTCTTAAAACGGAGTTCTAGTTCAAAATTTTAAATTTTTGTACTAGAACTCCATTTTAAAAAGCACGAAA